>JAMXBD010002560.1:0-183989 GCA_024138025.1 Combretum micranthum
GAGACAAAGGGAAAACATATGTTGGCTGATTTGGTAGATTTTAATGTGATTCTAGCTTTAATTAGTCATTAAAATAATGTGCTAGTATCCATTACCACAATCTTCTAGTGGTATTTAACTTGCCTAATGGAGATGTCTTTACCTATTAGTTAGAAGAATAGGGACTTCCATCATTACCTTCTTATGAGTTATGGGATAAGTATACCATGACTTTGATAGCTATGTTTAAAAAAGAGAAGCCATTAGTTAAGTTAATGTGCCATAAGTAACTATGGTATGTGAGTATCAATATGTGTGTCCTAACAACCTACTTAAGCTACCACCTAACAAGGAGATAATTTTTTTTTTTTTTTTTTTATAGATTTTGTGTTTAGTATAACACCTATATCCAAAGCCTTGTACTATATGTGTCACACCTCAAAAGGTACCCTAAACGCGACAGTTCACTACACTCAATATTAAAGCTTAAGTATGACTACCTTAGTCATCCTATAAGCTTCGATACCGGGTATAAGGCGTATATTCACGATCATAGAGGATCAACTTTAAAACAAGTTGTTTAAGAAGACATTCATATAGCAGTTTAAGAATGGAAATTATAACATAATATTTGAATTAGGGAAACATATATAAAGGTCTTACAATCATCAAAGGGGCATTTCCTTGCTGAAAGATATAGTTCATCATAGTCTAGTGAAGACTAATCAAAATAATTACAAGGAGATTTACTTAGAAGTTTAAGTCTACATCTAGTCTTTGACTTCTTCCAAAAACTCCTTAAGCCAAAAGGTAATACCTGCGAGACGTACCCCCAGGGCTTCAATCATAAATTGGGAAACTGCAAGAGATATTTATAAGCAGGTAAGCTTCTTTGCTTAGTGAGAATTAAATCCATAGGTAAAGTACTCAACATTCAATAATCAACCAAGTTACTTAATCAAGCATATGAGGTGCAAGCAATCACTTGAGCAAATAATACATACGATTTTTTGGAAATCATATATTTGAATGGATTTACTCTTCCATTCGGCGGTTAGGTGTTATGGGCAGCGAAGCTATAGTTCGCAAATGATATTTTTGTAGTTTTGAACAGATTCCTACTAATTACTAAAATGTAGTTGATTCAAGTGCCCACTCACCATTTAATTACAGACAATCAAAGTCATAGATTACGATTTCATGTCTTTGACCTCATTATTATGCCCTTGTCCCACCAAGGATATAGTACTGAATGTAACGTGACTCACTACGTATCATGTATGAATAATTTAATTTAGTAATCATGGTATAGCATTAGTCATTTTATAAGTGACCATAGAATTTGCAAACAATCAATACTAAACTAAATCATACAATGATTAATTAACAATTTCTGCCTCAATATACTTATCATACTTTCAACCACGTAAGTAAAACACATGCACTTTCATATTTTTATCTTTTCCTAAAATCTAGTATCACTATGCTACAAGCAAATACATAAGTACGATTGCAAGAATTTAAACTCACTCGACTATATCAGCAAAAGCTCCTTAGTCGAAATAGTCCTCTAGGTAAGGTAGCTCGGACTCTACATCACCTATATAAAAAAATACCTGAAAAAGTATTTCTTAGAAGATCTACTTAAACTTATAGCTCTATCCTACTAAGTTTGTCGAAATTCGTATGGAGTGAAATTCTAACTTAAAATGGCCACAATCATTTTAACTCGAATTTCGTATATAATGTACCGATTTCTACCTACTCATAAAGATCTATCTATTTTAAGATTATTTCTTATATAAAAGGTCATTTTGGTTGCTAAATGTCTCGGTACAGATTCAAAATGAACATTTCGAGATTTTACAAAACAATTTTCCAACTCAAGTTAATCCAAAAATCCTTTGGCAAAATATATTAAGTTGTTGATAACCTATTTATAAATTTGCCTTTAGAATGGTTTTAGCAAATGAGCCATTTCCTATTATATTCTTGTTTATTAACTCTTTAAAAATGATTTTTTTTTTTTGTTTCTAAAACTTTCTCTTTTATTTTCTCTACCAATTTTATTCGAAAACAAATTATCTTTATTGATAAAATTCTTTATTTTTTTCTTATCATATTTATATTCTTATTATTTCTTTGAAAATAGACTCCTTCTTTAGAAACTTGAAAATCATTATTTTCTAAGTGGGTTTATAAGTTATTAGGTTGATTTTGTCTTACTTTAAAAACTAGTTTGTTTTCTTGGTTTTGTCATAGAGTTGAAAAGCCTTTAAATCTTACGTTTTTTGTGAAAACTTTGAATACTAATAAATTATTTTTACTAAGACTTGGGTTACTATATTATAAAAGAAGTGTTTATTTCTTTTATTTCTTTGGTGAACTATTCTTGTTGTTATTTGAGAAGACTTTGAGATAACTTGAGAAAATATATAAATCCATTTTTATGTTGTTGATGATAACAGCTTTTTTTAGTGACAAGTTACATAATTGAAAATTTAGTTTCAAGTTCATTTATTAAAGAAAAATTCTACTTTGAATTTAGTTAGACAATATCATTATGTAGATGCATGTATTATAAGCATATAGTATGTAGATGATGAAAATATAAGATAAGAAGCAAGATAATATTAATAAGCATATATAACAGTAATAAGTAAGATATTATAGTCAAGTATTGGAAACCTTAGCTTCATCAAGGTCAATCGGTCAAGTATTGGGAGCCTTAGCTTCATCAAGGAACCCGGACTATGTCCCAAAAAAAAAAAAAGAAAAAGAAAGAAAAGAAAAAGCAATAATAAGAGCAAATATAAAATAAGCTTGTTAGTGAGTTAATGAGCATTTAGGCTCTAATATATATATATATATAGATATAGTATCATATATAAAGTTAGGTTAGAAGCATGATAATAACAATAATAAGATCAAAATAACAACATAATAGAAATCATATTCTTGAATGTGCAAGAACAAAACATGAATATATATTGCTTCTACAACTTATATGAGCCTTTGAGAAACAACATCACATGCCAAGTTACATGACATGGAATAAATGATAGAAAAGATAAGAGTGTTTACCTATAAGGAAAATATAGAGGTGGTAGTGTAAGAAAAACTTAGATAGTGTTTATGTGTGTAGGAAATATATAGAAAATTTGGTAGTAAAAGAAAGAAAAGAGAGATTTTGGTAGAGAGTGTTTGAGGAGAGAATTTAGGAAAGTTTTAATAAGGTGAATGAGTGTGTGAAAGAATTGGAGGAGAGGGGATATTTATAGAATTTTTGGAGTGAAAATTGTGTGAATTAAATAAATTAAAAAGAAAATAAATGTGTGTGTGTGTGTGTGAGGGAGAGGTGGCTGGCATGAATATGGAGAGAGGAGAGAGGGAGTGATTTTGATTTGTTTTGTATTTTTGTTAATTAAAAATAATAAGATATAAAGTTTGATGTGAATGAAGATGTATGGAAAAGTAAAAAGTAGATAATAGGTATGGTAGAGTGTAGAAATAGTATAGAAAAATAGAGATAGATGAATAGTAATGAATAATGTAGAATAGTACTATGAATAGTAGATAAGACAAATTAATATTAGTAATAAAAATACGCGTAATTTAGCTATATCTGATATTTTAGATACTGAAAAATTATAAAATGATATTTTTGAAATCCTTGTATTTTTATGTTTATTGGTATTATTGGAATATTTTTGCCGTTAGGGGTACCAGGGCACAGTTTTTGAAAACTGATCTTGTTCGGATCGAAAGACATAAAAAATTATCGAATCTGATATTTTTATGCATTTATATTATTATGAACTATTATTCACTACTATCTCAATTCGTTGTTTCGGAATTAGAACACGGGATTGTTGGATCTAATCTATTAGGGTTTGATGCGTATTTGTAGACATTAGGGTTTTTGATGACTTCGATTTAGGGTTTGAATATAATCGTAGGATAAAATCTAGGGGATTACAATATGGTACATCAGGAGTACTATTATGTTAATTTGACACTTTGATAATCCTTATGTGGCACTATCCCTACATAGAGTTACATTACAAGAAAACCAAGTTTTAGAAAAAAAAAATTTCTCTAAATGTAAATTTTTGCTACAAAAATATCATCTTTAATTTTATCTATGGTGATATAAGCTATTTTTTAATTTTTCTTATAGAATTTTTTATCTTTAAAGGTTAATTTTCTTATGGTGTTACACTTAGAGATGATTTAGATAAGATCTAAGTGATCCATAGACTTATAAATGTTTAATGCATTTGTATTATACATGTGTGAGAAATTTAAATACTAAGTTATCCATTTGTTGCTTGTATGACTTAATTAAATATTATAAATGAATGGTTGCTTGAACATATTTAACCATTGACTACATATGTAAACCCGGTTTTCCTAATAACTGAGTAAACTTCGGAAACTGGAAACCAAAACCCTAAACCGGATTAGCTTAAGCTTGAGAGAGAAACCTAGGAACCCTGATCCGCTTTCCTTGGTTTCAAACTAAAAGACTTTTGTAAATAATTTAATGTGGAATATTTCTAAAGTATATTTCAAACCCTAGAAAGATATGATTTTGAAAAATTTTCTATTCTGGCCTTTTCAATCCATTACGAAAAGCGAAAGGCCGAAACTCGAAATTTGAAAAATATTCCGGAATACTCTTTAGAATCGAAATTTAATAAGGATTTCAAAAATATAAATTTTATAATTTTTTGATTTATAAAAATTACTATAGCCTTTTTCTCGTATTTTCTTTACTACCAGTAAAGTAATTGTCTTGTTTACTATTTATTACTATTCATAAGTACAACCACTACACCCACAAGCCACTTCCTACTCTTACATCCTTACAAACACTCAATTATATTTTTTTCCAAGAAATTTTTGTTCTTAACAAATTATTACATTTAAAACTTTTTATTACATAAATTATAAAACAAAACAAATTCAACACTCCCTCTCTGTCCCTCCCATTCCCAACCGGCGCAGAGCACCACCCCCCCCCCCCCCCCCCCCCCCCCATTTGCCTAATTTGTTTCATTTTCTTTCTTTATTATAATTAAACAAACCCTAATTACCTTACTATATATATTCTTTTACTTTTCTCTCTCTTCATTTACTTCATTTGTTTCAAAAAAATTACACAAACTCTCTCTTTTTCTTCCTTCTTGCTGTGACACACACACACACACACACTCAAACAAGTTCAATTTCTTCTTCATTTCCCTTCATTTCAAGCTTTAGGTGATGAATCCTAAACCTTTCAACCATTAAATCTTGTAATGGTTAGACTATTCATGAGTATTTTCACATTTAAATCTCCATGAGCACTTGCTAGGAACAAGAAAATACTACTACATGAATATCAAACCATCACAAGAGTAGATCTTGTGTTTAAATGAGTTTTTTTGGATTATCTTCATGTTCATGCATATAATAATAGAGTAAAGTAGAGATCTTGCATAAAAATCCATGTTCATGTTTTCAAACTCCATTTTATGCATGATAAGTAGTAGATCTAGCATTTAAATGCTCATATCATACTTGACATTCATGATCTCATGGATTTTGTGTTTTAATGCATTAATGATCATAAAGGTTTTTTCTTGTGTATATAAATGTTGTAGTTAGTAGATCTTTAAGTAGATGAAACAAGAAACTTAAAAAGGAAAAGTTTTTGTTTGAGATGTTCAAATGACAATTCGTATGACTTCAAAGCCATGCATTAAAAACTCTTTTATCAACTCTAAAACTTGTGTTTATATAAAAAAATGAAGGGTATAGGTAATAGATATCATTAAGTGATGATTTTTATAAGTTGAAATGAGATTTGATAAGAAGAATATGCAAAACAAAGAGTAAAAAATAAAAATTTTGAGTTACTAGTCAACTTAAGAAATTCGTAATTTTGGAGTATAGTCAGAAGAACACCTAATTTCCAAACTCAAAATGAAAGTTTTATTTAAGAAATGAAGTCCTTAAGGGATAAGTATAATAAAGTTCTAAATTTTAATGTATTAAACAAGTTTTTCTCAAAGAAATCACTTAAAAACTAATTTTTCAAAATTCGGATTTTGAAATAACCCTATTTGAAAACATGTTTACAAAGTATAAAATGAAATTTTCATGTAGAAATGAAGGTCCTAAGTAATAGAATATAATGAAGACTCAATTTTAACAAGGATAATTAGATTTTCTTAAGAAATAAGTCCAAAACAAATGGAAATGATCAAAGGGAAACTAGTTTTCTTAAAAGTAATTATTCATGGAGTCTTACAAATAAAATTTCTAAATTTCCTTTTAGTAAATATTTCAAGAGCATGCATACATCAAGCTCATAACATGCCATTCATGATAGGAAAATCATCAATATTGCATGTATAGTTGATCTATACGCTAGAAACATTACAAACATTCACAAAACTATTTTCAGAATTGGAATTTGCTACTGATTAGAACTGATTAGAATGTTTTGTGACTCAAATATTTTCAAAACTTGAAAATAATATTAGAATTAGATAGATCTTTCAAAGTAGATAGAAATCGATATATAATTTGTGAAATTCCGAGTTAAAATGACCAAGTTATGGTGTTAAGTCGGGGCTTCCATAAATAACGAGAATTAAATTTAATAGTTTTGATAAATAGTTTGGATTAGTCAAGTGATGAAATAATTATTAGGATATTTCTTCCTTTTTAGGTGACCCCGAAACGACTGATTCCCTACCACCAGATTACTATTACTAAAAGACTGGTGATTTAATGGCCGAGTGGTATTACTTTCGATTCCATTTATTGTATGTGATTGTAATGATAGTTGCACTAGATATTTGGTAAATAAAATGATATGCATGATGGGATGAATGGGGTTATGTATGGTTGTTGTTGATATGAGAAATTGAAATAAGAATATTGAGGCCGGGTGATTAACTGTTGCTTGTATAGATGAATTAGGGTTGACTGTACAATTATTGATTGATCAATTAAAGAATTGCATTGACTATTCGGAATTAAAAACAAATACGGACTCATTCATATCATAAATGGGATAGAGCATTAGCATTGGTTGGTTGCCCGTGATTCGAAACGACGTAAAAGTTGGTTTAATCGTGATCCATAAACAATTAATGAGTTGGTTAATCGTGATCCACAAACAAATTTATAAGTTGGTTGACCATGATCTAACGGCATATTTGAGTAGTACCACAGTATTCGTTAATCTGCTAACCCGGTATGGAGAGCGAAAGTCCATCCACATATGATTTCTGCTAGGCATATGTTTGTTGATTCCATATGTTTGATGCACATCACTTGTCTGGCTAATCACTTGCTTGTATGATGTTTATGAATGTGATCTTGGAAGTTCTCACTCACTAAGCTAGTATAGCTTACGTCCCTACAGTTTTTATTTGTTGCAGCATGAGTTCATATGGCTTAGACAAGGCAACCTATACAGCAGGTATAGGAGTTAAGCATTTCCTTTAGAAGTTGTATTCAATTTTGTTTAGACTTCCGTAGGAAACCAAGAGACTCTGGATGACTGTAAAACCTCTAAACGATATTTTTTGCGAGAATGCTCCTTAGATTTTGTAACTAATTATATATGTGTTTTGATTTATTTTCTAATGCTATTGAATGCCAAATTTAAACTCTTTAACTCCATCGGTTCAAGTATTCTATTATCGCAAAGGGCCTTACATCCATACAAGACTTCCGAAGGACTAAGGTGTAATTTGTGAGTCTTATATAGCATGTGGTGGACTGTAACGTTTAGGGTACTCTATAGGGCGATAACATGTGAGTTGAATGATTTGTGAAGATGCATACGTGAGTTTAATATTACTATACTGGGTTTTGACTCACTCATTTCTTCTTTTTATGTTATTTGACTTATCTAGTTATGAGGTGATAGATGATTATAGAGATGACAATAGCTGGAGGACTACTCAACAAATGCTTGATTTGACTAGTTATTTGAATCTGTGATATGTAGGTAGTAGTTGACTTCCTTTGTGTGAAGAAGTTGACTATCAAGTATGTTATAATGTTGGAGTTATTATTACATTTGTGTGTTTAATGATATGAATGAATTAATTGTGGTCTTGGTAGTTTTTGAGATGTGTTCATATCTCATATGACACGTGGCAGGCTATAAATTCTTTGACTCTTTAATGTGTTACATGTTAGTGTTATCAAAGTTAGGTTCTTTTAAAATAGGTTTTGATGATAACAAAAGTATAAAAAGATTACTATTGAGTTTTTCAAGTGTGTAGTTTTTAGTTAAAGAGAAAAAACAAAAATGAATAGTATCAGGTTACCAGAAGATTTTATAGAAGGTTCACTGCATGAAAAATTAATAGTATCAGTTATCCAGAAGATTTTATAGAAGGTTCACTACAATTTTTGATAGCAAACTTATTCCACACGATTTTACTATTCATGGTTTCATTTTCGATCTAATTCATTCCAGATCAGTTCAAATAAGTATCTTGAAGGCCTAGCTTTGAGAAAATGAGTTTATTTGGGTAATATGCTTATATGTTCCACTTAAGTTTGTTAATATCTAAGGGGATTTTAAGTTTTTTTTCTCTCTCTCATATCATCGTTCAAGCTTCATGAGAAAATTCAAGTTTTATTTAAACAAGTGTTACATGAGTTTTATCTTGAAGATAAGCTGATCATCAAATCTACAATGATCCATAAGGAGTTAAGTCTATCACTTACCCATTTTTATGGGATGTTATCATTTTCAAAAGGGATAAACATTATCTACTTCAAGCATTCAAAGAGGATAAAGAGAAAACAAGATTATAAAGATTAAATTCGAATTTTAAGTTTCAAGATAAGGAGAATATCATCACAATATCAGAAAATCAATCTTCATGATAATGGGAAAATATCTCACTTGATCTTATTTTTAAGCCGTTGAGCAACGTGAAAAAGATCGATTTAAATTTTTAAATAAGAAGATATTGCTATCGAGATATTCGTGGAAGATTATCCATAGTTTGCTACAACGTCTTTTGGAATGGATAAACAAGAAGAACAGATTATGATTCGATTTTCAAATTTCAAGCGAAGGAAAATATCACCACAAAATCGGGAAGTCAATCTACAAGAAACGGAAGAGTAAAATATTTTCTTTCTTCTTATCTTATAGCCATTGAAATAAGCAAGATTCAAATTCTTCAAAAGAGAATAAGGCACATGAGATATTATTCGAGTTTTACATGGGAAAGCTTATCCACATCTTACAACAATATTTTTTTGAATGTTAGAAGATAGTGGATATATTAACGAGATAAAAAAAAGGAAGACACACACATTGCTATAAGAAAAAGAATCCTTGCTTCCTTAAAATTTTTTTGATCTGATTTGTGCACATTTTCACTTTGCTGCAATTTTGCTTTTAATCTATTCTTTTGTTGACAAAAGGAACTTATTGTTTCCTTATAGCTTATTAGTTTGTTAGTTTACAGATTAGGCTCTATAGTATCGACTTTCGCTTAGGAAAGCTGTAGAGAGTAGAGTGAATTGTACTATCTTGTAAATTGATTTGATCGGATATAGTCGAATACACTGTATGGATTACAAGGTCCTCGGCTTGAGCTGGAAGTGTGACTGACGTATAAGGTGGAACCACTAGACATCACTACCTACTTTTCTTTCCCTAATCTTTTTTTTTTTGCAATTTATTTTATATATCTTGTTCTAATTGCTTAACTTATTCTCACAAATTTTATACAGAAGGGATTTCAATTTTAAAAGGCTTAAAATTTCAAATTTTGGTTATAATCAATTCAACCCCCTTCTTGATTATAAAAATAGGACCAACAACTAACTTGATTGCTGAGAAATTCTATGGTCTCGTCATCAATTTTAAGACCATTCATGTCACTATCCAATGGCTCACACCATATCCAACCATGATCGAACCATAAAATAGTTAATATTCTAATTACTATATTTATTTTAATGGTTAGATGATTGATTGGAGACAAGATTGTAGAAGCTCCCATTGTTAGCATTAATATTAGAATAACATAACTAATATTATCATGTAGTATTTAATCCATGATTGCATTAATATTTGTATTTAATATAGATTTAATAGTAATTACTTTATAGATATGGAGTCAAATTAATCATCAACATTGGAATTGATTATGAAATCTAATATATATACATATTGACTATGAACCCTAACATGTGCTCTCCTCCTCAACTAAAGACTACACCATTGGTCTATTCAAACAAAGAAAGAAACACATCCTTAGCGAAGATTCGAAGGAATTTTTTCTAACAAAACTTTTGTAGTTCCAGCAAAGACAAATCGAGGCCGAATTTCAATAAGACATCATACCAAGATAAAACCGCTACCCTTGTTCTAGGACTTATGAATCGAATTTCTTTGATAACCAAGAGCAAAATTCCAATGATGATGACCACCAAATGATGGAACCTATCTAGATATGGAAGATATATCTAAAATAGATGCAGGTACTTCAAAAATCAATTTCGAAAAGAAGAGAAATCCCTTTTTTGAGAAATGGAGGCAGACTCTTATCATTAAGGTCATTGAACCTAATCTTAGGTATCAATCCCTTTTCACGAGATTAAAACTTATTTGGAGACGATGCCTTCATTTTCTATGTTGAGTAGGTAAAGGTTTCTACTTTGTATCTTTCTCATCAGAAAATGATATTCAATTCATCATTTGAGAAGGTCCTTGGTTCGTTAGATATTTCCTAGAGATCCGCCATTGGATACCTAATTTTTCTCCTTCTAATTCAGATATTGAATCCATAGCCGTGTGGGATAGAATTAATGAATTACCTATTGAATATTATTATTGCTGTGAGGCTCTCAAGAAGATTAGTAGTGCTCTTGGTATTGTTTTACGTTTTGATACTTATATTGCACAATGCGAGAGAGGAAGGTTTGCTTGCTTATGTGTTCAAGTTCGATATTCCTCCCCTTTGGTCCATACTATTATTATTGATGATAAGAAATTTAGAGTGCAATATGAAGGTCTCCCTTCTCTATGTAAAACATGTAGACAAATTGGTCATACTTCTAGTGGTAAGTGCCCTAAGAGCCTCTCTTTAGAGAATGATGGGAAGGAGACAATAAAGATAAATGTGACTACAATAGAAGTTTCTATGATAAATAAAAAATTTCACTTTGATTCCAATAAAGGTGAAACAAATCATGATCCTTATGGGGATTGGATTAAAGTGGAATGAAAGAAAAAAGGTACGAAAGTACAATATCAATGTGGGCTAATGCCTGATAAAAATAAGAATAAACCATTATCTCTTTCGGAGCCTATCATTCTACATAGAAAGATTAGCAATGGAAAAAGCCCTGAATATGGGGATTCTTTCGGAGTGGATAATACTCCCCTCTGGAAGAATAATAATGATATGACGAAATCTATTAGACCAGTAGATACTCTGATAGAGCCTAGTAGCAGGAAAGTCACTATGAACATGACCTAAACCAGTAATGAAGAGAACCAAAACCTTAATGTGCCCATTATGTTTGCATCACAAAAGTCCTCTCCCCTTGAGAACAAACAAAAATTTTCCAAATGTCTTTTGGCTTTCAAAAATCAAGCACGGAAAATTGGTTCACAACGTGCAGCTAATCATGAATATCAAGCTCCTCTACCCGCCATTGGAAGTCCCATCGAACACATACCAGTCTATTTCCTAACAAATAGACTTCAACAATCACTTAAGAACTATCCTAGTCGAAGTGGTATAGGTGGTTCGTCTGATGAGCCCATAACTTCACATAAACCAAGTCCTAAAGATTCAGTACCAACACAATTTCCGCATGGGAAGGGAGGAAGTGTTATTCAACAAAATAAACATCAGAACAACTCAGGAAGGATTAATGAGAATTGTCTAAGTCACCACACCAGCCATTCTCCATCCTCTAAAACCCTGCAGAGATGGAGAGGGACTTGCATCTTGGTAGTACACCTCTTCCTGATGGAGGACATAATCCATCTTTAGAGATTTCTCATTCCAGCCATCTTCTCACTGGAACTGGGGGAAGTAGTCACTTGGATGTTATAACCTATAAAAAAGAACCCTATGTTTTTGGTAGCCAATGAGCGGTCGAGATGGTTTCGTGTAGAGATCCAACGCTTTCAACATCTGATAGTGGTTAGTGATGCATGGTGTAGAGTTATGTTCTCTATGATGAATGAAATGACGATTGGTGTCCAAAATGAGATCAAGCTTCGTATGATCTGTGTCGTATACACAATCCCCACCTTCTAATTCTTCTAGAAACAAGAATGGGACAAGCTACGGCTTTGGGTCTTCAATAGAGACTAGGGTTAAACAAATTTATCTGTGTTGAATATTTCGGTATGAGTGGCGGTATAATTATCCTATCGAATGAGGAGGATGCATTTGTAATAACCTTCTTCTCATCTAGTCGAGAGACTCATCTTCACATTCAGGTCAATTTATGTTCCTTATCTTTCTTCCTTAGT
The DNA here is from genome assembly GCA_024138025.1 of Combretum micranthum. Lineage (NCBI taxonomy): Eukaryota > Viridiplantae > Streptophyta > Magnoliopsida > Myrtales > Combretaceae > Combretum > Combretum micranthum. The sequence goes on from JAMXBD010002560.1 coordinate 12,512, forward strand.
GTTGGTTATGCTAGTACCATTGTATCAGAAAGGAAAATTCTTTGGAATAATCTAATAAAAGCTGCTGACCATTTACAAAGGCCATGGATCATCATCGATGACTTCAACGAAGTTATATCCCAGAATGAGAAGTGGGGAGGAGTTTCGGTTAACCAAAATAGAGCAATGTTATATCAAGAGTGTATGCACTCTTGTGGTATGATCGATATTGGTTATGTGGTCAATACTTTCACATGGACCAACAAGTGTAGAAATTTAAGCCATCTAGTCAAAATCGGGCTAGATAAGGCTTAGGTGAATGAAAGTTGGCTTCATCTATTCCCTAAAAGTAAGGTGTTCCACTTGGATTTGATCCATTCGGACCATAAGCCTATCATGCTAAGCACCCAGCTTAATACTAAACATGCTAAGAAGAAATCTAGAACTTTTAGATTTCAGAAAATGTGGTTAAATCATCGGCTGTTTATGAAGTTTGTGACTAGTAAGCGGGATAGGTCTTCTTTTGATATTCCATCATAACTCCCTTGGTTCACTGAAGAACTAAGGAAGTGGAATCATGAATTTTTTGGTGACATAAACCAAAAGAAAATCATCATTAATAGAAGACTGTATGAGTTGGAGGGTTCCCTAAATGAACATCCTAGCTAGGAAACTCTTAGTCAAATTCATCTTATTGAGCAAGAACTTCGGTTGGTTTTGAAAAATGAAGAAATCCTTTGGGTACAAAAGGCAATATTTAAGTGGATTGTTCAGGGAGATCGAAACAAATTTTTTATATCTCTCTACTATGATGAGGTGAAATAAGTCAAGGATAGTCTATCTGGAAGATTCTAATGGGACTAAAATCTCTGGTCAATTGAATTTGGAGAAATTAGCCACCAATCATTTTCTCAGCTCTTTACTTATGGGAAAATTTCGGGTGTAAAGGAGAATCCTTTTAACATGATTGGTGGTGTCGCTATTGATGAACAAACTAAAAGTACACTCAATAGTCCTCCAAGAAAAATAGAAATATGGTATGCATTACAAAGTATAGGATTTAATAAATCCCATGGAGTTGGTGGTTTGAATGTAGGTTTTTTTTTTTTTTTTTTTTTTTTTTTTTTTTTTTTTTTTTTCTTTTTTAAGCATTGTTTGGAACAGGTGGGTGATGCTGTCACTCGTGTTGTTCAAGAGTGCTTCTGTAAGGGTATCATTCCTGAGGAGCTAAAGAAAACTTTCATTGTTCTTATTCAAAAAAAGTTGACTATAAAGAGTCTAAGTGATTTTAGACCTATAAGTTTATGTACCACGGTTTATAAAATAATTATGAAAATTATGGTGCATAGACTACGACCTTACATGAATTCGTTGATAAGTCTGGCTCAGTCAAGTTTTATACCTGGCTGTAATGCTTCGGACAACATTATATTCATGCAAGAAATGCTTCATGCTTGTGATCATAAGAAGGGGGAAAAGGGTTGGATGCTAATGAAGATTGATATGGAGAAAGCATATAATCGCTTAGAATGAGATCATATTCACAATGCTCTTCAGACTCTTAATATCCTTACAAGTTAGATAAAATTGATTAGCTCATGTCTTTCATCTGCTTCATTATAGGTTATTCTAAATGGTGAAATGACTGATCCTTTCATTAGCTCTTGGGAGGTCAGATAAGGTTGTCCACTCTCTTCTTATATTTTCATTATAGCAATGGAAATGCTAAGTCGATGGATTCAAGCTGCTGTAAACAGAGAGCTATGGAAACCCATTAGAATAAGAGCAGTTAACATGGATTTCTCACATCTTTTTTTCGTTGATGACCTCATTTTAATGGGGGAAGCAACAGAGGAAAATGCAAGTAATATGATTGATCTTTTAAATATTTTTGGAGTTTTCTCAGGGCAAAAGATCAACCCCAAAATCTCGCATTCTCTTCTCTAAAAATACCTCAAGCATTATGAAGGAGAGGAGATGCCATATGACAAATATGAGGATGTCTGAACATTTAGTTACATATATGGGCTTTGATTTTTCCAAAAGAGGAGATATAAGCAAAGAAGTGTCTACCTGTATTCTTGATAAGTTGAGATGAAAGTTAACAGGTTGGAAATCTAAAATCCTCACTATAGCGGGTCGGTTTAACCTCATCAAATCCACAATGGAGGGAATAATTAATTATTACCTTCAAGCTTCTTGCATTCCAAAAAACACAATAGACAAAGCGGGGAGATTGATTAGGAATTTTTTTCTGGGGTGATGATGACAGTAGAAAGTTACATGAGATTAAGTGGCAGGAACTCATCAAACTTAAGGATAATGGAGGCATGGGCTTTTGGAGTCTTCGAGAAAGAAACATAACATGTGCTGCAAAGCTGTGCTGGCGACTAAAACCTTGCCATCTTATTTGGATTGGGATGATTAAGAAAAAATTAGGAAGTTACAGGAGTAATAATTTTGTGAAGGGATAAAAAATTGTACAAGAAATTGCAAAGATCATGGATTGGGTGGATCAAAATTGTAGTTATCACTTGAGGAGTGGTAATAATGTAACTTTTGGTATGACAATTGGGCTCATGACGGTATTCTTGCCAATTTTTTGTATGGCCCTTTAACTAAGGATATGATACAAATATTTGTAGCTGCTGCTTGGTTAGAGGTGGATAGCTGGAAAGAGGATTTTATAGGATATCCCATTGATGAGAACATTAAACAAAATCATGGTTCACATATTCTTATACCAGATTCTAGAGAAGCTATATGAGCTGGGAGGATGGATGTGAGTGGACTGGTAACCACCAGATCAACTATTAATCTCCTGATGAAAGAGCATATAGAAAATTTTGTGCATGATAAGAATATTTGGATATGGAAAACGAAAACTTATCCTAAGATCCTATTCTTTATCTAGAGGTGATGGAAAAATTGTATTCCCACTCGCCAACAACTTTTAAAAAGAGGCATGAATGTTGATCCTCTTCGTCCTTTATGTGGTGAAGATTTGGAAGATAGTAACCATCTTTTTATGAACTGTAGATGGATAAAAGACAAGTGGAGGTCCATGAATGCATCTCCTCGTTTCCTATCCACTTTCTCTCTATCTTTTAAGGATTGACTGGAGACTAATGCTAGAAGTAAAACTAAACATGGTTATCCCAACCCTTTATGGAGTATAACTTTTAGTTTTGCTCTTTGGCATATATGGAAGGCTAGAAATGATTGTATTTTTCGGAATGGCTCTCTTAAGAATAGCTGGAATTACTTCGTTCATACTTGTGCTCATGAATTCTGGGCAATAACCCAGAAGCCAAAAGATTCACCTAATTGTAATGAAGATCCTTGCTGGAATATGCCGAGTGGAATGATATTAAAGATCAATGTTGATGCAACTTTTAAGTTTGATAGTGGATATATCTATGTAGCAGGTTGTATAAGAGATATGAATGGAATGTTGAAGAGTGGTTTTGGGAAAAGAATCAATGCGAATTCCCCCATGGAGGTAGAATTTTTGGGCCTAACTGGAGTTTACTAATGATGCAACAATATTTTGATCAATCTATCTTAATTGAATCAGATTCTCTTAAAGCCATTAACATGATCAAGAATTGAGAAATTAATTGTGATTTTTTACCAAACCTTATACTTAATTGTAGGCAAGTGATCCACACGACTCCATGGGTCCATTTGTCTTGGACGCCTAGAGAAGATAACTTGTTTACTCATGATTTTGCACAAGGATGTGTTGCTATTGGTCAGGATTTCACTTTCACTAACTCTATTCCGATGCATATTTTCTCTATTTTGTCTCATTTGATAAAGGAGCTCTTATCCTTATTGAATTGCTCTATTCTATCTTCAGTTATTGTTGATACATAGCTTTTTTTATCCAGGCTGATTTTGTAGCTTGGCTAGCTGGTGCTGCTTTCTTTGTATGATGCTTATATTTTTTATTCTTTAATGGATTTATCTCATCGAAAAAAAAAACATTAGAATTGATTAACTTTCATTATTATTATTTGTAATAATTTTTGTTTATAATGTTTTTATATTACAAAAATGATGTATATCTAAATTAAAGTCTTTTAATAAACCTATATTGTACTTCTTTTGATAACTACAACACATGATCATTACCCTTTCAAATTTTAAAGAATGCTAACAGTGTTTGAACCACGTACAGGTTGCAAACCAACTTATATTCCTTGAAACAAAACTTAAATATTCCGACTTATAACAACAAAAAGAATTAAGGATCCATGAAATCAATAATTAGCTTGATTTACACCTTCATAAAGTTACACATTTGAATGATTCAAAACCTAATTTCAAGTTCATATCATGATTCAATATCTTGACAATTTATATTGTAGAATATGGCTATAGCCTAAATTCTATTGTCAGTATAATTGAAGTACATAAATAAATGTTATCACTTTTTATGTTAAATTTGTACCGCAAATTTAATTGCATGGCAACATCAATGCTACCCTCATGACAATAGAACACGCAAACACCTTTTATATTATCCACAATCAATGAATATGATTCCTTTTAAATACAAATTAGTTAGGATCTCAAATCTTTACTAAACATAAAATAAGGATAAGAAATCTATTGATTTAAAAAAATCATACAAATGTTCATAATTCACTTAGCTTAAAGTGTCACTTTGCACACATGAATCTTATTCCAAATGAAACTTTCTAAGTTAATCTATTAATACTTGAAATGATGAGAAAACTCAAAGAGTAGGAGAGAAAGGCTTTTACCTTTCTCGTTTACTTAATACCTCAAATATGATGGAGACTAGGTTTCTTTTCTTTCCCCTTAAAGCCTATGATAACTATCCTATAGGAGTAAGCATAAGCCAAGACTATCTGTAATTAAATTATATAATTATATCAACTAATATGTTGATTATTGAATAAATAAATGAGGCAAATTACTGAAGTACCCTTGTTTCAATCTAATTTTGGGTATTTTATTTTAAGTCATGTAAGATATGATATACACTTGTGATTGCATGTAATAGTTTTGTATTAATTTTTAGATAAATTACACGAAAAAGTATTAGTATCTTAAATAAATTTACTTTTAAATGTTGATAATTTATAATATAGTTTACCCTCAAGTTTTACAACTTGTCCATTTGGGAATTTATATTACAGATTGGAGATGATGTCAACATTGAAGATACGTATTATTATACAATTTTTGAGTTATGATCTACACTTTGATATTGGTACTTTTATGGTATTAAATAAGATATTGACATATATAACGCATTCAAATCAATTATGTAATTATTTAGTATTTACATTTCATGAATGGAAGAAGTTAGATTTTGGCAAGATTCATTGATAAACTTGAGTTATATAAAATTTCTTGCTTATTTTAGAGATAATGGTAATTAGATAATATTTATGATATGCAATGTTAAATTTAGTTTAGTAATTGAAATTGTTGTTTTGCCTTTGTTATTGTAAAATAGGTATTCCTCGTTTAATTTATATAAAATTATACTATAAGGAATGTCTAATGAAGAATAGATAAGAAATTTCTCTTTCTTTCTTTCTTTTACTAGAGGAATTTTACTATTTCTCACATAATGTAAAAATTTTTCTAAATCACCTTTAACTAAAAAATAAAAAAATTATTATTCTTTTATAATATGATTTTATTCAAGTGAATTATAAGCACAGTTTATTTACTTCATTATATGGAATAAGAAGGAAATTGAATTCCAAATTAATGAGAATGTAATAGAGGTGTAATGATTATTACAATATTGTTTTGATATAAAAAAAATAAAACAGTTAATTATTGGAGTAAAAATAAAATATATACAATATGCTTGTGTTTATAATAGAGAGATGATAATTGTATAAGTTATATTTTCACAAAAAAAAAAAAATTGAAAATAAATCATTGAATGGCAATTTATGCTATTCCTAATTCAATGTATTATGAATTGCTATTCCCTCAACAAAACATTGTAAAAGCAACTTTACCTAAAATAAGGAGGGAATTGATAACTATTCTTGTCACGCCCTAAAGGGTACCCTAAACGCGACAGTCCGCCACACTCGATGTTTAAACTCAAGTATGACAACCTTAGTCATCCATGAGTTTATACACCGGGTGTAAGGCTTACTTTTACCATGTAGGAACCTTACTTTGAATCAAAATAGCTTAAAAAGACATATATAGCAATAAGAATATAAATCATAACAGTTATGACCAAGATTAATCTATTACAAAGATCTAATGGGCATACCCCTCGTCAAAATATTAAGAATCTTTAGGGTCCACAAAAGTCTCTTACAACAACATATATATATATATATACACATAATTAAGGAAATTTAACTAGGAGTTTATGCCTAACATCTAGGTCCTGACTTCTTCAAGAAGCTCATTAAATTCCAAAAGTTGTACCTGAGAGAAATGTCTCCTATGGGATAGCCATAGATAATCGTACTGCAATAGAAAACTGTAAGAGTATAAGCTTGCGGGCTTAGTGAGCTTCACTTCTAAAATTAAATACTCAATATAATAATAAGGTAAGCAAGTTATATTAAACAAACATATGAAATGCACAAGCATGTGAGCACACAATACATAAGACTTTCCGGGAGTCCTATGTTGAATGGATTTACGCCCTCCATTCGGGGTTAGGTGTTTCAGACCCATATGACTATAGATTTCAATTTTTCTCTCATTTATTAAATGGTTGTTTTAGGTGTCCACCCACTCGTTAATTATGTAGTTGATTCAAGTGCCTACTCCACTTTCATTTTAATTTAGCCGACCCACGTCGATAATCTAAGTTTTCAAGCCTACCCGTTGCCAAACTATTATGCTTTTTTCCCACAACGGTATAACAACGAATGTACTGTGACTTAATATATGTTATGCATGGACAATTTAGTTATATGGTCATGGCATATTAGTTAAGTGAATTATAGGCGATCATAGAGATATCAGACACTTCAATTCTATACTAAATCATACAAATATTTATAACAATTCTCATTTCGATATTCTTATCATCAATTCAACTAAGTAGAATTCACATGCACATTCCAATTTTATCTTGTCTTAATTCTAATGCCACTATCATTACAAGCAAAATCATAAGCATGTAATTTAAAGAAAGTGAACTTACTTTGCCATAGCGTGAAATTCCTCTTAATCGTAATAATCCTTGGGAAGGTTTAGTCTATCTCCCAAGTCTTATAACAAAAGAAATACCTACGATGAGTATTTTTATGAAGTTAAAATGAAACTTATAAATTCTATTCTAACAAGTTCGTCAAAGTTCGCCTAAGAGGAAATTCCAACTTAAAACGGCCATAACTTGATCATTTTAACTCGGAATTTCGCATATTATATACCGATTTCTACCTATTTGACGAGAGCTATCTATTTCTAAAGTTATTTTCATCAAACAAGGTCATTTGGTTCATGAAAAGTAGGGTACAAAATGTTCTAACAAATCAAATTCTAATTTCAATTCAAGCATCACTCAAAAGCTTTGATAGATACTTAGCTATCATTATATCTTGAAAGAAGCTTTTATATACATATATAACTCAATATTATGCATGATTCATGGGTTTTGACCAATCTATTTCCTTATGTACTTAGATAATGTTTTATGGGGTTTGAAAGACACTATTTTCTTAAGCTTTGTTTCTACTAAGTATATTATATGTACATGCAATATCTACAAGTTATTATCATGACTGACATGATATCAGCTATCTGTATGTATATCCTTAATGATATTTGATTATAAGAATTTTTAGAAAACTTTTACTTTGCAAAACCTTTTAAAATACTTGACTTAGAGAAACTAGTTCTATTTCTTGCAAAATCGCACTTGTTTTTATTAAAATACATCCTTAATGACCTATATGCTTAATACCTTCATTATTTTAATAAAGTTCTTCATTTGGGAGTTGGAAAAATAGATGTTTATTTAGGGGTTTTGCCTAGTTACAAATTTTTTACAAAATTTCTAAGGAACGAAAATATTGTTTGATCTATATTTTGAAACCTTTCCTTATTTTAGGATTATGCCTTGATAAAATCCATTTATTATTGCAAAATTAAATCTTCATTACTTCTATTCCCTAAGGCTTCTATTTTTCTATTAAAATCCTCATTTTGGCATTTAAAAACAGGTGTTTAAATGGAGGTCATTTCTAGATCCGAATTTTGAAATTTGTGTTTGAGATTATTTCTTGTGTAAAACTCATTTAATCTTCCTAAAATTAAGTCCTAACCAAACTTACTCCCTAAGGCTTCCATTTTTTAAATAAAACTCTTGTTTTAGGGTTAGAAAATAGGTGTTTATCTAGCATTTCTCCCTAGTTACGAATTTCAAGTTCTTATTGGGGTTAAAACAAGTTCTAACTTAACTTTATAACCTTTTTCTTATTTTGGAAATTTCTCTTAGTAAAACTAAGCTTAACTCATCAAAATCATTTCTTTATGATACCTATTCCCTAAGCTCTTCATATTTAGTGTAAAAACTTCATTTTGGAGTTGGAAAATAAGTTTTCTAAATATGGTTCTTTTTCCATCCGAATTTTCAAAAATCATTTTTGTTGAAACAAAGATAGATCTCGAACTTTTTAACATATTTTCACTACTATCATGCTCCTACAAGTCTTTTATGTATATAAGACAGGGATCTATGGCATTTATGCACTCAAAACAACTAGATCTAGTATACCTTGCAAGTCATGAATGCAAATGCAACATTAACATTATGTAGATGAGGTTAATAAATAAATACATGCACAAAATATCAATGATAGAAACATATGATAATAATACAGCAAAATAATAGCAAAATAACTTAAATATAGAGATCCACAACATTGTGATGGCAAGAATATCAAGCTTAAGTGTTTCCACATCCCTTGCATAAAGCTCATGGGGATTTTAGTGGAGCCACATATGTATGATCTTGCCATTATATTTTTTTATTGTGGTAGGGTTTAGATCTATTACCTATTAATCGTATGGAATAAGAAAAGCTTGAAGAAAAGAAGTGTGTGTGTGTTGGGGGGGGGGGGGGGGGGGGGGGGGGGGGGGGGGGTGTGGGTTGAGGTGTGTGTGGGGAGAGGATCACGACACAAAGGGGAGGGAAGAGAGGAGATAAAATATTTTACAAGAGTTTGTTTAGTAAACAAGAGAGAAAAAATTAAATGAGATAGATATAAAAGGGTTTATATAGGGAACTAGATTAGGGTTTGTGTGATTAATAAAAAGCAAAATGAGAGAGGACAAGGGGGAGGGGCACTAGTTTTGCAAGGGAAAGAGAGAGAGACATGTGATATATGTTTTACGTAATAAAATTCAAATTTAAAAATATTTTAAGTAATAAAATATATTGGAAAGGTAAATTTGTAAGGAAAATGATGTAAGATTGTAAGAATAGGTTGTAAAGATGTAAGAATAGGGTATGGGTAGTGGTACTTATGAATCGTGTGATTAGAAATAAAAAAGTAGATTGGACAATTAAATTACTGGTAGTAATGAAAATATGATAAAATGTTATAACTATAATTTTTATAAACCGAAAAATTCTTATAATTGTATTTTTGAATTCCTTATTAAATTTTGGTTCTAAAGAGTCCTATATAATATTTTTTCTATTTCCACGTCCCAGAGACCGGTTTTCAAGAACAGATCTCTATCGGGTTTGAAATAGGCAAAAAATTTACCAATATGAAATTTTTAAGCATCCTAATATTATTGCGAACCAATCTACACTCTTCACTTATATTTCGACTTCTCGGTTTAAGAACGCCGGATTGCCGGATCTAAACTACTAGGGTTTTCTGAGGATTTGTTGACTTAGGGTTTCCGTTGACTTTCCGGTTTAAGCTTGAAATTACCCTAAAAACTAGGGTTTTACAATTACCCCAAAGTGAATGGGCTTGTAATGTAAATGTTCTTACTACAAATCCTCTCTTTTGACACAACAATATATTTCTTCCTATGTGGACATCTTCTTCTTATCTCCTTTTTACTTGTACTCTATTGTTATTTGCCTTTTGAGTCTTAACTATTCTCTATATAGGAGCATATCTTATATGTGATAGGGTAAAATATATTGAAAGATTTCAATATTTCAATTGGTAAAAAAGGGAAACCAACATTTCACAAAGTGAAGCAAATCATGTATCAAACTTTTACAAAATTTATTTAAGGTATTAATGTTTTAATTAGTTTTCAATTAAGTTTCCATAATTTGCATTGGTGATCAATTATTAACACCTTATTTGACTTATTTTAAAATGTTGATACCTCTTTTTAATTACTTGAAATATTGATATCTCAAATTAATTTATCCAAAACGTTTATTTCTCTTTTAACCACTTGAAACATTGATATTTTAAATAAACTTATTTTCAAATGTTGATACATTTTGAGTAACTTATCCCATGTGACTAACATGGATCAATCTAATGTAATGACCTGACATACATTAAATAAAAAATTTATATGCTAAGTCCTCAACCATATATAATATACAGAGATATTATATGTAAGATTGTCCAAAAAGAAGGAGTTTATACTCATTGTTTGATCAACTTGTTATTATACGAAACTGTACAAACACTACTCATTTAGGAGTAGATAACTTTATACATGTACATAAAATTTTACCATCATCCATGGTGCTTTAAAGGTTATTTAACCAAACTTATAATATACATGATGAAAAACTTATATACTTTATATTACAACACATATGCTATTAAGAAAGCCTTAGTCTATGCTATTACATTAAATAAAAACAAGGTCTCGCTTTTCGTCTTTTCCAAGAAAAAAAAAGTAGAGTAGTCCAGCACCCTAATCATCCCACTCATCAAGGAAAGCTTCCCAATCCATGCCATACCCCAAATCATCGTAATATTCATCATCATCACTTATACTTATAGAAGAAAAAGTGAGCCAAGGGCCTAGTACACAACAATGTAAACAAATACATAGTGACATACACTCATAGGCTAATGCAATGCAAGAAACCAGAATATTATTTATCTTATTTAAGCAATACTGATCAACACTGGAGTATTCAAAGTCTGATTACAATCTTTTAGGGATTCGGGGTTCTGAGTAATAGCAGCTGCTTAGGGGGTTGATATAAGTAGCCTAAATACTTATATCTCCTACATAACTTTACAAATAATAATCTCATCTAGGATTCATAGCCATTACTTAACTTAATCTATAATATCACCTAGTTCAACAAGTCCCATAAATATAAACTAAATCATATTATTTCCTCTTAAGAATAAGCAAATGTTACACCGATACCATTCCTCCTATCGATTACGTACTGAGCCACTTATGAAAGTCATTGCATCATGACAGGGATAACCTAAGCACCTAACTACCATATTAACCTCGTTAATAGGGTTGCCGCTCCTGAACTGGATTCAACGACACACGCACAAACAATTCAAACAAGTCTCTAAGCCAATCTTTAATTAGGATTGATTAGATAATGCCTAATCTAACATTTACAAACAAGTTATTACGTACTTAGATAATTGAATTTATCAGATAAAAGACCTATATTTAAACCCAACTGGGTATTGGAATTTTTCAAAGGAAATCATTTCATATAAAATACGTTAATCCATAATTGAATACTAAATCATTAAACTTTCATTAAATTTAAATAAGATTCAAATCATCCCATAGTCTCATATTCTTACATATACGACTATACATATCACATTCCACTATTCATTCATCTACTATTATTGTTCATTTATTTATTTTTATTATTTTTGTATGAATAGTACTAAAGGATCTATGACGCCCGTGACAAAGCCCATAATGAATATCATGGGCACCATCATGGCCGTGATCTTGGGCTGTGATGCATAGTATTGGCCTTGGCATGCCGTAATAGGAGATAATGCCCCCATCATAGTCGTGATGTAAGCCGTTTTAATGAATACGCTCGTGATTGTCTTGCTAAAATTTTTTCTAAAAAGTTCCTAAGGATATCATACTCCAATGTAACGGCTGTATCATGCTTTAGAAACCATACATTGGAGATAACGACCTTCATAACAACCGTGATCAAGGCCGTTTCACATTTTAAAAAGTACTTAGAGGAGATCACAGGCGACATCACAACCGTGATCATCAAGAAAATATGCTTTCGAGGATGTAATAGCCTTGAATACGCCCATGATGAACAGGATATTGATCTTTTGATACATGTTTCAAAATTTTTGAAGTCCAATATCCACTAACTCTTTATTAATGTCTTATTTGTTTGTAAAAACATATTAAAACTAACATAAAAATACAATAGCAAACATTATCAAGATTACTAGTACTCATATATTCATTTCACATGTATAAGCACAAAATCTAAACCTAGAAACATAAGCGCATCATTCATGCTTGTTGAACTCTATTATTAACCTAATTACTAAAGTCCTACTCATTTTTCGCTAACAACATCGATACACATTTCAATTCATCATAAACTCAAAATTCATTTCTTCAAACGCCTAGAGTACATATGCCTATTTACATATCTAGTTCCACATGTTTGCATAACATTATTTTGTCTAAAGCATCAAAATCCTACTCCTAGTTAACATCAACATCAACTAAAAACCATAATTAAACAAAAAATATAAGAAATCAACTTTACTTACTTTTATAGATACTAAGATCAATCGAACTTCTCTTGCTACTTCTTTAGCTTAAATTCTTGTTCTACTTATTTCTTAGATTAGTTCTTTACTTAGGAATTCGTGGGGCTAAAATTTGGAGGGAAAATTGTGCTTGGTTGTGTTTAGGAAGATGATTAGAAGGGGGAAGAGAGAGAGATGGTGGTTTAGGGTCTATTTTGGATATGATATTTTTATTACTTTTTTACTTTTTAGGCATTTTTAGAAGTTTGCAGAAGATATTAAGACATGGGCTTTGGGATATGCATGTGTGTGGGCTTGGTTTGCTAATGAAAAGATGGGCTTTGGGTTAAAGTTAAAGTAAATAATTGTTGATTTCATTGCATCACTTAATACACATATTCTATAACAAAATTCAACTCAACACACATGCACACACACATATATATATTACTACACTTATATATATATATATATGTATATGCACTAATACACATACAATTAAATTTTAACACATTTCACTACTAGTAACTTATCATATCATCAAATCAAATTATCATAACTTAACTATAACAATTTAAATCATGAAATCAACAATCAAATGTGTGTGTAAATATATATATATATATATATATATAATGAAATGACCCTGCCCTTAGAGTGCTCTAGGACATGGTTATTTCACCACACACATCACCTCCAAGCAATATGTGCATGGCATTCTATTATTGAGTGAGTTTCTAATTAAGTTTTAAATAAAAAAAATTGTTATTAATCTTTATAAAAATTTCGACAAAATACTGCTGTTTATCCATGGTTTTGGTTTATCAAAACCTACAAGATTTTACCTGTTTATGAAATGTATATAAAAAAATGGTCATTTATAAATATTGCCCCTATGGCTCATCAAGAGTTAAAACTCGAATACAAATCTTTTCGATTTAAAAGTCTATATCAAATCATATAAAAGGATTGAGTGATAAGTTGATTACAATCGCCTAATTTTACAATAAAATACAATTACAACAAATCTCTTTCTTGAAAACTCATATAACTATGTCTCGTACATCACCATCTCATCGGGTCATCCTACGTATCTCTCGTTCCCCAATGAGTCACCAATAAGACCGAAAAGGTTAATGAAATGAGCTGTGAAGCTCAGTACACAATAATACAAGCACATGTCGCATGTCATGCACACTTTGGCCAATGCAACAATCATGATTTAAGTTTAATTAGATTTAAGTCATCAACCAAGTATTCCCAGCATCCTAGAAATACAAACATGCAAAAGAGTACTCATGACTCCTACCAAACAAAAGGGGTAGGGTTCCTTTAATGGATCATGCACCGAAGAGGGGAGTTCGATAAGTCCCTAGTACTTACCAGAAAGAAAAGACAGAAGTAGTCTCGTACAGATTAATTCCACACAAAAGCCATCAATGAGCATGGTCCATTGCAATACCTTATGTAAGAACCCACACCCTCACATAACTTTGTTGCAACTTCTCACCAGCTCCTCATTGAACATTTGGTATCGGAATCTCCCCTATCAACTACCTACTTGACCTTATCACGCACTCCATGGGGGTCCAGGCGCCTACAACTACCGTATCATCCTAAAACTACAATCAGGTTAGCAAACTAATCTAGGGGTGCCACTCCTAGAGTAAGCAACCAAGTAGCAAATAACACTTAATTAAGTCGAATTTAAATTCTTAGTCTGTTTATTAAAATTGTCCTATCAAGCAACATGAAATTACTGTGGACTTGTTACTTGATTTGAGCTTGTTATCCTTTCCCAAGCACGAAGTCCAATAGCTATTCACAATTGAAGTTGGGAATTAGTCCAAGTTTTATTACCTTTATTTCATTTACTTTGTTTGTTACATTTAGGTCACTCCACTTTAACTAGATCTACTAAAAGATAATATTTAAAGGGTCATTTGTTTCATCTAGTCAAGTTATCTAGTTAATTATGTAGGTTGTGGTCGGTTTTGGGGCCTAGGTTAACCAACCCTTAATGGGTCTCAATTCTTGCTTGACCTTTCAAGAATAGATTCCCATGGTCCACTGATCTTGTATAGTTCTTAGTGTCCTACTCGAATTATTAAGTATGAATTACTTTCATTCATATGAGGCATTTGGATTAAGTGTGTTTGGACAATGTACACCGTAAATAGGGTATTAGAGCTTGCTAAATATGTATTTTGAAGGTCTTAGAAGGTCACTTAAGGTTAAGGGAAGAATTCGATCAAGTTTCATATGATTCAAGTGAGCAAATATGAAGTTATAAAAGGGTTGGCAAAAGGCACGGGGGGTACATGGAGGGATGTATCTCCCTGTGTTTTGGTACATAGCTAATATACGGGGGAACGTATCTCCCTGTGTTTTCTCTTTGTTGGTCAGAGAGAAGCATGGGGTGAACATGGCTACATCCCCATGTTCTTCTAGGTTTCAAGGCATTTTTAGAGACTGAGAGAAGCACGGTTGGATAGGTCATCCCATGTTCTAACCGTTTTCTTCTAGGAAAAATGTTTTCTTCGAGTTTTTGAGGTTAAAGAGGAGCACGGGATGATACACGACCTGGTGTTCCATTCGTGCTCTTTTAGATTTTCATTGTTTTGTGCTTAAACTTGGGTTTTTCAACGAAAAGTGTTTTTGGATGACTTTTGAAGGTTTCAAAGAGCTAAAAGATCATATTTGAACCTAATCTTCATTTATTATGACTCCCCATCCCTTAAAAACATGTTTAATCATAAATTTCTCAAAAATCTAAGCGCAAATCCATCATTTTACAATTCCAACATCAATTACACCAAAATCCATCACTCACAACTCATTCCAACAAAACCAAACCTTCAAATCACACCCAAAACACCATTTAACACTATCACAGCAAACATAACTCCAAAACTACCATAATCTTAAGAAAATAAGTTAGTTTTGATATCTTACCTCATTCTAACAATAGTTTCCAATTGCATCAGCTGGGAAAGGGATTTAAGACTTCAAAATCACTTCAAAACTTGATTTCTTAACACTCTAAACACGTATTAACTCATCCAAGTAAGTTTTCATGCTTAAAATGCTAAAATACTCTCATTACAATATCTTAAAATCTTATGCTTACCTTGATAAGAATTTTCTTATGGTGATAGGTCTTCTTCCTCTTCTAACACTGCCACATCCTCTCCATTTTTCTCCTGTAAAGATACCATATTAGCTAATTAGTGCTACAATTTTACTAATCCCATTCATTTATCACTAAGATGGAGCTAGGATTTTAAAGAACCTTACCTTACGTTTTGAGAGGGCTTCACAAAAAGGAAGGAGGTGGAAAAAAAGAAAGGAATATTTATATGGAAAAGGAAATGACAGATTTAGGGTTTAAAACAAGGGAAAAATGGTCTCCTTTTAGGGTTTTTGCCATATGGTAAGGTCCGGTGTGTTTAAGGGTCTGTTTGTTTAGCTTTTTTCGACAGATACAGATACTTTTTAAAAGCTTTTTAGTAACAAATTATTTATCAAGAAATAGATATAGATAAAAAAAATTTGGCACTTCTCATCAAAATATCAAATAAATAAAATAGATGCAAATTAGACATATTTACACATATCATTTTGAAAAAGATATAGATACATATGAAAAACAGACCATCCAAACAGACCCTAAATCTTATATATGCAAGACCATTAACTCGTTTTAAAAAATTTAGGGCTTTTAATTAATCTCTTCGGCTAATGATGATTTAATATATCATCTCAATCTAATTTATTTAAGATTTTGAATTTTTTATATACGCGTAAGTTCCTGAATAGGGTAAAATCGTAATTTTGCAAAACCAAAGCTTCTAATGACATTATTTCAATTTTTGTTACAAAACTTTTTATTTAAAGGACTATTATGAAATTATAATCTAATTTATCTTGATATTTGAATTGCTTTTGAATTTTCAAAATTTTGGTTTTTGATTTATGACTAATTTGGGAATTTTAAAAATTTATACATAAATCCAATTGGATTCTATTGACTTATTTAATTTTGATTTCTAATGATTGGTGTTTATACCATTTCATATATATTAATTTAGTACATTTAATTTAGGTTATTTCATTTTTCCCCCCTTAAAGAAGTTTCGTCCTCGAAACTTCTCTTACCTTATTGATCAAACAACTTAGGGTATTTCTGTTTCATAACATTCTCTGCTTCCCATGTAGCTTCACATGTTGCTTGTACTCCATTGAACTTTAACCATGAAAATCTTCTTGTTCCTCAAAATTTTATCCTTTCTACCTAAAATTTTGATGAACTTCTCAACTATAATCAAATCTGGTCGGATTTCCAGTTGATTTGTATCGATGATAGTATATGGATTAGATACACATTTTTTTTTAACTAAGACACATATAAAACATTATGCACACCCACTAAATTCGGAGGTAATGCTAGTTTATATGTCGATGGCCCAATTCTCTCAAGTATTTCATACGAACCAATATATGTTGGATTTAGTTTTCCTTTTATTCTAAATCTGAATATTCCTTTGGGTAGAGATACTCTAAGAAAAAGGTGATCACCAATTTATAATTCCAAAGTTCTTCTTCTTACATGGTATCGATTCTGAGCTACCTTCATTCTTTGTTTAGCCATTTGAATTTCGTCAATCGCTTGTTGTACTAATTTGGGACCAATTAGAGCTCGTTCACATACTTCCTCCTAATGTAAAGGAGATCGGCACTTTCTTCCATATAGGGCTTCATATGGGGCCATTTGTATTACTGACCTGTAACTGTTATTATACGCAAATTAAACGAAGGTACATGTTCATCTTGACAATGTCCAAAGTCTAAAGCATAAGCTCTTAACATATCCTCCAAGATTTGAATGATCCTTTTTTATTGTCCATTTGTTTGAGAATGAAAGGCAATGTTAAATTGAATTCTAGTACCAAAAGCTTGATGTAAACTTCTCCAAAACTATCTTACAAATCTTGTGTCTCTATCTAATAGATGCTGGTATACCATGAAGTCTCACGATCTCTTGAATATAGACCTGTACCATCTTCTCAAGTGGGCATTAGACCTTTAATGGTATGAAGTGTGCTGACTTTGCTAATCTATTAACAACAATCCATATCACTTCATTTTTAGCCATGGTCTTCGGTAGAGCACTTACAAAATCCATAGTTATGTCATCTCATTTCCATTAGGAATTGACAATGGTTGTCATTCACCACGAGGTCTCTAGTGTTCAATCTTCACCTGCTGACACGTTAAACACTTGGACACATAACTTGCAATATCTCTCTTCATATTGACCCACCAATAATGTTTCTTTATATACTTATATACATTTTTGTGCTTCCCAGATGTATTGAATAAGCTGAAGCATGAGCTTCCTTCAAAATTTCTTTTCTTAAGTCATCTATTTCCAATACATATATTCGATCTTTGAACCTGATAATGCCTTCCTCATTGAGTCTCAACTCTTTTTTTTTCCCATTATTTATGGCACTCACTAATTTTTCTCTTTCTAAATTTGATTTCCAACCTTGTTTGATTTCCTCAAGTATTATAGGTTGTAAAGTCAAACTTGCTAACATGACATTGGCTTTCTCTGGGGTCAATTCAACATCCAATATTTGAAAATCTTTTAATATATCTCTTTGAATTGTAATCATAATTGCCACATTTATTTGTTTCTTCCTGTTTAGTACATTTGCAACCACATTAGCTTTTCCCGGATGGTACAAAATATCTACATCATAATCTTTAATCAATTCAAGCCATCTTCTTTGTTGCATGTTCAATTCTTTGTGAGTGAAAATGTACCTTAAGCTCTTGTGATCTAGAAATATCTTACATTTTTCACCAAATAAATAATGTCTCTGGAGTTTCATGGCTAGGACCACTATTGCAAGTTCCAGGTTATGAACTAGATAATTCTCCTCATGAGGCTTCAATCGTCTGGATGCATAACAAACTACTATGTTATCTTACATCAAACACATCCAAATCCTTGTATGAAGGCATTGTTGTAAATTATGAAATTTTTTCCACTAAATGGTAAAGCTATAACAGGTGCTGATATTAATCTTCTCTTTAATTCTTAAAAACTCCCCTCACACTCGTCATTCCACATAAACCTCATGTGTTTTTGAGTTAGTCTCATCAATGGAGTGACAATCTTGGAAAATCCCTAGACAAATCTTTGATAATAACCAGCCAAACCCAGGAAGCTTCGTACTTTAGTAACACTTATGGGTCTTGGCCAATCTAATACCGCTTTAATCTTTTTCGGATCTATAGATATTCCATTCCTAATGGTAATATGACGCAAAAATGCAACTTCTTCTAACAAAAATCTACATTTGCTAAACTTTACATATAATTTCTTTTCTCTCAACCTTTGAAAAACTAATCTTATATCCTCTTCATGCTCATCCTTGCTTCGAGAATACACTAAGATATCATCTATAAATACAATTACAAACTGATCAAGGTAATCCTTGAAAACCTGATTCATTAAATCCATGAAAGTAGCAGGAGCATTCATTAATCTGAATGGCATAACAAGAAATTAAAAATGTCCATATTGGGTATGAAAAGCTGTTTTAGGAGTATCCTGTGGCTTTATCTTAAGTTGATAATATCCAGACCTTAAATCAATCTTTGAAAACACTACTATACCCCTTAACTGATCGAACAAATCATCAATTTTGGGTGGGGGGTACTTATTCTTGATTATTACCTTGTTCAGCTCTCGATAATCTATGCACATCCTTAAATTCCCATCTTTCTTCTTAACAAAAAGTACTGGAGTACCCTATGGAGATATACTGGTTCAAATGAAATCGAGATCCTACAATTCTTGTAATTGAGTCTTCAAATCTTTCAATTCTGCTGGAGCCATTCGATATGGTGGCTTGGATATCGGAGTTATCTCTAATATTATATCAATCCCAAACTCTATCTCTTGATCTGATGGTAAACATAGTAAATCTTTAGGAAATACATCTGTAAACTCTCTTACTATTGGTATCATACTCACTTCCAATCCTTCGGCTTCAACGACTGTCACCACTACTTTTTTCCATAACTCCATTGTATACATATTCTTGGGTCTTTGTCTCTCCAAGGCATAAGTAAACTTTCCATGTTTAATTTTGAAGCTTAGTTTTTCCTTATTGCAATCTATGTTGACTTTATACATATTCATAAGCAAAATCACATGAAAGTCAATCATAGGCAAAACTAACATGTCAATCGGCATGCTTACATTAGCAATCAACACATCAACATTCTACATACACAAGGCTCCTTAGATTTTACACCCAAAGGTGTATTAATGCTCATGATTCTATCATGAAACACTTCAAAATTCAAACCACAATCATTCATAAATTTCTCAGATATTCATGTTTGTGTTGCCCCTGTATCTATTAGAGTATAAGCATGATGCTTTGCTATTAATAAAGTACCTGCCAACATATCAATAGAAGGAGTCGCTTCACATTGTTGCAGCACAAACACTTGCCATTGTCTTTCCTTTTGCCCAAATTAGAGCCATTACCCTTAGGTTTAACTGCACAGTCTACTATGTGGTGTCCTCTTTGTTCATAGTAGGAACAAAAGATAGGTTGTAATACTAGGTTTCTACATTCAGAAGCTCGATGTCGTTCTTTGCCACAAGCAAAACAGACCCTCAGATTTCATTTACATTGTGATTGGTCATGAGATCTAGAGCATTTATGGCATATTCTCTCAAGACTAATAGGAGGAGTGGAAGTTTTTACTAACAACCCTGTATTCATCTTCTTGCCCATATATGGCTTCTTTCATTTGCTTGCACTTTCACATCTCCTATAAGAAGTGAATAATGCAGGTCTCTTTCCTAAAAATGCAGCTCGTCTATCCTTATGTGTCTTGTTTTCATTCAAAACTTGTTCTATTAACTTTGCTTTTGTGACTGCATCAACGAATGTCGGAAGTTGGAACATCTTAACTTCACCTTTGATTTCCGAATTTAACCCATTCTAAAGCTTTTTAGCTTTCATTCTTTCATCGTTGCATCCTTCACCTGCAAATCTCAATAATCTACATAACTCAGAGTGATATTCATCAATCATCTTACTTCCTTGCCTTATGTTTAATCAATCAGAAATCATTTGTTCTCGAACTGTGGCTAGAAAGTACTGCAAGAAGAAAGCTTTTTTAAATCGATTCCAAGCAATAGGCCTCACTAGATTCTCACTTGCAGGTCTCCACCAATTATAAACATATTTCTTTAGCATATAAACTGCTAAATCTACTTTTTTTTTTCAAGCACTAGACACTTTCTCCAATTCTTCTATCTAATTCTCTGTAGTTGCTGGATTTGAAATAGTCCCATCAAAATTAGGTACTAATATGACAAAGTTAAGTAATTTGACCTGATCCTTTCGTTCACCCATTTACACATTGTCCCCTTGCCCAACAACCCGTAGATTATATTGTTGCATGAACTGTTGCTGTTGTTGTTACTGATACATCATATGTTGATATTGTTGCATTATAGCAGACATATCTTAAAACATGGTGCACATTGTGTTTGGATCTCCCATAGGTACTTGAGGCATTTGTGGGAATGGTGGCATCTGTGGTGGTTGCGGATTCTAAGCTGTTGATGCCGATGTTGGAGACAGAGTAGTAATAGAAGTTGGATTAGAAGATAAAGTAGAGGTTGAAGAAGTCGATGGAAGAGGTGGAGGAGGCATATTCTCTCTTTCTAGTTATTGTCGACCCTATCTTCTTGACCTATCCATCTTTACAAATATACACACCATATATCGGCAATATAGATAACAAGTTATACATTATTCAATAAATTATTTTTAACGTTAGTTAAAGTAAACAAACCAATAGTACACATCAATCAAACAAAATCCTAATGTTCCTCTACATGGTTATCCACATCTAAGGTCAAGCCAACTTCTATTCTTTTACATTGAATAAGCAATTGCATAAACATAGCTCTGATACTACTTTGTAAAGACTTTACATGCACCATATTAAAACTTTACATGCTAAGTTCTTAACCACGTATTGTTGAGGATTCTCTGCCTTAATCTAAGGCGTACCATAAATGCATTCTTTGACCCTCAATTAAATGCACCTTTGACCAATCATTTATAGGAGTTTGAATGGCTGATTCTTTCATTTATTTTGTAATCAATATTTATGTGTATTTATTCTCTTATACCATCTGTAAACATATATAACATATATATATGAAAGGCTCTCACCAAAAATTGTGTGGTGGTTTCAAAACACTTTCATGGTATCAGAGCATAATTAGGATTAACATCCCACGATCCCCAAATGGCCTCTGATTCTTCTCCCACCCTCCTTCCCTTCAACACCATGATTCACATGGTCACAATCAAACTCTCCTCTAACTACCTTTATGGAAGAGCCAACTTCTTCCTCTTCTTGAGAGCCAAGGTCTACTGGTCATGTGGATGGTACCCTTAGCCGCCACCTCCATTTGATCCTCCTACCTCTTCAACACCAAATGCCAAAACACTTGGCATGGAAAGCCACTCATCAATGTCTCCTAAGCCTTCTCCTCTCCTCTCTCACAGAGGAAGCCATGGCTGAAGCCGTCGGCCTCTCTACATCCCGCGAGGTTTGGATCGCTCTTGAAAATACCTTCAGCCATCGTTCCAAAGCCCGAGAAATACGCCTCAAAGATGACCTCTAATTGATGAAGTGCGGCACTCGTCCAATCACTGCCTATGCCCATGCCTTCAAGGACGTTTACGATCAACTTCATGCCATTGGTCCCGTTGATGAAACTGACAAAGTTCACTGGTTTCTTCGTGGTCTCGGACTTTTCTCCAGTTTCTCTACTGTCCAGATGGCACAAATGCCTCTTCCTTGCTTCCCGGATCTTGTATCCAAGGCTGAGAGTTTTGAACTCTTTCAAAAATCTCTTGAGACTCCGGCACCTTCAGTTGCAGCGTTCACGCTCACAGGATCTTCTCAACGCGGGGGTGGTGCTCTCTTCAGACGTAGCCGTGGAAATGGCGTGCCCAACCCACTCAAGGTCGTCGTCCGCCACGTGCCAGATCTGCCGCTTGGAAGGCCACTATGCTGATCGGTGCAGGCAACGCTACGATCGGCATCAACATGACCAATCAGCACAACTTGCCGAAGCCTTCACCGCTTCATGCTGTGTTGGAAGTGACGCTTCCACTGGTTCTTGGACAGGAGCTTCGGCCCATATGACTCCAGCTTCCTCCACTTTGGACCAATCCACTAACTACACGGGTAAGGATTGTGTGATTGTCGGAAATGGTGCGTCTCTACCCATTACCCACACTGGTCAAATTTCTCCTTCCCCAAATCTTCATCTGTTAGACGTTTTAGTTGTCCCTCACCTCACAAAAAATCTTTTGTCCATTAGTAAATTAACACATGATTTTTCGTTATCCGTTACTTTTACCAATGATTTTTTCACTGTTCAGAATCGTCAAACGGGACGGGTGGTGGCAACCGGTAAACGAGATGGAGGCTTATATGTGCTAGAGCATGGACATTCCGCTTTTATTTCTGTCCTTAAAAATAAATCTCTTCATGCTTCATATGAATTATGGCATGCTCGCCTTGGACATGTAAACCATTATGTTATTTCCTTTTTAAATAAAAAAGGACAGCTTCATCTTACTTCTTTATTACCATCTCCTACATTATGTGATACATGCCAACTTGCAAAAAATCATCGTTTGCCTTATTCTCGTAATGAACGTCGATCGTCTAATGTTTTAGATCTTATTCATTGTGATATATGGGGTCCTTCACCCGTAAAATCAAATTTGGGTTTTGCCTACTATGTTTTATTTATTGATGATTATTCTCGTTTCACTTGGCTTTATCCATTAAAATTCAAATATGACTTTTATGATACTTTTATCCAATTTCAAAAATTTGTGGAAAATCAACATTCTGCTCGTATAAAAATATTTCAAAGTGACGGTGGTGCAGAATTTACTAGCAATTGCTTTAAAACTCATCTTCATACTTTTGGCATTCATCATCAACTTTCCTGTCCATATACTCCCGCCCAAAACGGTCGCGCAGAAAGAAAACACCGTCATGTGACTGAAACCGGTTTGGCCCTGCTTTTCCACTCTCACACTCCCCTCGCTTTTGGGTTGACGCCTTTAGCACTGCGGCCTACATCATCAACCGTTTGCCAACACCACTTCTTGGAGGAAAGTCTCCCTTTGATTCTATATGGTTCTTCTCCAATTATGAAAATTTTCATCCATTTGGTTGTCGTTTTATCCTTGTTTACGTGATTATATGTCTAACAAATTTCCCCCGCAGTATTCCTTGCATTTTTATGGGTTACAGCCCCTCTTATAAAGGGTTCGTTGTCTTGACCCCACCACCTCTAGGATCTATTTCACCCGACATGCTCAATTTGATGAGACTCACTTTCCCTTCCTCAATACCTCCCAGGCTTAATCCATATTGTCCCTTCACTTTTCAAATTTTCTAGAACCATGTCTTCTCCCTACAAACACGCTTCCATCTTTATCTGCACCCTATCCCCAGCACATTACACAATCCAGATCTAACTCGTGTGGTCTTTGTACTGATCCAATGGATGAGTCTTTGCACGTTAATAATTCTCTTGCAGCTCCATCTTTGCCACTCTCAGATCCTAGCTCCGCTTCTCTAGAGCTCCCCACCGAGTGGCATATTCCTGCTCCTACTACGGCTACTTCGATGGCCTCTCATCCCATGATTACACGAGCCAAAGCTGGTATTTTCAAACCTCACCACTCAGCAAATCTTGCTCTTTTGGGCTCCTCTAGTCTTCTCTCTGCCCTCCTTGCATCCACTGAGCCCAAGGGATTCAAATCTGCTGTTAAGAATCCTGCTTGGCTCACTGCTATGGATGAAGAAGTTCAAGCCCTGCAAAATAATCGTACTTGGATTTTGGTCCCTCGACCTGCCAACACCAACATTGTGGGCTCTAAATGGGTGTTTCAAACCAAATACTTGCTTAATGGATCCATTGAGTGCCTCAAAGCCCGCATTGTTGCCAAAGGCTATACACAGGTACCTGGTCTCGACTACACTGATACTTTTAGCCCGGTTATCAAGGCTACTACTATTTGTGTTGTCCTCTCTCTTGCTGTGACCAACAAATGGCCTTTTCGCCAACTTGATGTGAAGAATGCGTTTCTTAATGGTCATCTTACTGAACCTATATTTATGGAACAGCCTCCCGGGTATATTGACCCTTGCTTTCCCAATCATGTTTGTCAGTTGAAGAAAGCTCGTTATGGTCTCAAACAAGCTCCTCGTGCCTGATTTCAACGACTTAGCTCTTTTCTTATTCAACTTGGTTTTTATTCCAGTCGTGCCGACACATCACTTTTTGTCTTTCACAAGCAGCCTGACATTATTTATTTGCTCCTTTATGTTGATGATGTCATTATTACATGCAATAACTCTTCTCTTCTTGATAGATTTATTCGTAAGCTTTATTCTGAGTTTGTTACTAAGGATTTAGGTTCTCTTAGTTACTTTCTTGGTCTAGAAGCTACATCCACCACTGATGGTCTATTTATCAGTTAGCTCAAATATGCATGGGATATTCTCACACGAGCTCAGTTACTTGACAGCAAGCCTGTTCACACCCCCATGGTTGTCTCTCAACGCCTGTCTTCTGACGGTCCTCTGTTTTTGGATCCCACTTTTTACCGCTCTCTAGTTGGTGCTCTCCAATATTTAATTATCACGCGTCCCGATATTGTTTGCACCGTAAACTCTGTCAGTCAATTTTTGCACTCTCCAACTGAAGACCATTTTCTTGCTGTTAAACACATTCTTCGCTATGTTAAGGGCACAGTGCATTTTGGCCTCACTTTTAGTCCATCTGCTGCTCCTAGTGCTTTAGTTGCTTACTCTGATGCCAACTAGGCAGGATGTCCTGACACTCATCGCTCTACTTTGTTATTCTATTTTCTTTGGAAACAACTTTGTTTCTTGAAGTGCCAAGAAGCAACCTACTGTTTCTCGTTCAAGCTGTGAGTCTGAGTATCGTGCCCTCGCTCTCACTGCCACTAAACTTCTTTGGCTCACGCATCTTCTTCGTGACCTTAGAATTTCTCTTCCACAGCAGCCTGTTCTTCTCTATGACAACAAAAGTGCACTTTTTATGAGTTCTAACCCCATCTCTCACAAGCGAGCCAAGCATGTCGAGTTAAACTACCATTTTCTTCATGAACTTGTTATTGATGGTAAACTTCGCACTCAGTATGTGCCTTCTCACTTACAGGTTGCCGATATCTTCACCAAAAGTATACATCACCTCTTTTTCAATTTTTCTACTTTAAGCTTCACATCTGCTCAAATCCGATGCTTAGCTTGCGGGGGGGTGTTGAGGATTCTCTACCTTAATCTAAGGCGTACCATAAATGCATTCTTTGACCCTCAATTAAATGTACCCTTTGACCAATCATTTATAGGAGTTTGAATGGCTGATTCTTTCATTTATTTTGTAATAAATATTTATGTGTATTTATTCTCTTATACCATCTGTAAACATATATATATGTATATATATACATATGAAAGGCTCTCACCACAAAATTGTGTGGTGGTTTCAAAACACTTGCACGTATAATATACGAAGATATTATACGTAAGGTTGTTCGAAAAAAAGGAGTTTATGCGCGTTGCTTGATCAACTTGTTATTATACAAAATTGGACAAATACTATTCATTTAAGATTAGATAACGTTATACAAATACATAAAATTTTACCATCATCCATGGTGCTTTAAAGGTTATTTAACCAAACTTATACTATACATGATGAAAAACTTATATACTTTATATTACATCACATAGGTTTTATAGAAAGTCTTAGTCTATACTATTACATTGAACACAAATAAGGTCTCGCTTTTTATCTTTTTCTAAGAAAAACAAAGTGAAGTAGTCCAGTACCCTAATCGTCCCACTCATCAAGGAAAGCTTCCCAATCCATGCCATACCCCAAATCATTCTAATATTCATCATCATCATTTATACCTGTAGAAGAAAAAGTGACCCAGAGGCTCATTACATAGCAACAAAAACAAGTACATAGTGGCATACACTCCTAGGCTAATGTAATGCAAGAAACGAAAATATTATTTATCTTATTTAAGTAATACAAATCAACACTGGAGTATTCAAACTCTGATTACAATCTTTTAGGGATCCGGAGTCCTGAGTAACAGCAGTTGCTCAGAGAGTTGATATAAGCAGCCTGAATACTTATATCTCTTACATAACTTTACAAATAATAATCTCATCTAAGATTCACAGTTGTTTCTTAACTTAATCCATAATATCACCTAGTTCAACAGGTTCCATAAACATGAACTAAATCATATTATTTCCTCTCAAGAATAAGCAAATGTCATACCGATACCGTTTCTCCTATTGATTA
Organism: Combretum micranthum; assembly: GCA_024138025.1. Taxonomy (NCBI): domain Eukaryota; kingdom Viridiplantae; phylum Streptophyta; class Magnoliopsida; order Myrtales; family Combretaceae; genus Combretum; species Combretum micranthum. Next base: position 39,680 of record JAMXBD010002560.1, read on the forward strand.
CCTACTGAGCCACTTATGAAAGTCATTGCATCATGACAGGGATAACCTAAGCACCTAATTATCATATTAACTTCGCTAGCAGGGTTACTGCTCTCTGAACTGGATTCAACAACACACACAGAAACAATTCAAACAAGTCTCTAAGCTAATCTTTAATTAGGATTGATTATATAATGCCCAACCTAACATTCAACAAACAAGTTATTGCGTACCTAGATAATTGGATTTATTAGATAAAGGACCTGTATTCAAACCCAACTGGGTATTGGAATCTGTCAAAGGAAACCATTTCATATAAAATACGTTAATCTAGAATTGAATACTAAATCATACATTAAAATAAGATTAAAATCATCACATAGTCTCATATTCTTATATATACAAATGTACATATCACATTCCACTATTCATTCATCTATTAATATTGTTTATTTATTTATTTTTATTATTTTTGAATGAACAGTACCAGAAGATCTATCACGCTCGTGACAAAGGCCATGATGAATATCACAAGAGCACCGTCATGGTAGTGATCTTGAGCTATAATGCATTGTATTGGCCTTGTTATGCTCGTAATAGGAGATAACGCCCCCATCATGGCCGTGATATAGGCCGTTTTGATGAATACGCTCGTGATTGTTTTGTTAAAAGTTTTTCTTTAAAGTTCGCAAGGATATCTTACCCTATGTAACGGTTGTATCACGCTTTAGAAACCATATAATAGAGATAATGACCTTTGTAAAAACTGTGATCAAGGTCGCTTCACATTTTAAAAAGTACTCAAAGGAGATCACGGGCCACATCATGGCTATAATCAACAAGAAAATATGCTTTCAAGGATGTAACGACTTTGGACAAGCCCGTGATGAACAGGATATTGATCTTTTGATACATGTTTCAAAATTTTCGAAGTCCAATATCCACTAACTCTTTATTAGTCTTAGTTGTTTGTAAAAACATGTTAGAACTAACTTATTAACACAATATCAAACATCACCAACATTACTAGCACTCATATATTCATTTCACATGTATAGGAACAAAATCTTAACCTAGAAACTTAAGCTCATCATTCATGCTTGTTGAACTCTATTATTAACCTAATTACTAAAGTCCTACTCATTTATCACTAAAAACATCAATTCATCATAAACTCAAAATTCATTTCTTTAAACACCTAGAGTACATATGCCTATTTACATATCTAGTTCCACATACATGTTAGCATATCATTAGTTTGTCTAAAGCATCAAAATCCTACTCCTAGTTAACATCAACATTAACTAAAAACCATAATTAAACAAAACATGTAAGAAATCAACTTTACTTACTTTTATAAATACTAAGATCAATCGAACTTCTTTTGCTACTTTCTTAGCTTAAATTCTTACTCCTATTTGTTCCTTAAATTAGTTTTTTACTTAGGATTTTGTGGGGGTAACATTTGGAAAGAAAATTGTGTTTGGTTGTGTTTAATTAGGAAGATGAGAGGAAAGGAGAGAGAGAGACGAATGATGGTTTAGGGTCTATTTTGGATATGATATTTTCATTACTCTTTGACTTTTGAGGCATTTTTAGAAGCTTATAGAAGATATTAGGACATGGGCTTTAGGCTATGTATATGTGTGGGCTTGGTTTGCTAATCAAAAGATGGACTTTGGGTTAGAGTTAAAGAAAATAATTGTTGATTTCATTACATCACTTAATACACATATTTTATAACATAATTCAACGCAAAACACACACACACACACATATTACTACACTTATATATACATACACCAATGCATATATAATTAAGTTTTAATACATTTCAATACTAGTAACTTATCATGTCATCAAATCAAATTATCATAGCTTAACTATAACAATTTAAATCATGAAATCAACAATCAAATGTGTGTGTAAATATATATATATATTCCAATCTGATTTTTTAAGCATCCTAATATAATTATGAACCAATCTACACTCTTCACTCATATTTCGACTTCTCAGTTTAAGAAAACGGGATTGCCGAGTCTAAACTACTAGGGTTTCTTGAGGATTTGTTGACTTAGGGTTTCCGATTGACTTTCTGTTTTAAGCTTGAAATTACTCTAAAAATTAGGGGTTTACAATTCCCTTTGTAATGTAAATGTTCTTACTACAAATCCTCTCTTTGGACACAACAGTATATTTCTTCCTATGTTGACATCTTCTTTTGATCTCCTTTTCATTTGTACTTTATTGTTATTTTCCTTTTGAGTCTTAATTATTCTTTATATAGGAGCATATCTTATATGTGATTAGGGTAAAATATATTAGAAGATTTCAATATTTAGTAGTAAATTCATTTAAGATATCAATATTTCAATTAGAAAAAAACAAAGGGAAACCAACATTTCACAAAGCGAATCAAATCATGTATCAACCTTTTACAAAATTCATTTAAGGTATTAATATTTTAATTACTTTTCAATTAAGTTTCCATAATTTGCATTAATGACCAATTATTAATACTTTATTTGACTTATTTCAAAATGTTGATATCTCTTTTTAATTATTTGAAATATTGATATCTCAAATTAATTTACCCCAAAACGTTGATTTCTCTTTTAACCACTTAAAACTTTGATATTTTAAATAAACTTATTTTCAAACATTGATACATTTTGAGTAACTTATCCTATGTGACTAATGTGGATCAATCTAATGCAAAGGCCTAACATACACTATATCAAAAATTTACATATCAAGTCCCCAACCATATATAATATACAGAGATATTATACGTAAGATTGTCCAAAAAGGAGTTTATACTCATTGTTTGATCAACTTGTTATTATACACAACTGTACAAACACTACTCATTTAGGAGTAGATAACTTTATACAAATACATAAAATTTTACCATCATCCATGGTGCTTTAAAGGTTATTTAACCAAACTTATAATATACATGATGAAAAACTTATATACTTTATATTACAACACATAGGCTATTGAGAAAGTCTTAGCCTATACTATTACATTGAATAAAAATAAGGTCTCGCTTTTTGTCTTTTCCAAGAAAAAAAAAGTAGAGTAGTCCAGCACCCTAATCATCTTACTCATCAAGGAAAGCTTCCTAATCCATGCTATACCCTAAATCATCATAATATTCATCATCATCATTTATACCAGTAGAAGAAAAAGTGAGCTAAGGGCCTAGTACACAGCAATATAAATAAAAACATAGTGACATACACTCATAGGCTAATGCAATGCAAGAAACAAGAATATTATTTATCTTGTTTAAGTAATACTGATCAACAGTGGAGTATTCAAAATCTGATTGCAATCTTTTAGGGATCGGGGGTCTTGCGTAATAGCAGCTGCTCAGGGGGTTGATATAAGTAGTCTGAACACTTATATCTCCTACATAACTTTACAAATAATAATCTCATCTAGGATTCATAGCAATTACTTAACTTAATCTATAATATCACCTAGTTCAATAAGTCCCATAACCATGAACTAAATCATATTATTTCCTCTTAAGAATAAGCAAATGTTACACCGATATCGTTTCTCCTATCGATTACGCATTGAGCCACTTATGAAAGTCATTTCATCATGACAGGGATAACCTAAGCACCTAACTACCATATTAACTTCGTTAACAAGGTTGCTATTTCCTAGACTAGATTCAACGACACATGCATAAACAATTCAAATAAGTCTCTAAGCTAATCTTTAATTAGGATTGATTAGATAATGCATAATCTAACATTTAACAAACAAGTTATTACATAATTAGATAATTGGATTTATCAGATAAAAGACCTATATTCAAATCCAACTAAGTATTAGAATCTTTCAAAGGAAATCATTTCATATAAAATACACTAATCCATAATTGAATACTAAATCATTAAACTTTCATCAAATTTAAATAAGATTCCAATGATCCTATAGTGTCATATTCTTATATATACAAATATACATATCACATTCCACTATTCATTCATCTACTATTATTGTTCATTTATTTATTTTTATTATTTTTGTATGAACAATACCAGATGATCTATCATGCCCATGACAAAGGCCATAATGAATATCATGGGCACCATCATGGACGTGATCTTGGGCTGTGATGCATAGTATTAGCCTTGGCATGCCCGTAATAGAAGATAACGCCCTCATCATAGCCATGATGTAAGCCATTTTAATGAATACGCTCTTGATTGTCTTGCTAAATTTTTTTCCAAAAAGTTCCCAAGGATATCATACTCCTATGTAACGACTGTATCATGCTTTAGAAACCATACAGTGGAGATAATGGCCTTCGTTAAAGCCGTGACCAAGGCCGCTTCACATTTTAAAAAGTACTCAGAGGAGATCATGGGTGACATCACGACCGTGATCATCAAGAAAATATGCTTTCGAGGATGTAACGGCCTCAGATACGCCTGTGATGAACGGGATATAGATCTTTTGATACATGTTTCAAAATTTTTGAAGTCCAATATCCACTAACTCTTTATTAATGTCTTATTTGTTTGTAAAAATATGTTAAAACTAACTTATAAACACAATATCAAACATCATCAAGATTACTAGTACTTAAATATTCATTTCACATGTATAAGCACAAAATCTTAACCTAGAAACATAAGCTTACCATTCATGCTTGTTGAACTCTGTTATTAATCTAATTACTAAAGTTCTACTCATTTGTCGCTAACAACATCGATACACATTTCAATTCATCATAAACTCAAAATTCATTTCTTCAAATGTCTAGAGTACATATGCCTATTTACATATCTAGTTCCACATGTTTGCATACCATTAGTTTGTCTAAAGCATCAAAATCCTACTCCTAGTAAATATCAGCATCAACTAAAAACCATAATTAAACAAAAAATGTAAGAAATCAACTTTACTTACTCTTATAGATACTAAGATCAATCCAACTTCTCTTGCTACTTCTTTAGCTTAAATTCTTGTTCTACTTGTTTCTTTGATTAGTTATTTACTTAGGAATTTGTGGGACTAAAATTTGGAGGGAAAATTGTGCTTGGTTGTGTTTAGGAAGAAGATAGGAAGGGAGAGAGAGAGACGGTGGTTTAGGGTCTATTTTGGACATGATATTTTTATTACTTTTTTACTTTTTAGGCATTTTTAGAAGCTTACAGAAGATATTAAGACATGAGCTTTAGGATATGCATGTGTGTGGGCTTGATTTGCTAATGAAAAGGTGGGCTTCGAGTTAGAGTTAAAGAAAATAATTGTTGATTTCATTGCATCACTTAATACACATATTCTATAACAAAATTCAACTCAACAAACACACACACACACACACACACACACACATTACTACACTTATATATATATATATATATATGCAATAATACACATACAATTAAATTTTAACAGGTTTCACTACTAGTAAATTATCATATCATCAAATCAAATTATCATAACTTAACTATAACAATTTAAATCATGAAATCAACAATCAAATGTGTGTGTAAATATATATATATATATATATTGAAATGACCCTGCCCTTAGAATGCTCTAGGACATGGTTGTTTCACCACACATATCACCTCCAAGCAATATGTGTAAGGCATTCTATTATTGAGTGGATTTCTAATTAAGTTTTAAATAAAAAAATTGTTATTAATCTTTATAAAAATTTCGGCAGAATACCGCTGCTTATCTATGGTTTTGGGTTATTAATACCTACAAGATTTGACCTATTTAGGAAATGCATATAAAAAATGGTCATTTATAAATATTGCCCCTATGGCCCATCAAGAGTTAAAACTCGAATACAAATCTTTTCGATTTAAAAGTCTATATCAAATCATATAAAAGGATTTGGTGATAAGTTGATTACAATCACCTAATTTTACAATAAAATACAATTACAACAAATCTCTTTCTTGAAAACTCATATAACTATGTCTTGTACATCACCATTTCATCGGGTCATCCTACGTATCTCTCGTTCCCCAATGAGTCACCAATAAGACCTAAATGGTTAATAAAATGAGATGTGAAGCTCAGCACACAATAATATAAGCATATGCCGCACGTCATGCACACTTAGGCCAATGCAACAAGCATGATTTAAGTTTAATTAGATTTAAGTCATCAACCAAGTATTCCTAGCATCCTAGAAATACAAACATGCAAAGGAGTACTCATGACTTCTGCCAAACAAAAGGGGTAAGGTTCCCCCAACGGATCATGCACCGGAGATGGGGGTTCGATAAGTCCCCAGTACTTACTAGGAGGAAAAGAAAAAAGTAGTCTCATACAGATCGATTCCACACAAAAGCCATCAATGAGCACGGTCCATTGCAACGCTTTATGTAAGAACCTACACCCTCGCATAACTCCATTGCAACTTCTCACCAGCTCCTCATTGAATATCTGGTATTGGAATCTCCCCTATCAACTACCTACTTGACCTTATCATGCACTCCATGGGGGTCCAAGCACCTACAACTATTGTATCATCCTAAACTACAATCAGGCTCGCAACCTAATCTAGGGGTGCCACTCTCGGAGTGAGCGGCCAAGTAGCAACTAACACTTAATTAAGTCAAGTTTAAATTCTTAGTCTGGTTATTAAAACTATCTTATCAAGCAACACGCAATTACTGCGTACCTGTTAGTCAATTTGAGCTTGTTATTCTTTCCCAAGCTCGAAGTCCAATAGCTATTTATAATTGAAGTTGGGAATTAGTCCAAGTTTTATTACCTTTATTTCATTCATGTTGTTTGTTACATTTAGGTCACTCTACTCTAACCATATCTACTAAGGATAACGTTTAAAGGGTCATTTGTTTCATCTAGTCAAGTTATCTAGTAAATTATGTAGGCTGTGGTTGGTTTTGGGGCTTAGGTTAACTAACCCTTAGTGGATCTCAATTCTTGCTTGACCTTTCAAGATAGATTCCCATAGTCCACTAATCTTGTATAGTTCTTAGTGTCTTACTCTAATTATTAAGTATGGATTACTTTCATTCATGTGAGACATTTGGATTAAGTGTGTGTGGAGGATGTACATCGTAAATAGGGTACAAGAGCTTGCTAAATATGTATTTTGAAGGTCTTAGAAGGTCACTTGTGTCACGCCCTGAGGGGTACCCTAAACGTGGCAATCCGTTGTACACAATACTAAAACTTAGTAATGACTACCTCAGTCATGCAAAGGCTTCCATATCATGTACAAGGAGTACATCACAACCAAGGGAACTCATTGGAATAGCGCAATTTATATTGATAATAAATAAGTAACAAGGCAAAGAGAATATAAAACATAAACATATTAAATTACAATCCTTAGGGGCATATCCCTCTATTGTCTTCAAATAACTATACATCTTAGAATCAACATAACACCAATCATATAAGTCATTACATATAAAGAACCTTACAAAATTACTTCATCTTATGATTCCATTTCCTTCATAGAAGCTTAACATCCTTCCATAACTTCCTTAATATCATGATCCTCAATTTAAGCTACGGGTATACCTGTTTCAACAAAATCTATAGGGGTATAAGTTACAACTAGCTTAGTGAGATATTCCTTTTCATTCATACCATATTTTCAAACAAGTTCATTTAGACTTTCACACATATGCTATGCATACAATGCAACAATCACGTGATTATGCAAATATATATAGTTATCCGGTAACCATATATAGAACGGATTTACCCCTCCATATCGAAAGTTAGGGAATCGGGGTTGAAGATCCTCGATCTTCTACTGTTAGTCCCTAGGTCCTCACCCACAGCGTTCGGTTGGCTCGGCTCCGAACCTAAGATCGCATTCCCTAGGCGATTTAGATCCTCTAGGAAGGAACATGGCCTGTGTCACCGCACGATCACAGCCAATCCAACTCTACGCGTAGGAGTAGCAACCTTCCGAAAGAGATGTGACTCGATAGATGCTATGCGTGAGTGTTTCATTTTTCTTAAGCCAAACCTTATTAAGGTTTATTAGGGAGCGATCAATCAATTTAGCAATTAATAAGCAGTCATACAAGTAAGTAAACAAAATTATTTAAACAAACAGTTTGAAGTTGCGATATTCTTAATTTTCATTTCACGCATAAACATAGAATCACATATATACTCATAATCCCGAATTCGCCAAATATATATCTATTTTTATCTTTTCTTAGTATACTAATGCTACTACTTTACAAGCACAAGCAAGGTAACGAAATTAAGAGGAATAACTCACTCGTCCATTTTGCAATCTTCTTAGTCATAGTAATCATCGGGAAGAGTATTCTCATATCCTTCATCACCTAGACAAAAGAAATACCTGGGATGAGTATTTCGTAGAATTTCTACTTAAACTTTCTAATTCTATCTCACTATGTTCGTCAAAATCGTATAGAATGAAATTCCAATTTAAAATGGCTATAACTTGCTCATTTTAACTCGGAATTTCGCTTTAATATACTATTTTCTACCTATTCGAAAAGATCTATCCATTTCTAAGGTTATCTTTGTCATATAAGGTCATTTGGGTTCCGAAAACATTGGATACAGATTTAAAATGAATATTTCTAGATTTTTGCAAAACCATTTTCTAACTCAATCTTCATTTTAAAGAAAATCCTTTTGTAACAATATATATATATATATATATATATTTGATAAATACTTTGAGTATACAGGTAAGCTCACTTTATATGCAAAAATTCTAATGGTAGTGTCTCAACAATTTATTTCATAAAACAATTCATTTTGAGTTGTTAAAACTTTAACTTTGATAATTTCTTTTCAAGTATTTGAAGAAACTTTATATTTTCCTAGGTTGTTATAAATGAGTATATTCTTATTTTATTCTCTTCATTCTTTTTCCAAAAACAAGTAAACCTTCTTTTAACCTTAGTCTTTCTTTAGAAATTTGAAAATCATTATTTTTCCTAAGTGGGTTTATAACTTTATGGGTTGAATTCATCTTAACTTTGAAAACTAGTTTGTTTCTTAGCTTTGTTATGGAGTGAAAAAGAGTTTAAATCTTAAGCTTTTTGTAAAAACTTTGAATATTAACAAATTATTTTACTAAAACTTAAGTTACCGTAATATACAAAGAAAATATTTATTTTTATGTTTCATTGGTAAACTATCTTTGTTATTTAAGAAAACGTTGAGAAAACTCTATTTCTATGTTATTGATAATAACTCCATTATTTTGTGATAAATTACATAATAGAAAATTTAGTTTTAAGTTCCTTTAAAATTAAAATTCTACTTTTAAATTAGTTGAGACTATGTCATTATGTAGATGCAAGTATTATGAGCATATAAATAATAAGAACATAAAAAAAATACTAGAAACAATTAATAAGCAAAATAAAAATATCAAGTATTGGAAACCTTAGCTTCATCAAGGTATCCCGGTCAAGTATTGGGAGTCTTAGCTTCATCAAGGCATCCCGGGACTAAGAATGGACTAGTCCCAAAAGATTAAAGAAAATAAATAAAAGATTGTTTTGACTTGATATGGATAAGTCTAAGACTAGAAAGACTAGTCTTAAAGAAATAGCATGAAATAAATAAATTACAAAGTATAAAATTAAATAAATAACAAGTGAGCTTATATGCTTAAAGATTATATAATATAAATATATTAGTTATATATGAATAAGGAATTAGCATTATAACAACAATAAAATCAACATAACATAATAAAATAGGAAGTTTACGTACAAGAACAAAACATGAATATATTGTTGCTTTTACTACTCATATGAGTTTCAAAGCAACACCATAGTCATATTAAGTTACATGACATGAGAAAATAAATGGTTGGAAGAAATCTTTACCTAAAGTGTTTATGTGGTTTGAAGATGGTAGTGAATGTATGGTTATGTGGTTTATTGAGAAATGGTAGTTGTAGAGAGAAATTGTGAGTATTTGGTGAAAGAGAATTTTGGTAGAGGAAACATTTGTGGATAAAGTTTGTGTAGTGAATTTGAGAGAGTTTTGTTAGTAGAATGAATTGTGTGAAAGAATGAAGGAAAAATGAGGTATTTATAGAATTTGGAGTAGAAATTTAGATGTAATTAAATAAATTGAAAAAGAAAATAAATGAGAGGGAAGAGGGGAGGAGTGGCGCCGGCCATGGTGAGGAAAGAGAGAGAGTTAGTTGATTTTTGTTTGTATTTTGTAAGAAAATAATTAATGTGTAAGATATGATTTGATATAAGATGTATTGAAAATATAAAAAGTAAGAAAATAGGTATGTTGGTAGTAAGAAATAGGTGTAAGAAAAATTAGAGATAGTGAAATAGTAATGAATAGTACTATGAATAGTAGACTAGACATATAAAATATCGGTAGTAATAAAAATAAGCGTAATCGAGCTATATCTGTTATTTTTAGCTACCGAAAAATTCTAAAACTGATATTTTTGAAAACCTTATTAATTACGAGTCTTTTGGTGTTAATGAAATATTTTTAGTGTTCCGAGCTCCGGGGCATGCTTTTCAAGAACTGATCCCGTTTGAATCCGAAGGACACTTGAAATTCGCGAATATGATATTTTTATGTTACCCTATATTATTACGAACTATTTTAAGCCATTAACTTAATTTCATTTTTCTAGGGTTTGAGAATGCGGGATTGCCGGATCTTAAACACTAGGGTTTGCTATGAGCTTTGTTGACTTTTAGGGTGCTGGTTTGACTTCCGGTTTTGTTGAGTTATTCGTAAGATCATATAATTTTGGAGTTTTGTCCGTTTCATATTTTTAGCTTGATATCTATGGTTTATCTTATTTTATTTGTGATTATTTAATAGTTTTTAGTTCTCGGGATGGTTTAACCAAGTTTAGGATTATAAGTTGACTTAGTTTGACTTTTGGTGGAAATTGAAGTTTCTGATTCTAAAATTTACCGAAGAATTTAAGATCTTATCATTTCGTTGTTGAGCGTTATTTGGATATATCATTTGCGCTTTAGGAATCGCGTAGATCTTTTGATTGGCTTACGGATGTTGATTCAATCGATAGTTAGATTTTATATTTGTTTCAAGGGTTCTTGTTTTCTCAAGACTAAAAATTTTTTTTGTGTGTGACTTGATTTAGAATTTGGTTTTAACTTGAGTTGATTTTTTTTTTTTTTTTTGGATTTAAATTTTAATATTAGACTTCTAGGATTATTTTCTATGAATTATGAAAATTTTTTAGGGTTTACACATACACACACACATTACTACACTTATATATACATACACCAATGCATATATAATTAAGTTTTAATACATTTCAATACTAATAACTTATCATGTCATCAAATCAAATTATCATAGCTTAACTATAACAATTTAAATCATGAAATCAACAATCAAATGTGTGTGTGTATTATTTTAGTAGGTTTAATTTAGGTTATTTCATCTAAATTGGATCTCTTTTGTATATAAGGTTGTAGGATAACATATTTATTTTCTATTACATGATATGTGCATATACAAGTAATGGGTAAATATAAATAAAATTTAATCATATAAACATATAAGATCAATCATTACAGTCATACATCTAAATTTCATTAATATTTGTCGACTGCTTCTACATATACATGACCTGTAAATAATAGATCGGACATCAATTAACGAAGATTTCTAGGCTGTGAAAAGAATTAAGCGGGAATGGAATGGTGGAGCTTGAAAACATGCAATAATCTGTGTAAAAAATTGCTGTCGTCCATGCTAAAGGCCCATCCTTACAAGGTTGACTTTGCTAACAAGTACACAGAACCGGAGGTCAGATACATGGGGCACATTATACATTAAACCGGTCCGAAAAAGCGGCGGAAGCGGAGTTTCCCATCACCAGACTGAGCAAGAGATGAAATTCGAATAGTTGAAGACAGCTATAAAGTTGGTGCTGGTCCCGACAACGCGTTTAATCGATAAAATGAAAGATAATATCGTTGCTTCGTTTGTCCTTTTGCTTCTTGAAAACTTAGAGACTGACCATTTACCCAAAATTTATTCAAATTTACACTACTTTCTTTGTTACATCACAGTATCACCACTTGATACATATATCGACATTGATCAAGTCCTTGTCGGGACCATCATTGAGTCTCTTTGCTTATATCTCCATAGTTCTCTTAGTTTATATATAAATAATCGGTAACGTCAAAATCACTCACTTTCAGAACTATGAGAGTTATTTTATTATGTTTTTTTATAACTTGCCATTAATAATGTTATTAAATTTTATATTGAATTGGACTTTTACTTATCAAAATTTAGACTTTATTTTTTATCATTTAGAGTTGAATCTAACTATTCATTGATTAATGAATATTTGTTAAAAGTTATTTTTTAGAGATGAAAAAGGTATGATAAAAATACAAAAATTGAATTGGGTATGATATTTAAAAATAATTTTAAATATTATATACCGTAAAGTTTGACATGTAAAAAACCTATCGAATATAAAATTTAAAAATTTTGAACATGGGTGTAAAATTATAGAAACATGCAAATACTAACTTTGACACTATCCCTTACAGGGCAAAGAAGAGTCTCCAGTTATTTTTAATTTATTGGTCGACATGCAAATAGTTAAAGCATAACTTGGTTAAGTTGGTAACAATATGTTACTACATGGTATATGCTACGGAACATGAGTTCGATTTTAGGCTCCATTTGCTTCAATGAAAATATTTGTTTAGAAAAATGTTCTTTTAGTTTTTCGTATTTATTTAAGAAAAAATAGGACGATTAATGAAAAATATTTTTTTTTATTTTGAAAAATATAGACTTTTCATAATTTATATTTTAGAAAACGATTTCAAGAATTTAAATGCATAAATCATTTTTTCATGGATTTATGAGTCGATCTATCATCATTACTATCCAAAAATATCTATTACTAATTTTTTAAATATTTTTCTTTTAAATAGATTTATTTCTCATTATAATATATGTAATTTTTTTTTATTTTTTACACTTAAAATATATAAGTTATCTCGAAACTGTAAATAAAGAAAAAATATTTTCACAAAATTAGCCAAACATTTGAAATATATTCCTTTTCTAGTAAGCTATTTTTTTTTTGTAAAAAATTATTATTTTTATTAACAAATAATTTTCTTCGCAACAAATAGGAGCCGTCAACATGAATGCTTCTATAGGTCTTACTCGCGAGTCGTGATCGCCAACTGAAGTGAAACATCCCAAGCTTTTCTTATCAAGACGGGGTATAGCTCCGACATCTATGGGCCCTCATGAGAAAACAATAGCATATAGGCTGATTGCATTATTAAGTGATAAGGTGTGTTACGACTTTCAAGTTGGCCACTTGGGCTTAGTCAACCCAACAGGCATAGACGATGGATATGCGTTCATATGGGGGAAAAGGTGACTATATTTTCCTTTTTTTTTTTTTTTTGGGGAAAGTTAAGGACCTTTTCATCATTTTGTATTTTGGTGTATTAATTCACTAAAGAAAATAAGCTTTTAGAGATAAAGATTTCTGTCTCTAAAAGTTAAAAAATCTATCTCAAATACCTTTTAGAGGTGGATTTTCTGTCGTAAATTTCTATCGTAAAAACCATCGTCGCTAATTCTATTGCAACTGATTTTGAATCCGTCGCAAATTTTTGCAACGGAAAATTCCACCTCTGATATTTATAATTTCTATCGCAAATCAGTCATTAAAATCTACGAAAAAGGAATTCAAAGACAATTTTTTTGTCGTAAATCTGTTTTTAATTATAATTTATCAATAATTTTTTATTTTAAATGTATGTCGCAAATTTGTTTGAAAGTGTTTTTATATATATTATAATTAATTAGTTAATTTACCAATTCTGTCGCAAAACCGTCTCTGTTTGTATAATCAATGTAGATAAAATATTATTTATATATTCTGTCGCAAATTTTGTTTCTGATTGGTTTATTGCAAAAGCAAACTATATATATATATATATATATATATATACAATTCCAAGTCAAACATGTCTTAATTGACTATAAATTCATTATAGTCTCTCTTTTTTTCTCTATCAATAATCTAAAACCTGTATATATATATATATACACATAAAATAAATCATAAAATACTAAATCTCCTCTTAAATATTTTCATCAAAATAAAGCAGGAAGCTACTTATACATATAGTTGTTATGAGTCCAAAATTCAACATCACATACATACCAATTAATGTGAAATGCAACAAATTGTCAAGTGTACATATAAACAAGAAGTCTTACAAAACTTAAAGAGTAAGCATATCATATGTCATATTAAAATGTGCCATCATCATTTCCTTCGAAGGTTCACAACTTCAGCTAACAAAGCTTTCATATAACTTTTCAATTGTTCCTTAAATTCTTATTCTTTTTTATCTAATTTCACTTGAGAGACCATAAAAATGTCACTAGACTAAGATCCAAAATTTATTCAAATTTACACTACTTTCTTTGTTACATCACAGTATCACCACTTGATACATATATATCGACATTGATCAAGTCCTGGTCGGGACCATCATCGAGTCCCTTTGCTTATATCTCCATAGTTCTCTTAGTTTATATATAAATAATCGGTAACGTCAAAATCACTCACTTTCAGAACTATGAGAGTTATTTTATTATGTTTTTTTATAACTTGCGATTAATAATGTTATTAAATTTTATATTGAATTGGACTTTTACTTATCAAAATTTAGACTTTATTTTTTATCATTTAGAGTTGAATCTAAATATTCATTGATTAATGAATATTTGTTAAAAGTTATTTTTTTAGAGATGACAAAGGTATAATAAAAATACAAAAATTGAATTGGGTATGATATTTAATAATAATTTTAAATATTATATACCGTAAAGTTTGACATGTAAAAAACCTATCGAATATAAAATTTAAAAATTTTGAACATGAGTATAAAATTATAGAAACGTGCAAATACTAACTTTGACACTATCCCTTACAGGGCAAAGTAGAGTCTCCAGTAATTTTTAATTTATTGGTCGACATGTAAATAGTTAAAGCATAAATTGGTTAAGTTGGTGACAATATGTTACTATATGGTATATGCTACGGAACATGAGTTCGATTTCAGGCATAGACGATGGATTTGCGTTCATATGGGGGGAAAAGGTGACTATATTTTCATTTTTTTTTTTTTTTGGGAAAGTTAAGGACCTTTTCATCATTTTGTATATTGGTGTATTAATTATTGACTTTCTAATTCGTAGATATTATATAACAATTAAAAGAAAAATACTTTTTCATAGTTTCAACCATGTATTATATTTGGATATGGTGTTTGAATTTTAAAAACTTTAAATCCGATTTGTTGAGTGATGTAGCTCTGCACAATATAATGTGTTGTTATTTTTCTTGTATTGTTATTCCTATATATATATATATATATATGTTAATATTGTGGATTTCAAAACTTGCAAACTAGAATTGTATGTCAGTAGGCTTATAGCCATTGAAATTTCGCGCAGGTAACATGTCTTAAAAATTTTAATTTGACTTAAAATTATATAATTAAAAACCATCACCTTCTTTTTTTTTCTATGTAGACTTGTCCTGCTCTTTTCTTTTTCATGCGTGTTTTCATAAATCAATATGGTTTTACGATTATAACCATTATTAAATTTTAAGGAATTTACAGTTATTATTATAACTTTAGAATTTTAGAGTCAAACAATGTGGTATACATTTTATAAACAATTAAAATGTTACAAATAAATAATATATTTACAAAATATGAAGGTTATTTAAAATAAAAATAAATATTTTCATAAAGGTAACGATAATTACAACACGATAAATATTGCATAATTCAAAAGATATTTACAGTGCATGTGAACTACTATGAAAAAAATAAAAGAAAGACATAAGAATATAGAAGTCACAAAAATAATAAAGATTAATATAAGAAAAGATTAGAGGAATTACAAATTTTCCTCCAACCATTTTCTCTCTTTAACCCCTTGCTAACAGTTCATTATTTATAAAGTAAAAAGTAAATAAAAAAAAATTAGCTTGACATATGTACCGGTTAAATTGATTAACTTCAATTCTGTAACTTTGGATTGACTTGCAAGTTAACAAAAAAAAAAATATCTCAATTAATATATTACCTAAAATGTAACGAAATAATACAATACATAGAGCGTATTATTTGGCAAGATGAAAAATTCATGTTATTAGACTAGACAACACATCATTTATAAATTTTAACAATTTTAAAATTTTGCCTAATTTCACTAGTACATCTTATTGTTAAATACAGTGGATGTTAGAAGTTTCGCAACAATATAAGATTTCATTAAAATCACACATCACATTTAAAACCTATGTACAATTGATAGTACTGAATATAAATATATTTCTTCTTTTATATTTGAAATAGTATAACAATTAAAAATCAAATATTAATTTTTAATAAATTAATTAGTAAAAAAAAACTAAATTGCACTAAGACTATAAATGTAGACAATGCAATGCAATGAAAACTAAAGTAGAAATATTAAAATACAAAAAAAGAGAAAATGTAGCAGTAATTAACTTTTTGATTACCCGATACTAAATTGAAACCAAGTACTAATTACTAAACCATAAAAAAAAAAAAAAACTAAGCACTAAATTACTAATAATAAAAAAATTATTTATATCCCTCTATCCCGTATTTGTTCAAATCTATCTTGGATGTGAATAATATAAAAAATTTATATTCTGTGCCCGAAAAACAAAAAAAAAAAAAAAAAAAAAAAAAAACAACAACAACAACAACTACTACTACAACGGGGATTGATGTATAGCTGCTCCTGTCCATGAAATGACCTCACACATGCACGAATTAAAAATATTTAAACGTAGATGATCGCACTATTGACGATCCTCCTTGAGGCGTTATCCAAATAAACAATAGTTGCATTAACACAGTACAAAACGCTGAAAATGAAATGCAGCAATTTGAATGAATAATTTAATAATTCATGGTTTGCAGTCGCTGTTTATATTAATTAGTGTGTCTTCTAATAATGAAACGACACCAGCACTTATCTGCACGTTTCGGTTCATTCAGAAATTAGTTGATTTTCATCTAATGCGACAACTTGAATTTTATATATCGTAAGTTAAGGAACTTAAAGCTGACTCTATTATTGGCCAAAAAAAAAAAAAAAAAGCTGCCTCTACTGTATACAGTGAGATAGATTTCGAATGAGTACTGGAAATTATAGGGTAAATAAGATTTGGTTCTAATTTTTTAAAATACTAGTCGCACAAGGTACGATGTCAGATAAAATATTCCATGGTCTATTAGAGTTAAAATATATATTTAGATAAATTATATCGAAAATTCACAACGATTGAGGTAAATTTATTTGATGTTACAATATTTCAAGTAGTTAAAAAGATGATATAATGTTTATGGAATAAATTCATTTTAGATCAAAACGTTTAAAGTGGTTAAAAAGATGTCATAATATTTAGATTGGGGTCATCATTGGTAACATGCTAAATCTTCTAAATTTTAGTTTTAAATATTTTTTAAAATTACACTAGGGATACTCTAAAGGAAGGTGAATTGAGTATTTATCTTAAAGGCCCAAATATTTCTATTTAAAATCAATAGATTAAAATAATATAATTTGCAGTAGAAAAGCAAAGATAAATATATTATGTAATACAAAGAGAAAGAGATAGAGAAGATCAAACTAATATTTTAACGTGAAGTTCGACTTACTTCCTACTATTCACGGTCTACCAATGCCTCAATCGAGGTCTTCATCAACGCTTGTATTAATTTCTGAAATTAGCTCAAGATGAGCAATTACAACACTCATGAAATAAAATATTTCTTATCTCTCTCTACGACCTCCTAAAAGAATAGCAATAAACAAGAATAGAGCTCTAGAGTGTGTTTTTCTCTCTCTTTATAATTTACAAAATTATATAAAGGAGAACGAGAAAATAAAAAATTGTTTGATCTTAATAAATAGCTCATAAATGATTTTGGCACTTCGTTCTTCACTCTCCGCTTTTTTTTTTTTTTTTTTTTTTTTTTTTTTTTTTTTTTCTGTTGATCTCCAGGACTAGGTACATAAATAGCATTTGAATTTTAAAAGTACATTAGAGATAATGTCTATAATCTGCTAAATATTTAATGCATTTTAACGGCTCTTTTCTTGCCACATAAGCTTCAATGCTTAAGCCGTTGCACCTCAAGTGTCACACTCCAACTTTGCCATCGACAGCCTTCTCACACACGCGCTTTTTTGAGTCTCAAATTTGAACTATAGCACCCTAACTCTTGACATGTCAAGGCCTCGACTTGACCTTCAACCAACGCTGTGAACTTTTTTTCTTTATCGAGCCTTAGTTTAAAGCATGTCTCGCCTCAACTCTTTAGCACGTCAATCCTTCAACGTGACCCTCAACAAGTTTGATCTCTTCTCTACCTTGTTGCGCTTTAGACTTAACCTTGTTGAACCTTGATCTCTCGACTTTTTTAGGCCTTAACCAACCCCTCGACTACTGATTTGATATTCTTGAGCTTGTCAAGCCTTGGTCTTAGCTTTGTCTTGCCTTCAACCATTATTGTTTCTGCTACAACCTATAGAAAAACTACAAACACGCACAATATGCACATATAATATATTTGACTAATTAAGTATAATTTACATCAATTAAATAGTTAATTGTGTATTATATTATCTCATCAAAATTCACATTAAACATACAAGTTCAACAATCTCCTTTTTTTATGAGGATAATTATGCACGATTAACTCATGCATACTTCCCCTCAAATAAGCATTTGGGTTCTAAGGAATTTTCTCAAGTTTTAAATAAGATTTCTAATGCTTAATCTTAGGAAAATGCAACTATACTTAATATGTCAATTTCTCCTCTTTTGTATATATCAAAACTGACTATATCCATACTATGAGTTATGCATCTTACACTTCTCCCCCTTTGTACTCATAAAAAACAAATATGATAGACATGCACATACTAGATTAAGCTCAAATACAATTACCTCAACAGAGGACTTCACACAATTGCCTACAGTCATGTTGGACTTCATACACTTGTTTACATCTATGTAGGACTTCACTACATTCCTATACACAGATAGGACTTGACCAAACTTGCCTATACAGAGATAGAACTTCATAGTATATGCCTATACATTGATAGGACTTCACCACATGCCTATGCGCAGATAGAACTTCACCACTTGCCTATGCACAAATAGTGTAATAACCCAAATTCATATAATTTAGAAATAATATTCATTAAAAAAATAAATGTAAAAATTTTTCTGAAAAAGTTATAAGAAAAGTCATGCAAAGCATTCTAAAATTCTCACGATTTAAAAATATTAAAATTTAAATAATTTAATGATTGTTTAAACAAAATTGAATTATTATATTTCAAGATAAAATTCTACAAAAGTAATAAGGGTGAAATTAAAAATATATGTATGTAAAGATGTAAGACTTGGAAAATTTCAGTAAATAATTCGAAAATAAACATTTAAAATAAACCTTGAAAATGACTCCCAATTAAAACCGAACTTCAACTAACCTGAAATCTAAAACAAATCCAGAAATTTCTAAATCTTGAACAAAGAGAAAATCCTTAAAACTAACATAAGAACTTTATAGTTTCCAAATCCAAAGCCACTACGTGTAACGACTCCATGCCTAACCCTGACTGGTAAAAATCGGGTAATATAGAACCTAAAAACAATTTATTAAATAGTAAGTAACGATAAACCTTCAGCTATAAAAAAAAAAAACTAATTTAAGATTTCCGAAAACGTTAAGAGATATAAAATACCTACGAAAATAAAATAATGAATAAATACTCTCAAACTTAATACATTGTATAAATATAAAACATCAGCTTCCAAGTTGGCAACAATCTAAACCGAAAAGTCAACCGGAAAACCGAAGCCAACAATTCCCGGGAAACCTTAGTAGATTCAACCCGGCAATCCTGTAATCCTACACCAAGGAGTCGGAATATGAGCAAAGAGTGTAGTTTAGGTCGCAATATCCTAGAATGCTTTAAAATGTAAGAGTAGTGAGTTATCTATCTTTTTCAAACCCGGTTGGATACAGACTTCGAAATGCGTGGCCCGGGATTCGAAACATTAGGTATATGATATTAGTACCATTAAGCTTGTAAATTCATAAGGATTCCAAGTATCTCAGTTGTACTAATTTTGGATTACTTATAAACCCGGTTTTTCTAGTAACCGAGTAAACTCCGTAAATCAGAAACCTAAACCTTAAATAGGATTAGTACAAGCAACCTAAGAACCCTAAGTCTGGCTTTTCTTCGATTTCTATATATAAGAACCTCTATAAAATAATTTAATGTGAATTATTGTCTTAATGTATATTTCAAACCATATAAAGTTTTGATTTTGAAAAAATTTTCCATTACAGGCCTTCTCGAGTTTCATTACGAAAAAGCGAGTCCCGGGACTAGAAACTCAGAAAAATATTCCGGAATATTCATTAGAACTGAAATTTTATAAGAATTTCAAAAATATAAATTTTATAATTTTCCGACTATAAAAATTATAGTTATAGCCTTTTTCCTATTTTCTTTACTACCGGTAAAGTAGATGTCTTGTCTATTATTTACCACTATTCACAAGTACAACCTACACTACACACTACACATGCCCTATTCTTACATCCTTACAACTACTCATTATATTTTATTTTCCAAGAAATTTTTGTTCTTACTAAATTATTATATTATTACATTTTATTACACAAATTATAAATTCAAATAAAACAACTCACTCCCTCTCTCACACTCCCTAGTGGCCGGTGCATAAACACACACCCCCCCACAACCCCCCCCCCCCCCCCCCCCCCCCCCCCCCCCCCCACTTTTGCCCTCTATTTGTTTTTTTTTCTCTTTATTTACTACAAACAAACCCTAATTTCACTTAATATAAATAATCTTTAACTTTCTCTCTCCTTCATTTCATTTTCATTTGTCCAAAAATCACACAAACTCTCTCTCTATTCCCTCCCTTGCCGTGAGCTACATGTCCCCCTCACACACTCACTTCAAGTTCATTTCTTCTCCATTTCTTCATCAAATCTTTTCTTAGGTGATATTTTCAAGCTTTATTACTACTTAATCTTGTAATGGCAAGATCATTCATGTGTATTTTCATCTTAAATCCCCATGAGCAAGTGCTAGGGATAAGAAAATACTAATACATGAATATCAAGCCATCACAAGAGTAGATCTTGTGTTTGATGAGTTTTTGTTGAAGTATCATTATGTTCATGCATGTAAAAGTAGAGATCTTGAATGAAAATATGTGTTCATGCCTTTAAACTCATTTTCATGCACTAAAGTAGTAGATCTAGCATTTAGACACTCATATTTTTTGACATTCATGTTCATATGGATATTTTGTGTTTCATGCATTAATGTTCATAAAGGTTTCTTGTATATATAAATGTGATAGTTGGTAGATCTTTATGAAGATGAGACAAAGAACTTAAAAAGAAAAGGTTTTTGTTAGAAATGTTCAAAAGAAAATTCGTATGATTTTCAAGACCTATTTTAAAAACCCTTGTAACCACCTTGAAACTCATATTTTATATGAAAAATGAAGGGTATAAGTAATAGGTATCATTAAGTAATGATTTTTATAAGTTGAAATGAGTTTGGATATGAGTAATGTGTAAAACAAGTAGTGGAATCAAGATGGAAAATTTTGAGTTAATGTTCAACTTGTAAAATTCGTAACTTTGGATGATGCCTATGTAAACACCTAGTATTCAAGCTCAAAATGAATGTTTTATGTGTTAAATGAAGTCCTTAGGTAGTAGATATAGTAAAGCCTTAAATTTTGATGCATTACACAAGTTTTCTCAAAGGAATTATTCAAAAAGTGAATTTTCTAAAATTCGGATTTTTGAGAAAAGCCTATCTAAAAACATATTTGCAAAGTGAAAAATGTAAATTTTTATGTAGAAATGAAGGTCTTGGATAGTATAGATGATGAAGACTCATTTTTATTTGGATAACAAGGAAATTATAAGAATGAAATTCCAAAACACTAGTGAGATGTCAAATTGGAAAATTGGATTTTCAAGAAGTGGTTATTGTTGGAGTCTTGTAAGATTTAGGAGTTCTCAAAGTTTCATTATCAAAAATCACCAAGATCATGCATACATTGGACTCATCACATGTCATTCATGTTAGGAACTCATTCATATTTTATATATACTTGAATCATCAACTAGATACATTTTAAGCAAGTGCAAAACAATTTTTCGAAAATGGAAAGGTTACTGATCAGATCTGATCCCTCTGTTCCATAACCTAAATGTTTTCAAAACTTGAAAATAATATTATAAATAGATAGATCTTTCGAAGTAGATAGAAATCGATATAAAATTTGCGAAATTCCAAGTTAAAATGACCAAGTTATGGCCGTTTTAAGTTGGAACTTCCGCAAATAGCGAGAATCACGATTTTGTTTAGTTTTGATACATAGTTTGGACTAGTTAAGTGATGAAGTTCTCATTAGGGTATTCTTATTTGGTAGGTGATCCCGAGACCGACGAGTCCCTACCACCCGATTATTACTACTAAGAGACCAGCGTACCATGGCCGAGTGAGTATCACTTCCAATTTCAATTATTGCTTGTGATTGTAATGATAGTTGCACTAGTTACTTAGCAAAGACAAAAATGAATATGCATGATGGGGTTATTTGGGAATTATATTTGTCTGCTGTTGTTATGTGAAGTTGAATTTAAAGAATATCGAAGCCGGGTGATAATTCATTGCTTGTATAGAGAGGAGCTAGAATTGATTGTCTGCGAGTATTGCTTGATCACTTAAAAGAATTGGTATAATTGATTATTAGACATCAAAGATAAACTTGAACTCATTCATACCACGATGGAGATGGAGCATTAGCATTTGTTGGTTTTTCGTGATCCATAAAACGAATATAATTGGTTTTTCGTGATCCATAAAATGAATATATGAGTTGGTTGACCGTGAGCCTAAATGACGTTGTACCACAGGATTCGTTAATCTGCTAACCCGGGATGGAAGGCGCAAGTCTATCCACATATGATTTCCGGCTGGTCATATGTTTGTTGAATTCACGTGTTTGATGCATACCATTTGATTGACTAATCACTTGTTTGAATGTTATGTTTTAATTGCGATATGGAAGTTTTTACTCACTAAGCTAGTGTAGCTTATACCCCAATAGTTTCCTATTGCAGTATGAATACTTATGGTTATCTCCAAGGAGCCGCTATCATCAGGTACAGCTCTTGCATATTAAGGAGCTTTTGATGAGGTCGGGACCTAGAAGTTGGCACGAACTTCTAAATGAGACTCCTAAATTGGTAGCTGAAGGATAACATAAGAGATTTTGGAGAGTCTGAGAAATCTTAATACTTTGACAGGGGTCTGCCCCTTAGATCATGTAATAGACTAAATCTAATTGTAACTGTTATGATTTACATTCGTGTTGCTATGCATGTCACCTTAAACTATTTCGAAGCAAAGCATGGTCTCTATATGTTGAAAGTGAGCCTTACACCCGATGTTCAAACTCATGGGAAGACTAAGGTTGCCTTACTTGAGTTTAAATATCGAGTGTGGCGAACTGTCACGTTTAGGGCACTCTTTGGGGTATGGAAAAAGAAATGAATGATGACTAAATAAATAATTATAAAATAATGGTACTAAATTTATATACCCTAAATTTTAAGAAGTTTTCTAGAAATAAAAATGTTATAACAAACCCCAAATTAATATACAAAGAAAGAATAATACAACAAGAAATATTAAACAGATTGGATAATGAATACAGGAATATTAGATATTAACCTAATAAATAATAGATTATTCAATAATTCAAAATTACAATGGAAGTAAAAACAATAACAAATTTTAATCTAAATTAATTGGAATAAAACAATGAAAGATTGGGCAAAAAATTAAAATCTTAAAAGGATAGAAAGTTTTCGAATTATGAAAACTAAAACTAATATAATGTTAACTATCAATGGATAGTTAATCTTAAAGTTGTTTAGAGTATAATTTAATAACTGAGTTTAGATAGTTTAGTTAAAATAAATATTTGAATTATAGGTTATAAATGGATAGATTGATATAATCAATTAGTAAATAGACTTAATTGAAATTGAGATTTCAAATACTTCTTTTCAATCTTTTATCTATTTCAATTATCCATTTCATGAACCAATATTTCTTAAATCATTATTGTTATCAAATTTGAATGCTATTTCTTTCACATTATTTACTCACTTTTATTATTTTCCCATCGAGCCAAATTACACTATTTTATCAATTAATTTTAATTTCAATACTCTTTTCTTTTAATCTATAAATGATCTAAAATTTTCTTAAGTCTAATATTTAGATTTCTAAAATACTCAAATATGGTTTCTTTAATCTAAATTCTATACTTTCTATTTTCATGAATTTTGAGTTTACCTACATATTTAAAAATATCGGTTTTAATCTCAAACTCAAACTAAACATCAAGTTTTTACAAAGTTAATCCAAAACTAGATTTTTATTGCTAGCCAATATTTTTTTTTTTTGTTATAAATCCTAAAATCATGTCCAATTATTTTTTTATACTTAAGAGAATCATCTGGCAAGTTTAAACATCAATCTTTTACCCATAATTATCTTTAACTTTATCCTTTATATCTTTTCTTTCTTTTGACTTTTGGGATGGATGCCTTCCCCAACCCCCCCACACCACCCAACACCCCCCCCCCCTCTCTTTTTCTTCTTCCTCTCTCTCTTTTCCTTGGTTGCCATCAATTCTTTTCTTCTCTTCCTCCTCTCCTTCATTTTCCTTCTTTCCTCAAATTCCACTTCAAAAAATCTCAAGTGTAAGGATAGATTAAAAGAGAAATTAAAGATAGAGACAAGATGAAAGGAGTAGATCAAGCTTAAAGGAGTTATATTAACCAAAAAGAAGTGGTAGTAATGAAGTTGTCATACTTGAGTTTTTTTTCAAAAACAAGTAAGTTCTTCTTTTATTTGTTTGATGATTGTTTCTACTTGTATATGATGATTTATAGCTACGGAAAAGTTGGGTTTGTGATAAAATTAGTGATGGAGGAAGATTTGTGCATGAAAGTTGAAAACCTAAGTAGATTGTGTATATATGAAGTTGAGATTTGATTGTGTAGTTGGATATGTTTTGATAAAGTGAAGTGGGATTAGAAGTGTTAGAAGTTGTGTTTATGGGTTGTATGTTGCTTATATGATGTTGTAGTTGAGGTTGGATGTGTTAAAGATGTAAAGAGAGGAAAGAAATTTGTAACAGGGAGTTGCAAGGGTAGTACAGGGCATGCACAAAGCCATGCAAAGTGTGTTGAGGACAAATTTTGGCTTTTGGGCAAACTATTGGGGCCTACACGAGTGTGTGCATAGGCGTGTAGGAGTTGTGCTGAGTATTTTCAAGAGAAAAACTCGAATCTAGTTTTTTTTTTAAGGTCAGCACGGCCTTGAGCATAATCGTGCAGAAGGTCGTGCAGATTTTCCTATTTCGCAGTCTCATTGTAATTTGATCATAACTTTTTCATACAAACTTAGATTGAGATGACTCAAATTGCTTTGAAAAGCTTAAAAAGTGATCTACAACTTTCGTGTTTTAAGTTTTTCTAAATTCAAAAAATATTAAGATCGAAATTTTAATTATTTCTAGTTGCTATGTTTTTCAAACAAAGTTGAAAAACTTGTTTTATTAGTTAAATGTGTTTGGTTAAGTATTAAATGAATCTTTTTGAGTTAAAATGAAATAGATAAATGATATTTGATGTGTTATACTTGTTGAATGATATAATTAAGTGTGAATTTAGTGAATTTATAGATTTAATGGATAATTTGATTATATATAGAGTTGGATATAAAATGAACTTAGTTAATAATCTAAGTTCAACTTGGCTTAATGAACTAAAATGAATTAGATTGATTAAGTTTGATTAAATTATCTTAGTAATTAGATTAAATGATTAACTCTAATCAATTTGGCTAAGATTAAGTTAAAAGGAGTTAATAGTTAATTATTGGCTTAAACTTTCTATTCCTGTTTGGATTTCATATGAAGGATGATGATGATTTGGTGCTGATGATTATGTTGTTGATGAATGGATGATCGGTGGGGATGGTGCTTTGGTTTTCCTAGAGAACAGTTAAGACTTCACTTGGATGACAAGTGGGTAACAATAATCTCTTCACCGTGCTTGTGCTTGTAATATAGTTGTACTTGAGATAATATAAATCTAATTGATTATGCATGCGGTTTAGGAATCCGTTTGCTGTTTGATGATTACATTTGATTGTTAACTCTATTAACTCACTAAACCATAGTGATAAAAATTGTGTGGTGTTAATTGTGATTTATATAGTGTTGATTTTCTGAAACTGGTATAGACATTAACTAATGAGATATAAATCTTACCTGACCTTTAACCAAATCGGTCATGTACTGCATCACATCACACTTGCATTAAGTAGGGATTTACGTAATGTACTAATATTCCGATTCTATAGTAGTGCTTGTTGGGACTAGGGGGTCTGCTTGAGGCTACTAGTAGGGTTGTCGGCTTCACGGGAACTAAGCAGGCACCGAAGGACATCGCCCATGTTGGAGTCAGCTTTAGGGATTAATACTTTTGGAGGTTTTGTGGTTCTAAGGGAAGTGAAGAGTTCATTAGCCGAGTAAATGTTTTGATCTATGCATAAAATGAGTTCAAAAGGGAGTCCTCACTCGTTGGTTTTGTCTAAGGAGTAGTTAGAGGCTATGTTTCAATAAAATGAGTTTTAAAGAAAATCCTCCCTCCTTAGCTAAGTCTAAGGAGAATTTAGAGGTTATTTTTCAATATAGAGTATTTCAAAATGAAATCCTCCCTTCTTGGCTATATCTAAGGGGCAGTTGTCACACCCCGAAGGGTACACTAAAAGTGGCAGTCCACCGTACATAATATTAAAGCCTAAGAATGACCACCTCAGTCACGCGAAGGCTTCCATACTATGTACAAGGCGTCTAACATATAAAGGAGACACATCGGAATGATACATTTTATGTTGATACAACTTGAGAACAATATAAAGGAAATTCAATTAACTATACTCTAGATACAAATCACTATACTTCATATACGAATCGCTATACTTCAAAATACAAATCATTAAACTTCAATTACATTCATCCACAGACTTCCCTACATAAACTATTACAAGACAAATCATAAAACTAGCTGATAACTTCAAACATTCTTATTCTTTGCCGAAATCCCGAGTCATTCCGGCTCCAACCAATTCGGTCCCCACTTTGCATTCTTGAGATAACCTGTTCATTTAAACAACTATTAGGGTATAAGCTACACTAGCTTAGTGAGAATTCCTTGGTTCCGTACCATAACAAGCAAGTTATAATCAATCATATGCTATGCATGAACAAACATGAGCAAGCAATTATGCATGGGTATCCGAACCCATACACAGAACGGATTTACGCTCCGTATCTTGGGTTAGGAATGGTATTGAGTCTACACGACCGCATCTAGTCCCAAGCCCTCGCTCTTAGCACTCGACTCGGCTAGGCTCATCCAAGGAATGCATCCACATGCACCTTAGTACCCCTGAATGAGCTCTGGCACCGGGCTCGTTATCCAAACGAGGCATCGACGGACCATACCGATCACCTGCGTAGGAGTAGCATGCTACCAAATGCAATATGTCCGATGCGATGCATGACCAATTTAATTTTTGCTTAGGTCAAAATATTTATACATTCTTTAGAGTGACCAACCAATATCACACATATAACAGAAATAATATGAACAGTGCAGTTATCCAATCAATCGGTTTCGATATGCTTTAGTATTTTTGGCATACATTCATCACAGCTCATCATATATCCCATCCCCATTCATATCGATTTTTATCTTGTTCCTATAATTCTAATGCAACTAACTACAAGCACAAACAAGGTAACAAAATAAGGAGAAAACTCACTCGGCCATTGGATCACCGGTCTTCTAGTAATAATAATTCGATGGCAGGGAATCGTCAATTTCAGGATCACCTAAAAAGGAAGAAATACTCTAATAAGTATTTCAACTCAAACTAATCTAAACGATCTTATAAGAACTATCAAATTCGTAATTCTCGTCCTAAGCGGAAATTCCAACTTAAAACGGCCATAACTTGGTCATTTTAACTCGGAATCTCGCAAATTATATATCGATTTCTATCTACTTCGAAAGATCTATCTAATTCTAATATTATTTTCAAGTTTTGAAAACTTTGAAGCTCCGAAAAGGTCGGATCAGATTAGGACAGTAACAAGTTCCAATTCCGAAAAATAGTTTTGTAAATGTTTGTAATGTTCCTACTATATAAATTAGCTATACATGCAATATGAGTGATTTCCTAACATGAATGACATGAGATGAGCTTAATGTATGCATGATCTTGATGATTTTGCTAAAAGGAAATTTTATAACTTTTTATTTTTGCAAGACCATAATAACAACTACTTATGAAAAATCTAGTTTCTAACTTTGATCATTTCCATTTGTTTTGGATTTGTTACTTAAGAAAATACAATTATTTTTGTTAAAGTTGAGTCTTCATTATATATATTACTTATGACCTTCATTTCTACATAAAAATTTCCATTTTACACTTTGTAAACATGTTTTTAAAATTGGTTCATTCCAAAATCCGAATTTTATAGAAATTAGTTTTTGAGTGATTCCTTAAGTAAAAATCATTTGATATTTAGAAAATTAGGGCTCATCATACATAACCACTAAGGACTTCATTTTTACACAAAATTTGCATTTTACACTTTGCAAATATGTTTTCAAAGATTTACTCAAAAATCCGAATTTTAGAAAATCCACTTTTTGAATGATTCCTTTGGGAAAAACTTGTTTAATGCATTAAAATTTAAGCTTTACTATATCAATTACCTAAGGACTTCATTTAACACATAAAACATTCATTTTGAGCTTGAATACTAGTGTTCTTATGGCTTCATTCAAAATTACGAATTTCACAATTGATACTAACTCAAAATTTTCCATCTTGATTCTACTTTTTGTTTTACACATTACTCATGTCTAAACTCATTTCACTTGTAAAAATCACCACTTAATGATACCTATTACCTATACCCTTCATTTTTCACATAAAACATGAGTTTTTGAGTTGATATGTGGGTTTTCAAAATTAGTCTTGGTTGGGATCCGAATTTACAAAATTTATTTTTGGACATTCCTTTTGATAAAATCTATCTAAACTTATGAAAATCCATTCCTTACATGTCCTATCCTAAGAGCCTTTCATTTCTTAAATAAAAACTTCATTTTTGAGTTGGAAAACATGTTTTTAAAATATGCCTTGGCCAAAATCCGAAAATAAGATTTTTATTTTGAAAATAACTTTTGAAAATCGCATTAGATTCTTGTAAAAAGAAGTCTTGATGATATACATATATTAAGCCTTCATTTTCTTAAGTAAAAATTACATTTTGACACTTGGAAAGTGGTTTTTAAATATGGGTCTTGCCAAAATACGAATTTCACTACTTTTGTTCAAGTTCAAATCTAAGATCTACACATAATATGAACATAGATCTAAATGAAACCCATGGTAATGAACTTTAAACTCATAGATTTAAACTTTACTTATCAAAATCATTCATTTATGTTGTCTATATCCTAAACCCTTCACTTTAAATGAAAAATACACATTTTGAAGTTGAAAAACAACTTTTCTAAATATGGTTCCATTTTCATCGAATTTTCAAAAATGATTTTTGATGAAAACTTGAAAACATTCCTACTATCATCATGCCACTACAAGTCATCCATGAACATAAAACAAAGTCTAATGCATGTATGAACCTAAAACAACTAGATCTAGTCTTCTAAACTAGTTTTGAATGCATGAACACATGTGAATGAGAAATATATGCATAAATCATAAGTAATAACAAGATAATAACTTAAATAGCAAGATTCTATGGCATAAACAAAAATCAAAGCTACAAAAAGTTAGATCTACAATATATCAACTTTAAACAAGAAAATAATTGTAATACAAGATAATAAAAGTGGAGAAAAGGAGTGTTTCATTTTTGGCATCATCATCCTAAGCTTTTAAGCTTATGGAAGGTCATTTGATGCATGAAACTTCATTACACTTTACCTATATCACCTATGGAGCTTTGGGAAGAAGATTTGCTTAGAAATCTTTAAAAATATGTGTGGGAGGCTCAAGAATGGAATGGGGGCAGCTTGTTCTTGAAGAAAAAGAACAAAAGAAGAAAAAAGAGAGGAAAATGAGAGAGAAAAGGCTAAGGAATGAAAGAGGAAAGTGAGTAAATGAAGGAGAGAGAAAATGAGTGTATTAAATAAATGAAAGAAGAGAAAAAAATAAAACAAGGCAACCAAGGGAGGGGGCTGCTGCACGTGAACTATAGGGGAGAGAGAGAGAGAAATTTTGTTGAAATTTGACTTGAATTTGAATTGTGTAATAAATGTATTATGTAGCTTCTTTAAGAAGGAGTAGAATATAATTAATTTAGTCAAAATGGAGTAAACAAAGGATAATGGCAGCCATAAAGAAGGGGAAAAATCTGCCATGAAGTGTGGGTTAATGTGTAGAAAGATTGAAGTGAAAAGAAGTGATATGTGTAAGGTGTACTTGAATGTATGGGTTGTAAAAGTATTTTCTTAATAAAAAAAAAAATAAAATTAAAAAAATTATTCCAAATATTTGTAGCAGATTTTTCATAATTAAAATTAAATAATTATTTGAATTATTTTAGTATTTTAATAATTATGTTACCGGTATGATCAAAATACGCGAATATGGGCTATAAATAATATTTTTATAACCCGAAAAATTCTAAAAAATTATTTTATGAAAATAAAAATATTTTGAAAATATTTTTCAATTATTAAATTAATTTATTTTATTTTTAGTATCGGGTCTTAAACAGAATCTGATCCCGTAAAGACCCGAAACAAACTAAATTTTAGAAAAAAAAATTTCTATAACATATAAAATATTTATCTAAAAATATAAGGCTTTAAAAGAATAATAAAATTTTGTAATAAAATAAAAATGAATAGTGCAAAAGACTAATCAATTACCGGTAATAATGAAAATACGATAAAAAAGTTATAACTGTAACTTTTATAACCCGAAAAATTCTATAACTGATATATTTGAAAATCTTATGAAATTACGAGTATAACGGTACTATTGGTATATTTTTTATATCTCGAGCCTCGGGACACGCTTTTCGAAAGTCTGTATCCGAATCGGGTTCGAATTAGGTCAAAAATTTACCAACCTGATATTTTTAAACAAACTTATATTACTACGAGTATTCTACACATTAAACTACATCTCGGCCTCTAGGGTTAAGAGCGCTAGATCCGGACTTAGACTATTGTATTCCTTAGGGTTTCCGGGTGATTTTCCAGTTTAGATCTTTGCCAAATTAGAAACTGATATTTTATGTTTATACAATATATTTAATTTGAGAAATTTATTTTACATTTCATTTTTGTAAGTATTTAATATCTCTTAATGTTTTCGGAATTCTTGAATTGAGTTATATTTTCGAAAGTTAATCGTTATTTGCTTTTTAATAATTTGTTTTTGGGCTTTATATTACCCGTTTTCATAAGCGGAGTTAAATATGGAATTTTTCGTACGTAGTGGTTTTGAATTTGAAGACCACTGAGTTCTTTTTTTATTTTTAAGGATTTTCATTTTCTCATGATTAAGAAATTTTTGGATTCATTCATGATTTAGGACTTGTCGAAATTCGGTTTTAATTTGGAGTGATTTTTAGGGTTTATTTTCGAAGTTCATCTTGGAATTATTTACTGAAATTTTCCAGGGCTTACAGCAGTTGGAGGTTATGTTTGTGATATAAAAGAAATGGTGTTTGTGTGGAGAAGGATATGAGTTGAAGGCTCAAAGTTAAGAATGCACCCCCTTCCTTTGTTCACAGTTCTCCTAGGCGTGAATGGCCTATATTTAGTCCTTCAACCTCGAAGAGAAGGCGTAAATTTCTATTAGTTTAGATTCCTGTTACCCAAACTATGTATGTCATATGGATGAGTGTGCATTGCATATTATGTTAAATAAAAACTTGCTTGACACTTGTTTGTAGTGTGATTTGGTTTTTTTTATTCACTGAGCTATGGTTGAGCTCATACCCCCACAGTTTTGGTACAGAAATAGCTAAAGCAACAAAAATGGGATAAGTTGGTGTGGAGAAGAATCTTAGAAGATAGAAGACAAGTTTAGAATGAGAAAGAGATAAATAGTATAGTTTGTTGAGTTTCTATTTCATGTAAAATATGTTTAGATAATTGTCAAGATTTGTAATGTTGTAGTTTAAAATTTGTAAAACATAGATGATTTATTCTATTTTACTATTTGGTAGGGGATACTGATTTTATGCGGTTCTGGTGGACTATAGGAAATCAAATTTCCTTTATTTATCACAAATGTATTTTATATTAGATGTTTGTAAAGCAAATATTCAAGATAAGTCTTGTAAACTCTGACTTATAAGATGGTTCTCATATTGCGGGTGCACACGTGATATGATAACTTCAGGTTATCCTTCTAGACTCGTTTTAAGCTGTGACTGGTAAGACTTCACTACTTACTTATATATCGATAGGACTTCTTCACATATCATGTTCACATATAGCAGATTTGTAATCACAATAGATCATTATCACAGATGCAGATTATGTAGCAGCTAAAAAACTCATCAGATAAAAAACAGAGCAAATCAAACATATATAAGATTTTTAGGTATGTATTATGTTTAATAGCTTGTTTAGCCCAAAAACATGCTCTAGATTAACTTAGTTTAATAATATTTAGCACTCATCTTGCTTGATCATTCCCAATTCTCATCTTAAAGTGCAAAAGCGATCTTCACTCAAGGGTTTTATAAAAATATCGGCGATTTGATTCTTTGAATTAACAAAATTCAAGCATATATCTTTGTTTAGAACATGATCTCTAAGGAAATGATGTCTAATTTCGATATGCTTGATCCTTGAGTATTGGATCAGATTTTTAGTCAAATTTATAGTACTTGAATTATCACAAATAATGAGAATATTTTCAAAATTTAAACAATAATCAATCAAAGTTTGTTTCATCCATAGAATTTGCGCACAACAACTACCAGCTGCTATATACTCAGCTTCAACAGTTGAAAGTGCAATTGAGTTTTGCTTCTTTGAGTGCCAATATATTAAAGAATTTCTAAGAAAATGGCATGTGCCATTTGTGCTTTTCCAATCTACTTTGCATCCAGCAAAGTCAAAATTAGAATATCCAATGAGATAAAAAGAAGTAAATTTTAGATACCACAATCCAATTTCATCCATGCTTGTAAGATATTTGAAAATTCATTTTACCGCACTTAAGTGTGGTTCTTTTAGGCAAGGTTGAAATCGTGTACATACACATATAGAAAATATGATGTTAGGTCTAGAAGCTGTCAAATATAATAAACTGCTTCTCATGCCTCTATAAAGCTTTTCACATACATTTTTACCATTCTTCATCTTTATTAAACTTTTTATTTGTACTCATAAGTGTTTGTTTAGATTTGCAATTATTTATTTTAAACCTTTTCAACAATTTTTCTGTATATTTCGATTGATTGATAAATATTCCATTTTTAGATTGTTTGATTTAAAGACCAAGAAAATAATTGAGTTCCTTCCATTATACTCATTTCAAATTCATTCACTACAACAAAATGAGCCTTTGCCTACGTCTAATAAACGTGGCTAAACATTAATTAAATGTGACCAAAGTTTTTCTATCACTTTTTTTACACGTGGCCTATAGACGTCACGAATACTCAGTCGCATATTTGATAAGTAATGTTAAAAATTGAAATGTCGCTAATGTTAGTTTGGTAGCCAAATGCACTTTGTTAGGCCACGTTTAAACATGGCCTATTATCATGTTTTGGTTACACTTATGTGTCACTAAATACGACTAATCTCCATCCTGCCAAATATAAAAGAAGGGAAACTTGTGATCGGCGACGTTTAAACGTGGGCAAATATTTTTATTAGTAACGTGTAAACGTAAGTAATTTACATAATTGGCGATGTTTAACCGTGGCCATGCACATGTTGAATAAGCTTTATATATGTTTGTTGGACAACAATGGTGATTTATAAACGTGACAAATCTCATATTTACCGCAATTTAAACGTGACTATTCTAATACATTGGCGACGTCTACATATAGGCATTCAATTAAAATAGTAATTTGTAAATGTGGTTTTTATTTTAATCTAGCGACGTTTACACGTGGCTATTCTTGTTAAGAAGAGATTAATGTTCGAATTGGTTTAATTTGGTAATATATACCTGTTTATTGTGTAACATATGCACAATTAGCAATATACACCTGTTTGATCACAATATAATTGATACCTGTTATTACTCCAGCACATGAAATTTATGTATGAATAAATATCATTAATACATTTTGGAGCATACAATGCGCTCGATATGTAATAAAAACTAATAACATAAAAATTACTTAAAGATCACCATGACCATCCTTGCATTAAATGGCAAAAAAAAAACCCCAAAACAATATGGTTTAGTGTCCTTACAAGAAACATAAACATTAACTCCAAATTACATCAAAATGAGCATATGTACATACATTATCACATTAATTTGATCCCATTCATGTCAATTGCTTCAGCCAAAAAACAAAAAACAAAAAACAAAAAAACTGAGTATTTAATTTTCTTCCTTGCTGTTGACATCATCATCTCTAAGTGATGGATTTAATGAAGTATCTCGTGGTCTTGAAGAAGAATTTCCATTTTGATTTGTTGTCACACAATATATAAATATAATTATTGAATGGTTAAAAAAAAAACACGAATGAGATAATGAAAAATGACTCATGATAACTAACCTAAACTACTGGGAAAACTTGATACAAGTCGTTCTACAAGTTGAGCTAGTTGAGCGAGCTGTAAATACCATTAAGTAGCAAATTCAATTCAAGAAAATTAGAAAAAATCTATTTAAGCTACTTAAGTAGTTTATCAAATCAAATTTGAACTTATAATATTCAATTTGACTAGCTCACAAGTCTAATTGAGCTTGAGTTGTTCAACTTAATAAGGTTCATGTTAATATAATACTAATCAGAATTTAAAACATTTTTTTTGCTTAACAAATGAAGTCTAAACAGATTCCATATTGAATAGAAGCAAAAGCTAGAGAAAAACAAAAACAACAGGCAAAGTAATAGGACTAGATAAAGCTATACTATAGACATTAAGCATATTAACTAGCATATAAAACCATGTCATTTACAAGAGGTAATCAATGCTAGTTGATTTGAAGGGTAAAAATAAAATCATGGGTCCAGCAAAGGTTATGCAGCACCTAATAAGTATAGAAACCACAATAAAGCAGTGCTCTTGACAAAATCCTCCAAAATTATATAACAATTATAACTTCCATGTCTTGTAAAATTAAAATTTGAAAGAAAGGATTGTCATCCATGAACCCACATTAGTGGTTCCTGATGTAACTACACAATCATGAACAAATTACTTCATGATGATATCTGGATCGTGTCAACTTGGTGTTAAGTTTGGGATCCTTTCCTACGCTTTACCACACAAAGGTACGTATAGACGCCCCATTTGCATATATTTAAACACATGTAATGCCTAACAGAAAAGGTAGGCTTTTGCCACATCCTATAGGACTCATTTCCCACAATTCCTTAACCTACACATTGTATGTCCAAGAGAAAATCCAAGGACCTTTAGGTACTGCCACAATCACCCTTGGAAGCCATCATTCTTAGCTACATACACATATGGATATCAACACTCTAGCTAATAAGACATTTTAAGTAAATTTAGGTACCAAAAGCGTCATCAGGGCTACTAATCGACCAAGTGAATCTCGCATCATCACTATTTTCCTGGATTGAATAATCCTATTTACCTATAATATCATAATAATTCTATGCCATTTTGACCCAAAAACAAGCTGAAAAATGTTTCCCTCATATCAAATTCAAAAAAGAATCATGCATGCACTAAAGACGTCCCAGGTTGCGCACGAAAGATATCAACAAGAATGGAACAATACTATAATGCAAGTCCATATCAATTTACTCTAGTCTCACCCTTCTACATTTTTGCACACAAAAACCTCCGACAAAACCATACAGATATCAATAAAGACCCTTAAAAACCGCCCTATAATCAATTCATACAATATGACCATAGTGGTGGTAGGAAAAGAAATTGCAATATTAAACAAACCATAAAGTTTAATTACCTGTTGAGTTTGTTGCAGGCGTAATGTTTTTTCCTCTTGCAATGCAGCTCTTAACTCCTCCATCTCATTCTGTCTTCGTGTTGATTTCCCAATAGATGGTGGTCCATATCCTCTTCCAGGATGGTAGTCAGATCTGTTACTTGCATTCATAAATATGTCAACAATCTCTTGTGGTGTCTTTGGCTTGTCAGAAGATTGCGAATCCTCATACATTTTCACCATCTTCTCCTACATTATGAAAACTCAAACATAACATCCGCAGCATATTGCTTATTTAATAACATGTTCAAATAAAACTTAACCCATAAACTTACATAATCTTCAAAAGCTTGTTGTGAAACCCAACCACCAGTACCGTTAGGCCTTGGTTCACAATAGCGAGTTTGCTTAAAGAACTCGATAGCATTGGGCAATTGGTGATTTTGATTGATCTACATACATATATATATTAGAAAAATGTTAAACACTTGAGTAAGCTTACTATTACATGTTAGAAATTATATGAGTTGCTACTTACGTGCTCATTCCTTGCTTCAAATGATCGAGAGCCAGACCTATGCAAGTATTTGACACAACTACGTGCTTCTTTCCCAATCATTGATTTGGTCTCTATTCATTAAAAAAGTTACATATTTATGTAGTTATTACTTGAAATCCCAAGAAAAATAGGTATGTAGAGTTTACCTTCTTGGATGGGTCGTTGGACTGTAAAATTGCCTTCTCTTCTGCAATCTCTTTAGTCCATTGTTCTATCATCTTCTTCCAATCATCTTCATTCAATCCTTTAGGTCTTGCTACATCACCAATCTCCATCCATCTCCTCTTAGTTTTACTTCGATGATTTCTAGCAGACTCCCCATCCATTTATCAGCAGCAGCAAATTTGTTGTCATTTTTCACTACATCATCAATATTCAATCGATTCTACATTGACCATGTCAGTTAAGACAAAAGATGATAGTAACATCACATAACAAGTAATATGAAAGGAAAGTTTAGTCTATATTTTACCTTGACCCTCTCCCAAGCTCGTTGTTTGTCTACCATATCTAACTTTCTCCAATCTTCACCATAAAGAGGCAACAAGTCCCTACATGCTTTCCCTATCTCAGATGCTAATTTTGAGGATTGATTTGCTGAAACAGGACGTCCTCCAGATGTAGTAAACTCAGCTAGCATTTTTCCCTTTCGCTTCATATTCTCCCGCTAACTTGCCACGATTCTCTTACCCACAGATCATGTTGAGCTCTCAGTTGCTATAATTATAAGAGAATGTTTTTTTTACTTGCACACTTTCAATAATTTATTCCATGTAATTATAAAGCTTACCAAGAGATTGAGTATTATTAGACGCATGGCTGTGCTCTTGAGACCTATCTACTTGACCATTGTTCATTTCCCGTATACCTGGAGCTTCATTCTCTACATTTAATAGGAAAACAAAAAATCACATCACATATGTTAATTTTCAAAGGTAAAAACACAATAAGGGTAGTGGGAATAGAGTTAGAAATGGAAGTATTGCTGAAAAGTGTTATTTACACCTAAAGTTAACCCATATTATTATTGTACTGATTGGAAGATTTTAAACTATGAATGGTATTAATTCCATAGTTTATAGGGATATTGTCAAATAGCTAATAAAAACTTCAATGAACTCATTTACTTTTCAATTCACCATTCTCAAGGCACATTAAGCTAATGCTAAAAAATTGAGTAAACACAAAATACAACCAATTTTATATCTTTTATAGTCCATACAATAAAGAGTTCTCAAAAACAGGTAATTGTTTTTCCAAACCCATCTTCTACATTCATATGCCAGTTTCACCACTTACCTGGAGTGTGGTTCTGATCAGCTGAATTGCTGCCCTGTAAGGATGCATTTGTTGGACTAATGTTGATACCTTGACCACGTGGACTGTCATTTGCTGTAGTATAACAAAAATCAATTTGTATTACCAATTTATACTAACTTATTCTACTTTAATGATATGTCCAAATGGAATACCCGAGGATTCAAAAGGATTAGATGGATGGTTATGTTGTTGTGATAGCCACATATCATCCCCAGAATGGTGAGAATCTGACTCATCACGAATAGGTAGTCGAGCATCCCGTTTAGTTCTCCCTCCCCTCCTTTGAACATTCCTTCGACCACCAGCCATTATAATCCTAAAATCAAACAAAAGAGGCATAAGTTAGTCATTACAAAATAGACAACATAATAGCTTGCAACTCATCATTCAACATTCAAAAGCTTATGCTAATATCATCACCTAAAAAAAAAAAAATTGACCTTGCAAGCGTAATTAAGGACATAAATTTTTTAAAAAAGAAAAACATAACCATTCAATTTCCGTCGCTACTATCATAATCCACCAGCGTTCATCCATCTCCTCATTCTCATCCTCATCTTCACTGAATTCAATACCGGCATCATGCTCTATATGTTCAGATGTTTGCACTGTTCTTTTAATAACCTCCCATCAACAGTCTCATGACCTACATCAGTTCTCAATAACACATCAACATCACAATCGATTACTGGATGCAGCTCATTTCCTCCATCACCATTTACTATAAAATGTTCATCTATGATCTCATCTGCTAATCGAGCCTCCACATCAGTTAACAAATTTGCATCACCTTCTAGCGAGTCTATATTGTAGATGTGGCGATGCTCAAACTGTTGCACTACACGCCATTCAATTCCTAGTTTCATGTCCTCTACATAAAATATTTGCTTAGCTTGTGATGCTAGCACATACGGATCATTTTCATACCACGTACGAGTAATCTTAATGCTTTTCAAGCCATCATCAACTCGAACATGCCGCATGTTAGTGTCCCACCACTTGCACTTAAATAAGATCACGCTTTTGTTTCTAACATAGGTGAACTCATATATATCTGTCAAAACCCCATAAAATTCAACTTTCGTATCTCCTTCATGTCCCTCTACAAGCACTCCACTATTCTGAGTCTTCTTCCTATTATCAAATTCTGTTGTATGAAATCGCACACCATTATATATCAATTTGTTGTATCTCTTGAAACATGAATCAGGTCCTAATGATAATGCATATAATGCACTGATGATCGGGTCACCACTTTCATACAATGCACTCATCTGCAATAATGACAAGCAAAATAGACCATCAATTCTATTTTGTTAAAAACTTTCTTTACCTATAGCATAAGTATATGTGGAGTTTGTTAATTATATTTACCTTATCCATAAACCATTGACTAAATTCCCTTTTGTGACGCTCATCTATGTCATCACCATATTGTGAGCTTAAAATGTCTATATGTTCACTGCAACACAAATTTCACCTTGGTTAAAGAATATACACAAATTGTAATAGTTCATTAACATAGTAAAAAAGATGTATTGATAACCACTTACGCTAAATAAGGTTGCATCTCCTGACAATTATTCATAATGTACCATTTGGCAATTTCGACATCCTCATCTGATAATACCACATATGTGGGTGGAGAAATAAAACCAACCCTATTTGTAAATATATCCAATCCACCATCTTCCAAAGAATCAAAGTTCCTATCTGGACGGTTAAATATTGTCTCCATGTCTTCTAAGTGAAGAGAGCACCAAGTCAAGCACTCATGAACAACATAAGCTTCGGCAATTGAACCTTCCGGATAAGCTCTATTTCGAACAAATTGCTTCAAAGAGCCTAAGTATCTACATAGTAAAATTTAAATTAAGGGAGGGAAAAATCAAACATTAAAATAAAGATGTATGTTGTATTCACATTGTACCTTTCAATAGGATACATCCAGCGGTAAGCAACAGGTCCAGCTTAGGGCCTCTTGAGGTAAGTGGATAGCAAGATGCACCATTACATCAAAAAAGGTGGAAAGATTAGCTCCAGCTTGCACAATATTGTCACAATATCGCTCTGCTCTTCTGTAACTCCTCAACATTCAACATACGTCGGCACAACCTCTCAAAAAAGGTCCCGAGCTCGATATGGTGGTGGTGACATCTCTAGGCATAAGCCATGAATACCCACAGGTAATAGCCTTTGAAGCAACACATGGCAATCATGACTCTTCATACCCGAAAGTTTTGAGCATGAGTTATCCACACACCTACTATATGTGATGCATAACCATCTGGTAATCTAACATTCCTTAGAAATTGACAGAATAATTTTCTTTCAGAATTACTTAATGCTAACTTGCACAAGGCATTGAATACTTGCCATCAGCCCGCTTTAGTAGATGTAGTTCCTTTCGAATACCAAGTTCCTCTAGATCAAGCCTAGCTTTGTAAGTGTCTTTTGTTTTTCCATCAATCCTAAGAATTGTGTGAACAATATTCTCACAAATATTCTTCTCAATGTGCATGACATCAAGATTATGTCTAAGCTTTAACTTTGACCAATATGGCAATTGAAAGAATATGGATTTTTTAATCCAATTGAACCCGCCAACATGATGGGCTCTTTTAACTTTCCTGGATGCTTTCCCATACCCACATCTACAACTGTATGTAATTGGTGAAGAATGTCTTCACTAGAATATGGTTCAGCTTCACGATTATCACGCATTCCATCAAATTTCAAGCTACGTCTCCACCTATGTTCCTTTGGCAACCACATCCTATGACCAACATACCCAATCTTGCTTTTAAGTCTTATTGATGGTGTTTGATCTTCACATACGACAAGCACTGTATCCTTTTGCTCCACCCAGACAAATTCCCATATGCTGGAAAGTCGTTGATGATCCACATCAATGCAGCATGCATTTTAAAACAAGATTTCAAGTATGCATAATATGTCCATAGTCCATTGACCTAAAGATCATTCAACTCATCAATCAAAGGTTGCATGTACACGTCGATCTCCTTCCCTGGTGCTTTAGGCCCAGGGATTAACAACGTCATCATGAAATACTCTTTCTTCATGCACATCCATGGTGGTAAGTTGTATGTAAGAAGCACGACTGGCCACATGCTATATGATTGGCTCATCGTACCAAAAGGATTGAAGCCATCACTAGCTAACCCCAACCGCACATTACGACTATCCTTTGCAAACTCTGGAAATTCATTATCAAAATTAATCCAAGACAACCCATCTGCTGGATGGCCCATAATGTTTTCTTGTCTCTTATGTTCATCTTTATGCCAACGCATTTTTTGAGCAATCTTAGGATTCATGAAAAGGCGTTGCAACCTTGGTTTTACAGGAAAGTATCGTAGAATCTTATGAGGAATAGGCTTTCTAGACCCTCCAGACATCTTATACCTGGAAGTACCACAAGTAGGGCAATTGGTAAGATGCTTGTTGGTACCCCAAAATAAACAACAATCATATTTACATGCATGAATACTGTGGTAACCCATACCCAACCCCCTTAAGTACTTGTTTGCATGATAGTATGAGCTGGGAAGACTCTCCATTGGGTATCACATCACGCAAAAATTGTAGAAGCATGTCAAACGACTTATTGGTCCACTTATTGTACACTTTCAAGTGGAGAAGCTTCACTATAAAGGAGAATTTAGAGAACTTACAACCCGGATAGAGCTTTTGTTGTGAATCAGCTCTTAAACCACTTAAAAAATCTGTTGGAATATCGAAGCCATCAGGGCTTGAATCTTCCTTGATTTGCAGCAAAATCCCAAAATCTTCAAGCATCTCATCAAGCCCATCAATGTCATCATCATTTTCCACATTGTACTCCTCCACATTAGATCTCATTTCACTCTCTATATGACGATTCTACCACGAGGTCCACTAGGCAATTCAATAGTTGGCTCCTCACCATGATATATCCAACACTTATAAGTTATGTCTATCCCATCAACAAGCAAGTGTGCTCTAATCACATTCACAGTGTACAAGTTGTTATTTAAACATCTCCTGCATGGACAATTTAACTCTATGTTTCCTCCATATTTCAATCGCATGTATGCGACGAAAAATTCTACACCTCGTTGGTACTCTTCACTTCCAATGCGCAATTCATCCAATTCTTATCCATATATTCTAAGAGAAGCCATAGGAAGAAATAATTAGAAGATAAAAAAATGGTCTGATAAAATCAATAAAATACACTACAATCAACAATTTACCAATCTACACTTATCTCAAACATTGCAATTGATAGTGCAATCAAAACGATTGTGCATCATCTTTAATATGCAATTTCAGAGTTGATGATAAAATAGACTTTTCATTTGGATAAAATCATACATGTGAGATCAAAATTAAAGGAAAAGATTTTATTTTTTTAAACAACCACATGTATGTTGAAGCTCTTCAATTTTTTGGGCAAACAATGCATGTCTATGTTATGTTCATGCATATATGAAACCAACACTATCTCTACACCATGCTTCAACGTGTGGACTTCCTATTTTGGTCAATGAATTGACATAACAATTTGAAAAGTTAAGATTAAATTGAGTTTAAAATGAAATTTTAAAATTCGCAATATAGTATTATTTCTTATAGTAATGGAAATGAAAGAAGATTCAAACGATTTTTCCTTTAAGAATCTACTTGGACTAGTACGACTCATTCTGTATATCATTTAATACTTAGAACTCATCTTTTGTGTGTGTGTGTGTGTATCTCCTTCATGTAACGAATACTTTAATTTTCTCCATTTCTTTTCTCTGTCTTCAACTCATGAACAAGCGATATAACACTATTATAGGATTTGAGCCAATACTTTTCGTAAACCAACATCTATACTTTGATGGCTTTATGTTGTAGGTCTTCTCAGCTAGGATACTAAAATAAATCCTTCGAGAACTATCCTCAAAATATACAATATTATATATATTAACATTTTCTAAACTCCATTTATATGATCGTACTCATAAATCACACATTATCATGTCGAATTCTTCATATTAAATTGTGTCTTTACAAAGTTGAATTTTCTGCAACTCATGATATCTAGATCTAGAACACGGAATAGATCCCCCCCTTTTTTTCAATTTTATCCCATTATCTCAGAAGTATGACTGTAAGATTCTATT
Organism: Combretum micranthum; assembly: GCA_024138025.1. NCBI lineage: Eukaryota > Viridiplantae > Streptophyta > Magnoliopsida > Myrtales > Combretaceae > Combretum > Combretum micranthum. The sequence continues at coordinate 83,177 of JAMXBD010002560.1, forward strand.
TAGGTGCAAAAATTGTGGACCGGATAAGAAATTACTATTAGTTCCTCACTGGGAGACAAAAAAAAAATTTATAAAACACAAGACAAGCCTTACAAAAATTGTCTCATATATTTTATGGTATAAAAATCTAATAGACATGACAGACAACTTTAATTTTGAAAATTCTAAAATTATCTCCACTTCTAGTCATTCCTTTCTTCTTTCTTAACTAATATGATGAATTAATTAAATAAATATATTAAATATAAAGATACAATGGTTAAAATACGATATTTTATTTTATACTTACGTATATTAAATAAAAATTATTCTGCGTAATATTCTTTAGACCGTATGATTCAATTTCTCCTACTCCGTTTAATCTTTGTAACCAAATGCAAGCTTGGTTTAAGGTTCTCTTTTAACATGTAGGACATGTCGATAAGAAAGGCGAGGACTATGGTCACAGCTATAAGATACAACGTGACAAACGAGAAAAAAGAAAAAAGAATCAAAAAGCTCAAATTGTATAGCAATCACAATCTCTTTTATCAAAATTCTTGGAGAGATTTTTAGTAATTTCAGAAACTTTTCCTTCTACTACTTTCCAGTAAGGATTATGATTAGATTCCCACCCCCGGCTACTTCAAAAATATCTTTAGGCTATATCCAATTAAAAAATTGATTTAATCTTATATTAAAAAGTCCTCAGATATTTTTACCAACTTGATTCATTTCCCATACCTACTCGCATATGGAATGAATGTGACATTACTCGCCTAAGTGCTATGGTATGCCAAAAAAAAACTTTTGCATTATATTTCAGGTGTTATCAGTATTGTACTCGTTATCAAAGTATTGATAAAATTCTAATATATGACTATGTAAAAAAATATATTTCTTTTTAAAATATCTATTTCTCTAGTATATATGTAAGCGTTCATACATAAAATGTATAATATTGATAAATCTTTCTTCAATATTGATGCATTAAGGCACTTTATGAAAATTTAAAGGAAAAATTTTAGGTTATTCAATATTCATTATCAATTTAGTTTATGTGGCTCAAATAAATATTAATTATGACCTTACGAGGAAGCAAATGCATTTAAATGTAAGAAAACGAAATTATTTGGCTTCTTAAAAAAATGAACTCAGGAGATCCATTAATGCTTATATATATTATCAACCATTTTCTTAGAGCTATTAACAAGTAAAAATGAAACACCAATAATAATAATAATAATAACAACAACAACAACAACAATAGTAATATGTAGTTAACCAAAAGTAGAATGAAAAAATGGGACAATCTATAAAAGGATAAATTGTAAATATACTTTTTATGTTCATTCTGCTTCGTTCTCTTTGAAAATGAGCTTTGAAACCATCAATTGTCAAATAACGTGCTTTTAATTTGTTAAATAGGCACTCCACATAAATATCGCAGGTCTACAAGCTTCATATCAAATGGGGCTAAATTGTATATGGAGCAACATATTTAGGTGAATTTGTAATTTAAAAAAATATAATAGCAAAATTATTAAATCTCATCGCTTTTCAAGCTGTAAAGAAGAAAACATGAATTGGATGTGGGACTTTATCTAAAATATCCACACAACAACAAATAAAGGAACATCAACAAGAGACGACCCCATGTATTATCATCCACCTCCACAAACACAAAAACTCTCATCAACGCAACAAGCACACACACTTACACACACTTGGCCCTAGTCCTAGAATCCTAATTCTAGATTTCTCCAAGGTTCCCTTTAGGAACTGTTGCACTAAGGATTCATCAAAAACCAAACATATTTTCCAATCTTCCAATTTTTGCAAAACCATAACAATCCTAACTAGACACATACCAAAACTCATTAAAAAAACCATACCAAGATGCCACCCATCAAGCCATAATATAACATCTTCATTTTCGGTACTAGTTTAACTTTAACACCTGCAGTTTTATATTTACTGATTAGTGGTTACTATTAGGATAAGCTAATTAAAACAGACAATTTTTTTCATGGTTATCTCCTTTCAATTACCAGGTTTTAGCAATAATTCAAATTAACTAAAAACTCTAACTATAATGATTATATCATACAACTATTTCATAGCAAAGTTTACCTTTATAGCCACAAAAATTGGAAGTGATGACAGAACAATTGGGAGAGAAAACCAAGATGTTGTAGTGGCCGATAAAAGTCAAGAGACACAAATGTATTTCTATGCTTCATTAATAGTCACTGACAAAGAGATAGGTAAGAAAAAATAGAACATCATCTTTAGTAACGGGAAAAAAATCATTAAAAATTTGTTGTAGTAGCTAGTAAAAGTCAAGAGACACAAATATATAATATAATGTTGTGAAAGGAGACTGGCCTTCTTTGTTATCTATTTATTTATTAATTACTCTATAGTTTTATAAAATTAGTGTGGATCGTCACTATCATGGTTAAGTCTGGCTAGTACAAATATAAAGGGAAGAAATTAGATTGCATGATATGAAAACAACTATAAAATTGCAGATGGATAATAAAAGAATTTATTAGTGAAATATATCGTCATGAGCTTAAAACTAATTCCAATATGTGTAAAAAATAATCAACAAATAAATAACCAAATATTTTAATAGTAAAATATATAATTCAGTTTATAGTTAGTTCGAATAAGTCATGTATCGATCAAGGGCTATGCCGAATTGACGATGGCTTTAGAATTGATTGACATAGGAAAACTTCATCACAATACTTGGCCAATCTTAATCTACCCTAACTTCCAATTAGCAAATACAATTAATCCTCTGTAATTTGAGCATTTGCACTAGAAAATCACTTATTGGTTTTGTCAACAAAAAAACAGACATTTCCTATAAAACATTACCTAAACACCATGATCCAATTGATTCCTTGCAAAAGCAAGGTCAACATTCGAAACCAGATGTAAAACTATAAAGGTGTAATGGGTTTTCTTGGTTTTGCAATACATTAGTTACAAATTGACAATCCAAGTATATTTTCTCTGTCTTCAACTCATGAACAAGCAATATAAACACTACTATAGGATTTGAGCTTAGTATTACAACTATACAACAATGCAGTTCAAAAATCCTACTCCAAATAATAGGTAAGAATATTTGTTATAATATATATGCCAACATAATGAACAACAAGCATTACACCAGATCAACTTAGAATGCAAAATGACTCTAATAACTTCCAATCAACTTAGCATAAGTATTGTAAAGGGAAAATGTCAAATTCGATACCTAAACTTTATAGAAAATTTTAATTTCATATTTGATTGTTAAAGTAAATGATTTGATACTTAATCAAACTTTTTTGGCTAATTTTACTACCTTATTAACCCATTTACTTTGTTTTCTAATGGAAAAAAATAGCCTATTAATATTAGACGGTATTAAAAGATGTTTTTTAAATTCAACAATATGTTATCTTTTTCAAAATCAGTGAAGAAAGTAATCAATGTTATGTAAGTAATAAAAATAGTCACAAAAATTTTGAGTATATATTAAATTAATCACTTCAAAGTTTAAATACAAAATCAAATTTTTATGTAAAGTCTAACTACCAAATTTAACATTTACCTCATAGTAAATGGATCATTAATATATTACATCTTCACCAGTATTTATAGGCTTATGAAATCAAATTTGTTTTGTTAAGGTTTAAACCCAAGATTAAGGCACTTCTTGGAGGAACAGATCACGAAGTATAAAATTAAACAAGGACGCATGACTCATAACTAATGGAGTAGGAGTGACTCATATGCAGGGTTTCAAGTGTGATCGATGTAGTGGAAGATGTTGCAATCGAGAGCGCCAAGGAACATATCCACAAAAACAGTTAATGTTGAAAAATCAAAGCTTCAATCCATCAACATTATGGGTAAAAAATATAAATTAAAAGATAGAGAAATGAACCAGTTCTTGTTGTTTGCCTTTACTTTTGCTTAGCTGATCTTATTCACACAGACAGCCTGGATGTTGATTTATGTAGTAGAGCGATTGGGTCTAGAGAAGAAGGAAAAGAATAGTAAGAGTGACAAAGGATATATATACATATACACAAATATATGGACTTTATTAGAGTAAGTATATTTATACATATATGGTAGGCAATGAAACACTACAATGTGTGTGCAAAAATAGTTACAGGCCATTCATTTAAGTGGAGCAAATTTACCAACAAAAACCACTTAGTTTACGAATTAAGAATATCTCATATCAAAACAAAGCTTATGCGCCTAAAAAAGAGTGTATGATTTTTGCATGGGTGACAATGAAACTATATGGAGCCAGTTTTGTCAGCAGAAGTATAATAAAACTACTACTTTTAACCATGAATAGCTAAAGCTACATGATTCTTTTAAAAAATCTGAAAGGGAAAGTGTACAAGTACCAAACTTGATTTAAATTGGCTTTGCCATTTGGATGATTTAGAATGATCAAAATTGTTTGATTCATGGGAAATTCATCCTCTGCATCACAAGAAGAAGAAAATCCATTCCTTTCCAGTATCCCAAGTAGTAAAATGGACTCCTCCAGCAAAAGGTTTTGTGAAGATTAGTAGAGATGCTTCTATTGCTTCAAATTGAGAAGATATCATAGGAGCAACTTAATCTATTCCTATATTGAATATCTATTCAAAGAGACCAAAAAAAAAAAAAACAAAAACATCTATTCGCATGTTAATTATGAATATTCGTTAGTACTGGGGAACATTATGTTGGATACCATTACTTTTTTTTTTTCCCCGGAACATACTATAACATTGACTGTATCCTTTAAAGTAAAAAATTCTCATATCTCCCAGTATTAACCACACAATTAAAGGAAAAATGAAATGTTTGACCAAAGAAAAGGGAAAGATTGCAAAAACAAAAAAATATAAATTATCAACTGACTTATAGGACACATTCAGCTTTTTCCTTATCATGCAATCATACTAATGGGAAAATTTTATATAATATGTAATATGAGATCCACTTTAAAAACTTACCGGTATAAGTGTGAAGATTGAGTTTAATTGACACACAAATCAAAGAAAAAGATAAGTGAAATTATATATTAAGGTAAAAAACAAGAGCATGCCATGACATAATGAAGAAAAACTTGAAAGCAGCAACCAAAACAAAACTAACAAAATCAAACTTTTCAAAATAGACAATAATAAATTAAGAATAAATCTGGTTATATATATTACGTACCTAATTTATTTCTTGGTTATCATTAACCTGAAAAACAGCAGTTCCAAAACTTAAAGGAACAAACAAAAAAATTGTAAAATTTCAAGGACCATTTTGTATATTTTCCAATTTTATTTATGATAATTCAATAGTTGATAAGATAGATTTTTTTCATTCACTCAAAACTTTTAGATGCCACTATGTTTGCCTCAATGGTCAATCCATATGATCCTCCTATGACTAGGGCATAAAGACAAAGAAGAAGGAACCAATGGTCTTAAAAAAATAATAAAAACAGAAAGAGAGAGAAAATTCATCCTCTTTTTGGCACAAATGTTCCCACAACTTCTAACTAATTACTAATACCATCAACACAGTTTGTTGTATAGATAATTGTTGTGAATAATTCTATTATCATGACACTCCTATCTTTTGACATAGAATTTTACCACATGGTATAGCAAAGTAAAATTCGTGTTTCAATATCAGTCAAATCAACCCAACTCAAGGTTTCATTAAATTTTAATAACAAATTTATGCTACACCATTTTTGAAACTGATCCACTAATTGTACCATCAATTTTCAGCCAACTTTTGCAAGCATGGCCATTCCTATCAAGGACCAAGTAATAAACACTAAATATAACCAACAACAGTGATGACTATGTCCATAATTTGGGACAATATCTACCATATTAATTAAGAGGAACCATCCTTACATAAAGTCTTTTCGAAATAAGTACTTGAAAATGGAAACACTTTCCACCAAGATTTAAATACATAAGAAAACTGCACCACATCATTTCACTCAACAGAGTACAATTATATCAATCAAATAAGTTAACACAAGAAATTGATAGAAACAATTTCTCCTAGCAAAAAAAAAAAAAAAAATCGATATCCACCAACTAGCTTAACAAATTCCAGTAAAGGATAACATAATTCGATTTAAAGAAAGGAAATCCCTTAAGACAATGAACAGTGACTATAAAAATTGGATTGAAGAACTTTTAGTCTTCCTTCTTCTTTCTTTACTTAATATTTGGTTCACCTTAAAATAAACAAAAAGCTTATATCTTATATTATATATATAGATAGATAGATATATATATACAGGACAGATAAGAGATAAAATTTCACCCAAAAAAAGCTTATATCTATATATGAAGAATGGATAAGACAGGTTCTTCCGGATCTTTACAAGGAACTTTTCATAAGTGTAATCATATATTCTCACCCTTCAGCCCTAAAAGTCTTTATAGCCTTTTGCCTTTCGGACAAAACAGGCAGGTTTGCTGAATATAATTCACACTTTATGAATAGTGATTGTTTCCTTCAAAGAACAACTCCATAGCCTTAAGTACTTATTAAGGATTTTAGCCCACTAGTTCTGCGTCAATCTTTACAGAGCTAACCTACTAGTTATTAACTTGGAAACTTTTATGAATAAAAAAGAAAAATGACATAAGAGTTATTGAAAGAAAGAGAATTTGAAAATTATAAAGCCCTGACTGGATAAAACAACACTTACATGTTCTTATTAACACACACAAAAGATATTACAAAACAATACAAGTGCCTTTTATCCAAAGTAATGATATTTTTGGGTTTCAAATCAGAGCTTAAATCTAAATATTCTAATTTTTTCAAAACCTCATGACAATCTTTCTCTTCTAATTCCTTACTCATTTCTTTATTAATAGTAATAGATTTTATAAAGACCAAGGCTGAGTAATGGAATAGATTACTCATACTCCTCTCTTCTCTATTTCAAAATTTGTATACACTCCCTAGTTACTTTCTTGCTTTCTACTGGGCTTTCCTTACGCTTTCTGCAAGTCTATCTGAGGAAATTGTCTACCTGCCGTGTGTTAAGATAATAATTTTCTCCATAGGACTCAATTTCTAATCATATATTCTTATAATTTTGCTAATGTTCTCTATATTTTGCTATAATCTTGAAATTTGGTCCCTAATCCTTATTAGTTTCCAGTTTTCTATAGCTTCTATCCTATGATTCTGAGTTTGTTCTATTCTTGTTTCAACAGATTGGTAATCTCTATGAAGATTACTTAATCTGTTTTTCCTTTGTCCTAACTCTTGCTTCATTTCTCTTCTATTATGAACCCTAATCCTAATTTGGTCAGCAGAGGTTCTATCAACTCCTATGCTATCTTCATTATTAAAAGTAAGATTGCAATTACTGTATCTTCCAAAAGACATGATTTAGTAAGAAGGGAAAGTGTTAACAATTTTCTTCCTGGCTTCCTTCCTTTCTTGGGTATATTCCAAGGTTTGCTTTACTTCTACTAACCTATGCTTTGTATCTATGTCTTCTCTTTAGATTTTTCCAAATAATTTAGGGTTTCCTAGATTAAAAGCTACCTTTTCAAGTTTTTCCCCTAAATATTCTACCTTTTCCAAAGACGCAATTAAATCTTTATGATTTAATTCTAATTCTCTAATATTCCTAAAGGATTTACTCCAAATTCATATCTTTTTCTTATAGTCCTGCATGCTTTTGTAAATGTAAAAGCTGTAAGAGAAGTTGATTGTAAATTCTGCAGTAATTAAAATATCTCTTATTCGAATTATCATCGAGAAGATGATAATGTTTTTAGAGATATTCAGTTTTTTTCCTTATAATTACTTTTATGCTGTTTTGTGTACTGGATCTAGGTTTGAACTTGATTAATTCTGAACTACTTTATATTCCGGTATAGTTTTTCCAAACTTTTCTTTTAACTCTTTAGCTATCCTGGTTTGTTCATCTAGATAATCATTAATCTCGTCAAGGAGATAATCAGTTTCTCTTTATGAATTTTCAGTGCCAAACTTACTAAAAGATCCTCTAGATTTTTTATAGTTCTATGTAACTTACACTCTAAAGATCTCTGTTCTTCACTCATTGTTCTCCAATTATAAAGTCAAGTTTTTCTTTTAGAGATTTGTTGATCTTTGCTAATTCTAAAATTTCTTTATAGAAATTTTGCTTTTTTTGAAGGTGTAGTTCCTTCAGTTCATTTTCTAGTTTTTCTACAAGTTTTGCCATTTCTTCTCTAGTTGGAATTTCCCTAAGATAAGAAAGGTCTTGCTAGTCCTTAAGAAATTTCAATTTATCAGAAATATCTTTCATCTTTTTGTCTTTTTTGCTAAAAATATTCGCTATGGATCCTAAGATAACAGTAATGCTTCTATGGATGGAGCATCAAGGAACTTCATCCAAGATGGAGTCATCCCTGAAGAATTTTAGAAAAAAATGGAATCGCCCAGAATCACTTTAGGATTCGGCGGATCAACATATAAACTCACAAGAAAACTTAAAGACTGTCAAGTCATTATAAACTCTTCTAAGTATTATTTACCCTTTTCTATGGAAGCACCTATCGAATTAGCTAATAATATTCCAATGGTGTTAGGAATGAGTTTTATCATTTCCCAATTAAGAGGAATTATTGTTGATGCTAACAAAGTTACTATCTTCAAGAAAATGGATTTTGTTAATTATTCTCCTTACTACAAAGTGCTTCTATTATTTGCAAACAAGAGGACTGGGAAGAAGAACTTTTCTAGTCTCCTTTTGATGACCAATAGGATAATCTAACTATTATCTATGGAGTCATTAAAAACTAGTATATTCTTGATTTAATCAACAATCTTCAATATTCTAAAATTTTGGGGAAAAATCATACTAAAGCATGGGAAAACTTCAGGACAAAATGCAAAATTGAAATCATCAATCCTGCTATTTCAGTATCTTGTCCTGTAATGCAAATGGGGCCACAAGATGCAAAAGATTGTCAATCTCACATTAAAGAACTTTTAGACTTAGGGGTCATCAGACCAAGCAACTCTAGACATAGAAGCAATGCTTTTCTTGTTAGAAAACATTCACAAATAGCTAGAGAAAAATCAAGAATGGTGTTTAATTACAAAGATATTAATGCCAATACCCATTTTGATAGGTACCTTGTACCAAATATCTAGTATCTCTTAGAAACCATCAAAACAAAAACTTTTATTCAAAGTTTGATCTGGAAAGTGGTTTATGGTAAATACCCATGGAAGAAGAAAGCATTCCCTGGACTGCATTCATAGTTCCACAAGGACATTATGAATGGATTGCAATGCCCTTTGGGGTTAAGAATGCTCCTTCTATTTTTCAAAGAAAAATGGATAACATCTTTAAACCTTTTAATAATTTCATCATTGTTTATATTGCTGATATTTTACTGTTTTTTGAAACCATTGCAGAACATCACATCCATCTTAAGACTTTCCTTAAGATTTGTGAAAAAGAAAAGCTAGTAGTTTCTCCCAGCAAAATTGTCTTAGGAAAATCTGAGATAAGACTTTATAGGATTAAAGATAGGAAAGGGAAGTATTAAACCCCAGGAACATATCCTCAAATCAATAATTGATACTGATGAAGAGAAGCCTCTTTCTTTAAAAGAAATCTAATCTCTTCTAGGGAAACTTAATTATATTAGGAAATTTATTCCTAATCTTGCAAAACTATTTGGACCTCTTTATAGCAAAACTATGTGTGGAACTCTCAGGATAAAACCTTAGTTAGAAAAATAAAAGATGTTATAAGAAGTCTCCCATATCTTGAAACCCCTCCTACAAATTCTTACATCATCATTCAAACATGTAGATGTGTACGAGGCTGGGGAGGAATCCTTAAGTGGAAAGATAAAAAATTTCATCCCAAAAAAGAAGAAAGAATTACAGCTGATAAAGCGGAAACTACAAAAAACCAACGTTTCTTCTTTAGATGCAGAATTTCTTGCTTGCATTTTTGTTTTACAAAGATTTAAATCTTATGTTATTAATAAGGAAAAATTCACTCTCAGGACTGATTGTGAATCAATTGTAAAATTTTACAATAAACTTAACCTAAAGGTTAAATCACTTAGTAATAATAGATGGTTAACTTTCATAGATTTCATTGTAGGAAATGGATTTAATGTTCATATAGAGCATATTACTTGTCATGATAATTTTTATGCTGACATTTTATCTAGAAAAGTAGCTGACACAATGTAATCTATGCAGATTTCCAGTCCTAAGAGCAAATGGCAGAATTACCTATCTCTTTGACACCATCATCTAGTCAAACCGAGAAGGCTACCCAGCAAAAATCTAGCTCTAAGGGCAAAATAGTTATGCATAATCCGTTTGAAGGGACATCCACTAAAAATTTTATTCAAAATCCTAATAAGGAAAAAGTTTATATGAATTTTGGGCTGTTTGCTATCTTCTGAACAGAGCAGAATGTTTTTGCTAAAATTTCAAATAAAGCGGAGAATCTTCCTCCTCAACAAAAATGTTTAATTAATAATCTTTTCACTGCTACAAACCAATGAGGCAAAAAACTTGTTCTCAATGCTCTAGCTTGGTATTTCAGCAATTCAAATAATGAAAAAAGCAGTCCCTCTTTAAAGTTTTTTACAGTCTCAAGAGGACACAATCCAGGAGGCATTACTTGTGGGAACTCTGGATCAAAAAGAACACGAAAAGGACTTCAACTTTAATAAATATGCTATGGTATTCATGTTATGCAAATGACAAAACTTTGATGATACATTGTTCGGTAATCTCAACATCTTAGATATTAAACATTAAGCACAAGCTAGCCGAACATTTTCAAATTTGATAGCATTTAGCAATAAACTACCCAAAAATTTAACATCAAGCAATAAATACAACAAGACTACATGCAACAAATAATAATAATAGTTACTAAATACAGAAATATGAAAACATAAACAAATCAAGGGTACCCATAAGTTAATTGTTAACAAAAATCGTACTTATAAGTCCAAGTTTGATTTTGCACAGCCACTGTTGGTGAAACCCCAAATCGTATAGAAAAAAATGAGAGTCCACTGGCAGAAATTACAAAGACGATAATGAAACCCCATATCCTACAGCAAATAATGAAAGTGGGTCAGTAGAAATTATAAAGACTAGAAACCTCAGATCATACAAGAAAACATTACTCATAACCCTAATCAGAGAATGAAACCCCAAATCGTAAAGGAAAAAATTACAAAGACCACATGCAAACATATGCGTAGGAACAACTAAATGAGAGTTAGAAAACAAAAGATCGAACCTAGATTATGTGACTGTACTGATGAAAGATCCATTTTGTTGAAGAATTCGAAGACGTCTTCTCCATGCAGCTGCCTGTAAAGGAATGGGTCTGTGGAGCACAGCTTGGTCGGGGGTGGAATGAAAATATTAGTCGGTGGCATGAAGGACTCCGTTGGAGGTAGCTGCAGCATGTACGGTTGAGATTGGTAGGAGGTTTTTGAAGTATAAGAGAGGGTAAGAGTGTGGTATGAGCCTTGAAGGTGTGTTTGGATGAAGGAAATGTGAAAAAGTGAAGTTTATTTTTTGTTTTATTTTTATTTAGGCTACTGTTTTCATATGGCAGGACGAGGATACAAATTTTTTTTTTTAGGTGGGAAATTCTTAAATGAAAAATTAGCCACGGTTAATGTAAGATAAAGGGTTACAAATTAAATGAATGTTCCATAAACTTGGCTAATAGTATGTTTTAATTGATGTATATAAATTATAAAAGATGGGGCGACTTCAATTTTGTAAACGTCGCCCAATATCAAAATTGTTGTAGTGATTCTTCATGGACTCAACAAATCCATTTATAAGACTCATATTTGTAGCTCTAAACAAATGTCATCTACATAGATTTGTACAATCAATGTATCAGACTTGTGATTTTTAATAAATAAGGCTGTATCAACTTTTCCTCTTGAAAAATCATTGTTTAATAGGAAGCTATAAAGTCTTTCATACCAAGCTTTAGGAGCTTATTTTGGTCCATAAAGGGCATTATTCAATTTAAAAACATAATTAGAGAATTTATAATGTTTGAAACCCGGTGGTTGCTCAACATAGACTCCTTCCTTTATAAAACCATTTAGAAAGCACTTTTGACATCTATTTGGAAAAGAGTAAAATTTTTAAAAGCAGCAAATGCCAAAACCACTCTTATAGATTCTAGTCCAGCAACTAGGGCAAAGGTCTTATCAAAATCAATTCCTTCTTCTTGATTATAACCTTTAGCAGCCAATCTAGCCTTATTTCTTATTCTTAAACCAAATTCATCAATCTTGTTTCTAAACACCCATTTGTTTCTTATAACAGGTCTACTTTCAAGTCTAGGAACCAAATTCCATACATTATTCCTTTTGAACTAGTTTAATTCATCTTGCATAGCATTAATCTAAAATTCATCTTTTAAGGCTTCTTCAACATTTTTAGGTTCAAATTGAGATAGAAAATTAAGATTACTTAAATTCCTTGAAGATGATCTTGTTTGAACTTCATTTGAAGGTTCACCAATAATTAGATCTTTAGGATGTGATTTAACATATTTCCATTCTTTAAACAGATCATGATTATCAGATTCATGCATATCAACATCCAAAATATCATTTTTATCATCTTTATTACTATTTTCAAGAGAAAATCTATTCAAATTAGCACAAACAACATCAATATCATCATTAGAACATAATTAGGTAAGGAATCATCAAATGCAACATGTATTGATTCTTCAACAACTAAGGTTCTTTTATTAACAACTCTTTATTCTTTATTTTTTGAAGAATATCCTAAAAAGATTCCTTCATCACTTTTAGAATCAAATTTAGTCAATTGTTCTTTTCCATTGTTTAAAATATAACATTTTGTGCCAAAAGGATGGAAATATGATATGTTAGGTCTCTTGCCTTTCCAAAGCTCATAGTTTTTTTTTTTTTTAAATTGCTCTTATATAAACTCTATTTGAAATATAATATGTAGCATTTACAGCTTCAGCCAAAAAATATTTTGGTAAATTGTTTTCATACAACATGATTTTAGCCACCAAATTCATCGTAACATTCATAATGATTAACTTTACAAAGATTTCATTGTATTCCGGAAGCTCGTAGCATTGGTCCTGATAAACCCCAATTTTTTGCTTCTTCTCCGCTAATAATGCCCACTCCCTCAACTCGTTCAATTAAAGTTCTATTTATTGTTTCAGCTACACCATTTTGTTGTGGAGTTGTAATAGCTGAAAAGGTATGTTGAATGCTATAATTACTGCAAAAATTTTCCATTTCATGATTTTCAAATTCTCCCCGTGATACTTCTAATTGTCACAATATTAAGACCTTTTTCATTTTGGACTTTCTTACAATATCTAAAAAAGACATAATTTGTTTCCTCTTTAGATGCGAGGAAGAAATTGTGTATCTAGTAAAATCATCAACAATTACTAGTGTGTATTTTTTTCTCCCAAAATTAAAGTTTGAGTGGGACCAAATAAGTCCATATGCAATGGTTCTAATGGCTTAGATGTGGAAATAACATCCTTAGACTTGAAAAAAAGTCTTAGTTTGCCTTCTTTGTTAACATGCTTAACAAATCTTTTCCTTTTAAAAATTTATTTTTGGTAAACCTTTGACAAGATTCTTTTTAACAAGTTTTGAAATAATGTCCATGCTAGCATATTCCAGTTTTCTATAGCATAACCAACTATTGTCATCGCGAGAATATAGACAAGTTTCACTTGATGATTTAAAATCATCTCAATTGATTTTGTAAATATTTCTTTGTCTATATCCTTTAAGGCATGCTTGGTTATTTTCGATTCTTTCAATAAACCACTTTTTGGCCAAAAAAAAAAAAATGCAATTTTAAACCTATTGTCACACAATTAGCTAACGCTTCGCAGATTATGTTTTAGATTATCTACAAGCAAAACATTTTTAATAAACAAATCTTTGTTAATGAGAATGTTATCTTCATCAAGAACTCTTGATTTTTGGTTGTTTCCAAAGGTAACACTCCATTGATTCTTTAAGTCTAGTGATGTGAACTTGGATTGCGTCTCCTATCATGTGCCTAGAGCATCCACTATCCAAGTACCATTTGCCACTACTTAAGGATCCCTATAAAATAGATCATTACTTCTTTGGTATCCATTTTAGTTTGGGTCCTTTTTCGTTAGAGGGAATAAGTACCTCTCTCTTTGGAACCCAAACTAACTTGCTTCAATGATTTAAATGCTTAGATTTTCTTATTGTACAATTATGTGCAATATGACCAGTTTTTCCACAATAATTACAAGTCCCATAGGTTTCTTTAACAAATTTTGTTTTGTGGGACTTGCAACTATTTTCTCTACTATAACCAATTCCAAATTTATTTGAAACACACCTATAGTTCCCAAGAAGTGTGTTCAATTTTTCCCATTAGTGAATTTGGTTATAGTTGCCTTTGAATTATCCAAACTAATGTTTAACATTTTATTTTCATTTTTCAAAATTTCTAACTCTTTAAGGATATTATCATTATAACTATCAATATAAGCAACATTATTATTCTTTAAGGTCTTTACTTCAATATCTAGTAAATCATTTTCAATCTTTAATCTTTTATTCATTTCCTTTAACTCATTATTTTTGTTTTTCAGTTTTTTGCACTTAATATTTATCTTTTCATTTTTTTTTCAAACTATTTATTTCATTGTGCAACTTTTCATTTTCAGATCTAATTTCATGATTAGTCTAAAAATTTTCTAGTTGTTCTCCTACTTCTGTTATTAAAGATTTTAACATGCTATTCTTTTTTTCAGCTTTAGCTAATTTACAACTAACTTTTTCATATATAGGATGTAACTCGGCATATGAAGGAGAAGATGAGGATGTTACCTCATTATCTAGAGCCATAAATCATACACTTTCATCATATGAGTTAGATGAATCTTTGTCACTCCATATTGTCATATAAGCTCTTTATTCTCCTCTTTGATTTCTTTTTGAGAAGTGGGCATTACTATTGGATGTGTCATGGCTTTTGGCAATTAAAGTATGTAATCACATCCTTTCTCTTATGCTTGGATGAGCTATTGTCATCCTCTATCTTCTTTGATGTTCGGCTGGGCCTCATAAACTTCTTGTGCTTCTTGGCCATCAAGACAAGATCCTTGTTTTCATCTTCATCTTCTTCATCACTGGATTCCTGTCTTGTGGCTTTTAAGGCTATTACCTTCTTGTTACTTTCCTTGCCTTGTTTTCTGATGAGCTAATGGGTTTTGAGTACACCAAGAAGTTTTTCCTTGTTTAGAGTATTGAATCTCGTGCTTCTTCTATTGTTGTCCTATTTGCTTCCCAATCCTTTGGAAGTGACATGAGTAGTTTAGAGTTAATTTCCAAACTTCAAGTACACTTAAATGATTCATAATATTGATGAATTTGTTATGCATTTCATTAATTAATTTATTAGGAAGCATTTTGTAAATTTCAAATTGACTGAATGATGACTAATTTTAGTATCTCGAACTCTGGATGTTCCTTTAAAAGTCTTTTCGAGTTCATCCTAGATTTCTTTAGCAGTAGAACATATACATATTCGGTTAAAATCACTTTTATTTAATCTACAATGAAGAATATTTGTGAAAATTTCATTTAAATCCAACTTTGTCCAATCCTCTTTCGTTTAATCTACTTTAGTTTTTCCTTCGATTTTTACAGGTCCATTTTCTATTACATTCCAAATAAATTTATTTTAGGCTTTTAGAAAAATTCTCATCTTGCACTTTTATTAAAGGTAATTACCCCCACAGAGAAGCGGACGTCTATTTATAGTTTGCCCGTCTAGAAACCTTAGTGTATTCGAAGCCATGAACTTTACTCTATTTGTTGGTTAAGCATAGAAAAAATATCGACAAGCTCTTAGACCAAATGAAATTTGTAAACCCTCGTTTTCTTAGTAAACCTGAGTTCAATTTTGGGAAAGACTTAAAACCGGAAACTGAAATCCTAAAAGAATATCTCTAGACCAATCGGACCTGAAAATCCTATGTCCAAAAATACCAAGAATGAAACCTAAAAATGAGTTAACTCCGAAGTAAAACTCTAAATTGAAAAGCCAACCGGAAATCCTAAGTCAACAAAACTTTAAGAAACCCTAGCCGTTTAGATATGGCAATCCCATGTTCTCAAACCAAGAAGTCGATATATGAGTGGAAAGAGTGGATTGGTTCGTATTAATATTCGAACATTAAATAATATCCAATTAGTGAATTTTCCACCTATTTCGAGCCTGATCGAATACAAACCTTGAAAAGTGTGTCTAGAGATATTAAATATATGATATTTGTACCATTATATTCGTAATTTCATAATATTTTCAAATATATCAGTTATATGATTTTTTGAGTTATAAAAGTTACAGTTATAACCTTTTTATCATATTTTCATTACTACCGATAATTTAAATGTCCAATCAACTTTTTGTTTTCTTCCACACTATTCATCAAGTACAACCACCCATATCCTATTCTTACATCCTTACAACCTATTCTTACAATTTTACATCATTTCCTTACAAATTTACTTTTCCAATGCAATTTTATTACTTAAATTACTTAATTTAATTTTGAAACTTACACAACACAACACATATATCTCTCTCTCCCCTTTAATGGAACCAGCGCCCCCTCCCTCTATTCCCTCTCAATTTGTTTTATTTTCTCCAATTTATTTAACACACAAACCCTAATCCAATTTTCTATAAATACCCCTTTATACCAACTTCATTTCATTTTCTCTCTTTCTTTACAAAAATCAAGCTTTTGAAACAAGTTTTTCTCTCCCTCTCCTCTCTTAATGTCGTGACCCCCTCCCTTAAGAACACACACATGCACACACTTTTGTTTTCTTCAAGTTTCATTCTCCAAACACTAAATAGGTAATAAATCTTGATTCTACCACTATAAACACATGTAATGGCAAGGTCATACATTTGTGGTTCTACTAAAATTCCCCATGAGCTTCATACTAGGGATGTGAAACCACTAGAACATGATATTCTTGCCATCACAATGTATAAATCTTACTATTAAAGTTGATATACTAGTATTTTGTTATATTATTGTAATATATTGTTCTTATGAAGTTTTTATGCTTATATTTCTATTATTACTCTGTCCTACGTATTGTTCATGATGCATTTACATTCATAACATGAGTAGCATAATAGATCTATTTGTTTAGAGTAGTTAAAAAGACATAGTTACTTGTTTTTCATGCATGAAAGACTTGCTACATGATATTCTTAAGGAAAGTGTTGAATAAAACTTAAGATTCATTTTGTTTCTATCAAAAAGTAATTTTTAAAATTCGAATTTTGAGAAAGACCCATTTAGAAAACATATTATGCAACTTCAAAATGAAGGTTTTATATGTAAAATGGAGGGCTTAGGTAATGAGTATCATAAAGTAGTGATTTTTATAAGTTGACCATGGTTTTACTAAGAGAAATTTTCAAAACAAGAAAATGATTACAAAATTTAAGATTAATTTATGATTCAATTCCAACAAAAATATAGAAATTCGTAACTATGGTGAAATACCAAGAAAACTCCTATTTTTCAACCCTAAAACAAGAGTTTTATTGAAAAAATGAAAGCCTTAGGGAGTTGGTTTGATTACGACTTAATTTTAGAAAGATTAAATACGTTTTTCACAAGAAACAACCTCAAAAAAATAATTTCCTAAAATTCTGATCTAAAAATGATCCCTATTTAAAAACCTATTTTTAAATGCCAAAATGAGTATTTTAATGGAAAAATAGAAGCCTTAGGGAATTGATATAATAAAAACTTGATTTTTATAAGAATAAATATGTTTTATCAAAGTAGAACCTAAAACATAGGAAAAGTTTTCCAACTAAGATCAAACAATATTTTCCTTTCCAAAATTGTGCAAAATTCGTCACTAGGCAAAATTCACTTTAAAACACCTATTTTCCAACCTTTAAATGAGGAAATTTATTAAGATAATGAAACTATTAGGTATATAGGTCATCAAGGCCTTATCATAGTAAAAATAGGTATGATTTTCAAAGGAATGAAGCTAGTTTTCTCAAGCAAATGTTCATGACATTATTGCAAAGTGAAAGTTTTTGCAAAAATTCATTTTGATCAAGAATCATTAAGGAATTACATGTAGATGGCTCATATCATGACATTCATGATCATAACTTATAGATATTGCATGTATATATAATCTACTTGATAGAAATAATGCAAATTTCATAAAACGATTTTGGAGTTTCAAATTTTATTGATCAGATCTGATCCGAAAATTCCCAGACCTAAATGTTTTCAAAATTTAGTAATAACATCATAAATAGATAGATCTTTCGAAGTAAATAGAAATCGATAGCTTATTTGTGAAATTCTGAGTTAAAATGACTAAGTTATGACTGTTTTAAGTTGGAATTTCCAATTACCATGGAAATAACGAATTTAAAGAATTTTAATTGAAAAGTTTGGAATTAGTTATGGAATGAAATACTCATAGGGGTATTTCTTTCATTTAGGTGATTTTGGAATCGAGGGAAATTCTTGTTTATGGATCGCTACCGTTAGAGACCGAAGACCATGGCCGGTGAGTTCACTATCTTTAAATTATATGCTTATGAATGTGCTTGTAATGTTTGTGGCATTAGAATTAGGGCAAGATAAAAATTTGATTGTTTGTATATGAGTTCCACTTGGGTGAATCGATGATAAGAATATCGAAGTGAGCTTGTTGTAATTATTTGTATGATTTAATATAGCATTGAAGTGTCTACAATATCTATAATCACCCATAAATGTTAATTAATATGCCATGATCTTAAAATCAAATTGACCATACATAGCATATGCGAGTCACATTGCATAGGTTATTATAGCCTTGTGGGAAGATGCATAATAGCTGGGCAGCGAGGGGCCTATAAACACGAATGTTGGCGTAATGGCCAGAAATTGAAATGTTGGCGGAGGGGCCGGAATTAAAATAGTGTGTGGATGGGCATCTGTATCAACCACAATATAAATGAGAAAAAAATTGAAATCTTGGTCGTATGAGCTTGAAACACTTAACCCTGAATGGAAGGCGCAAATCCATTCAACATAAGACTTCCGGACGGTCTTATGTAATGTATGCTCACGTGTTTGTGCATTTCATATGGTTCTTAATATACTTGCCTGATATATTGCTTGTCGAGCATTTATTATTGGAAGTGAAACTCACTAAGTTAGCATAGCTTATACCCTCACAGTTTTTTTCTAATGCAATTCTCGTACATAAGGTTACGTCCCTGAACCTGGCCATATTAGGTAATGAGAGACTAAGAGTTATCTCCTTAGAAGTTTACGATTGGTTGTATAGTTTTTAGTAGTGAACCTAGAAAGATCAATTGTTACCAAAAAGGATAATACCTAGTCTTATATGTAGCAGAGGAATGCCCCTTAATGTTTTGTAATTGATCTTGAGATATCTATGGTTTATATTTTTATGCGTATCCTATCAAATTGAACTATCTTTTTCCAATTGTTTATATATTCTATTGTCGTAAGGGAACGGCTTGCATACTAACATAACACTTCTGAATGACTATGGTAGTGATTCTTAAGTCTCATTTAGCATGCGGCGGACTGTTACGTTTATGATACCCTTTGGGGCATGACAAAATTACACTAGAAATATTCAGTAGAAAGGGGAGGAGGGGACACTAAAAGCCCAAATTTAAAATTTAAACTTAATAGATTAAAAGAATATAATTTATAGTAGATAAGCAAAAACAGATATATTATGTAATATAAAGACAAAAGGATAGAGAAGATCAAGCTAATATATTAACATGGAATTCCACCCACATGCTATTCTCTATGGTCCACCAATGCCTCAATCAAGATCTTTACCACCAATTGTATTAATTTCTGAAATTAGCTCAAGATGAACAATTACATCACTCAAGAATATTTCCTCTCTCTCTTTAAAAGCTCTTAAAAGAGTAGCAATAAATAAAAACAGAGCTTTAGAGTGTATTTTCTTTCTCTCTTTATGATTTGCAAAATTATATACAAGAGAACAAGCAATTTATCACCAATTAAATCATTAATTGCATATTATATCGTCTCATCAAAATCCAAATTGAATAAATTCAATATTTTTCATATTGACTTATATCAATAGTGACTTTAATTAACTCATTTCTCTAAATATTGTAACATCTTTTTAATCACTTAAAATATTATGATCTAAAATAAACTTACTTTTAATATATATGATATTCTAGTGCAATTTATCACCATATATATATATATATATATATATATATTATATACATTGAAGTGGACAAGGAACAGATTTTAAAGTGCTATTGCACTAAAACCTTTAGTGAAAAACGTTTAAAAAAAAAATAGTGTCCATTTCGTTGATATCGAAAAGTAAGTGCAGCACGGATAAACTCATAAGTTTGTTAGTGGATGTTTCAATGACTCTTAATGAGCTATGTTTTTATTGAAGGCTGGTATAATTAAAAGTAGTATAATTAAACAACTCGGACATCTAAGAGAAGGATAATAATGAAAAAGAAAACAAATAAATATATAAAATCCAATAACAGTAGTAATCACTTATTTGCAAGAAAAAGAGCCTCTCGCAATTACTGCAGTGTTTTCATCGATGGTAAAACTTTTGCTGAGAAAATTCTAAATCAAACGTGTTACACATCAATGGCAAAAAAATGAAAAAAAAAAAAACGAGTTACTCATCTTTCTAATTTTATAAATAGTCATTAGCTCTCATTAATTTGGTAGGTCTAAATTAAGTGTAACATTTTAATCCAAAAATTGTTTATAAAATCAAGACATTTAATTAGTAAACTTAAAAATCCCTAATTAGTATTGAGTTGATATTCCCTAAGTTAATCTAAAAAATTACTACCAATACTCTTTAACAATCCATATTGGATCTTATTCTCATGGGTTATCACAATCTCGGCCCTTTTAATCATATGTTGCCATCATCATGAGACTTCTGATTAGCTGAGATCTCTCCTGTTTAATTTCCAGCTTGACTCTTTCTACTACATTAAGCGGGAGGTTTATCAAAAGTCACCTCTTTTAACTGCCCAGCAAAAACAAAATTATTTTTTTTAGGATTAATATCACGAATGATACATAAAATTTAACAAAATATATAATTAGGTATTTAGACTTTAAAATTGATCAATAAAATACTTAAAAAAAAAAAAAAAACTTTCATACACATCAATAGTACATCCATCAAGTTCTTTCAAATACTATATTGATCTATTTTAAAGTTTAGGTTTTTAATTATATATTTTGTTAAAGTTGAGATATCATTTATAACATTATCTTTTTTATTTAATTCTATATCTTTAGCCAAAAGCCATAATAGACATTGAACACACGAAAATAAGGTAAACAATATTCTTTACATCGTTAAGAAATAAACACAAAATATAGATATAGATAAAGAATGTGATTCAATAAGACAAGACCAAGTTTAATCAAGTATTCGTCACATGCAATCTTATAGGAATCTATTAAAATGACTAAAGAACATCAAAATGCGTGTCATGGTTTTAAGGTTACGTTTTGCGAATAAAAAAATAAAAAAATTATTGTTTTACCATTACGGCATAAACAGTTGTGTCACCTATATTATGAAGGGTCTTCTGGGTCCATCTAACAACTCATCACTTGACCATTTAAACTAACGATGAATACACCCATACAAATGGCAGTGACTTAACTTACCTTAATTATATTTGTATTCGAATAACTCACAAGAGAATATATATTTATACGTTGAATTTTATATGTATATATTAATGATTAAAGTAACAACATTTTCTATAACTTAATAAGATGTAAAATTATTGTAAGAAACGAATAAGAGTGCTGGCACTTTTTAAGAAGCTTAAAAAAAAAAAAAAAAAACACTTCTCACCTTTTGTTATAGTATATAGACATATATATATATATA
This sequence comes from Combretum micranthum, assembly GCA_024138025.1. Lineage (NCBI taxonomy): Eukaryota > Viridiplantae > Streptophyta > Magnoliopsida > Myrtales > Combretaceae > Combretum > Combretum micranthum. The sequence continues at coordinate 105,247 of JAMXBD010002560.1, forward strand.
TATACACATACTAATTTAAGTTCAACTGTCAATTTAAAATTAATACATAAAATGGGTTAATTTTACTTACGGTACCTAAACTTTTTCAATTATAATAGAAAAATATATAAAAAAAAAAATTCGTTATAAGAAAATATTTGAACTTTTAAATCTTTCACCCATGGTACTGACACAGCGTGAAAGCGTAAAAATAGAAATCCACACACCAATAGATCTCTAAAGCATAAATCAATTGCAAAGAGTGCAACTTTCTTGAGAAAAACTCCCAATAGGGTATCAAAATATATAAAAAATATCAACTATCTCTAAAAAAATCCTAAGCACCCGATTTATAGTCTCAACAAAAATTCTAAAATAAAATTCGTACGGAATATGAAAATTCAACATTAGCTGGTAGTTTTGGTCTTGTTTGTTGATAGCTTAAGGGTATATATTGACAGTGTTGAATGCTGGTGTTGCCTTTCGCCAAAACTCCATGGCAATGATTTGGACCGTGGTAGAAGTTGGCTTATGTTTTTCACTCTACGCCGGCTTAAGGCCGGCAACCTTCAATCCAAAGTTGGCGGACTTTAGTTGAGAATCCATTGCTGCATTATTCTCTCCCATTTGTAAAGAACTCAACCTCGAATTCTCATCTAAACACTTCTGCTTCTTTTTCTATTTCTTGGCATTAGTTACTTTATTCTTCTTTTCCTCCATCTTACTTTCTGATTGAATGAAAATTAGAAAAGAATGCTCCTTCGCTTTGACAGTTTTAGAGTGATTTTTTTATCTTCAAGGGCAGTAGAGTATACTTCACAGTTCATACCCCCTTACTCTAGCCTTTACACATTATCTTTTCCCGCATATTGGGTATCGACATCATACTGCCAAGGTCTCCTAAACAACAAATGACAAGCATCCATTTCAATGACATCACAATAAATTTCATTGTTATACTTACTTATTGAAAATGGTTCTTTGCATCTCTATTTCACGTCAATATTTTTAGATGTTTTGATCCACCTTACAGTATACAAATTAGGGTGTATATCCACTAGTAGCTACAATTGATCCACAATCTTTCTACTAATAATGTTTTTGTAGCTTCTACTGTCAATAATCAAGTCACAAACCTTTCTACCTATTGTACACCTGGCATGAAACAATTGGCATCTCTGGGTGTCGTCTTGCTTAGGAGCCAACATCAACTTCTTAATGAAATATGTCTACCCAACATCCTCATCATCCTCTTCAAGACAATCCTTTTCTTCATCAGGTGCACAAATCTCTTCTTTCTCAATAGTACTCACACTCTTCCTATTTGCACACTCATTAGACCTATACCTGGTTGATTGAAACGTTAACACCCCAAAATAGGCTTGGCATAAGGATTATTTTGCCTCTGACTATCCTTGACCTCAACAAGACTCTTAGCAGTAGCCTTATCTTCTCTTTTCTCAATATTCCTATCCCAATTCTTCTTGACTCCCTCATTTTTGTCTGCTTAAATTTTGTTGATGCTTCCCTCATATATGATATTCCCCTCCTATAACATCATCTCAGCCTTAAGATCCATGTTTTTTGCTTCATTCAAAGTTCTCAATACAGTTACTCCCCTCCTATTCCTAATTTGCAACTTTAAACCATCTACATATCTGCCACCTATTGACCTTCACTCTCCCTTAGATCATTCCTCTTCGCTAACTGTATGAACTCTGCAGTGTATTCATGTACAGTCCTTTATCCTTGATGACACCTCTGATACTGTTAGAACATAATATGCTCATAATCAGGAGGTTGGAAATCTCGTTGCAATAATTGTTTCATCCTATACCATGTTCTTACCGGTTGTCTACTCTCATGGTATCTCCTATTTTGAGCCTCTCCCACTAGGCTGACATACCACATTTCAACCTGTAGGCTACCAGCCAAACCCTACGTTCCTTAGGAATTTCCATATAATCGAAAAATCTATCTACTTCAGCTAACCAATCTAAAAATTCCTCAATATTTAAATTGCACTTAAAGTTAGGAATATCCACCTTTAGGTGAAAATCTCCACTATCTCCTTGATCATACCTATAGTAGCCTCTTCGATATGCTACCATTATAACCCCCTTGCTTCCTCTGTGGCTATCTATTTTCATATAAAATCTCATCCTCCTCTACGGAATATTCATCAAACGTTTGAGCCTATCAATTTGCAACAATAAGTCGATTGATAGGACCGCCATAAGCATCTCTTACCCTTAGTCGTCCCCCACCAATATTCCTATCATTGTTGGTATCTACTGCCATCACGTCGAAACGCCTAACCAAATCCACAATAAGCTGCTCTACTCGTTGGAATCTTCAATCCATTGCATCAATTACCTTCCTAGGAATTTTAGCTCCTTAGACTCTCGTATCATGAACACTATCACGAATACGATTGCCGTTAACACCCTCGTCTGAAAATATCTTCATAGGATTTTACTGTACTCTGATATCACTCTGACGTAGCGTGAAAGCATAAAAATAGAAATCCACACACCAGTAGATCTCTAAAATATAAATCAATTACAAAGATTGCAACTTTCCCAAGAATAGCTCTCAATAGGGTTTCAAAAAATATAAAAAATATCAACTATCTCTAACAAACCCTAAACACCCTATTTATAGTCTCAAAAAAAATTCTAAATAAAATTCGTACGGAACATGAAAAGTCAACATAAGATGGCAGCTTTAGTCCTGTATGTTGGCAGCTTAAGGGTATACGCTGGCGTTGCCTTCTGCCAATACTCCACGACCGTAATTTGGACCGTGGTAGAAGCTGGCTTCTGTTTTTCACTCTACATTGGCTCAAGGTTGGCGACATTCAATCCAAAGCTGGCGGCCTTCAGTTGAGCATACACTACTACATTAGGTATCTATGGATGGATTCCTTCCATTTTTCCAGCCATTTGTTGATGTAGTTAGTGGACCATATTAAAATATTGTTTCTTTGTCCATGTCAGAAATTTTTTATTTTCTTTTTCACTTTCTCTTCTCTCTCTCTCATTCTTCTTCTTCCTTACGCGTCCTTCTTCTTTTTCATCTTCTTGTTCTTCTTCTTCTTTTTACCCTAACCGGAAAAAAAAAAATCCCATCAAATTTTTATAAACCCATACACCGAATATTGTTTTTTATAAAAATCTTTTTTTCTTCTTTTGCTCCCCAAGATAGAAAAAATTTAAAACAACAACAATATTTGCTTTTTTTTTCTTTTTATGACTTCCTCATCTAATAAAATAAATAAATGAACGACAACTGACCCTATAATAATCATTTAAATTGATATTAAAAAGTTAAAAAGTTGGTAAGTTTGTAACTTATCAAACCAATTTTGTTAAAAAAACATGAAAGAATCATAAAACAAAATTGGGTCTCGATTTATAAAAATTTATCTAGGAATTTTTTTTTTTTTTTACTTGGAGGTTTGGGTTAGAAGAGGAAGGACAAAGTGAAGGAGAAGGAGAAGGAGGAGAAGGGTGTAAAGGGGAGAGAGAGAAAGAGAGAGAATGAAAGTGAAAAGAAGAAGAGTGTAGAAGAAGGAGAGAGAGGAAAGCGGCTTGTGATATGTAACTATGGGGCCTTATTGATGGAGAAAGGTGGTAGCTCTATGGGTTTCAGAAGACATATAAGTTTTTTTGGGCAGTGGGTTAGGCTAAAATGTGGTGATTAAGGCTGGGAGTTAAAGAGAGAGTGTAGGGTTCTTGACCTCCATTATAGAGTGAGAAAGCTTGGTTTTCATGTTGAAGGTAGTGGTGCATGGTTGCTTTTGTGATTGCTGGTTCGTGAAGGAGATGGGTAGAGAGTGGTTGGTTGAGAGATAAATGGTGGTGGAGTTAAGTAGTGGTTGGCAATTAGATGACGATGGTCAGTTTTTAGTGGTATGAATGACGATGAAGGTAGAGAATGAAAGAGAGAGAAGTAAAATAATAATAATAATAATTAAAAAAATTACCTATGTGGACCAAAAAATAATATTTGAATCTTTTTAATGGGTTATGTGAAGAAAAAAAATCTAATTTTTCATGTAATGTTTGAATCTTTTTAATTTAATTTTTTTTTTCAATTTAAATTGTGTTGTTTTGAAATTTTGATGGAGTTTGGTTTGAATCTCCATTAATGACATTTGAAGAAGAAGTAGGAGAGAGAACGACACAATTAAAAAATATATTAAAAACTAAAAAAATTGCCTATGTGGTCGAAAAATAATATTTTAATCGGATTAACTTAACACATCAACAAATGGATGGAAAAATGGACGAAATCGATCCAGAGATATCATGGGTAAAATATTTAAAAAGTTTAGGTATTTTTTGTAATGAAATTTTGTTTGGATATATTTCTGTTATAATCGAACAAGTTCAGATATCATGAATGAAATTAACCTGAAAAGTAGATTAGAAAAAAATATTTGAACAGGAAAGCATGAGTAAGGAGAAAAGAGCATATTAATATAAATGTAAATATTCAACAATTTCTTGTCTTGAGAACTTTGCAAAATTATTTCACTAATAACATTAAAAATATACCATTGTGAAGTTTAGCTACCGAGTGATAAAACTTTTCAATAATAATACTTATTAGAAACTGACTCGGCTTGAAACCGAATACAGCTAATGTGGGTTTGGGGTAGGTAATGAACCACGAGGTCAGAAACTCACGACTGGTGGTTTTTAATTAAAAATAGGGTGAATTATATTAGAAGGTCTTTATGTCTGTAGGTAAGTTCATTTAAGGTCCCAATGTTTCAAGTGGTTAAAAAGAGGTTCCAACTTTTAAGCATAAGTTCATTTAAAATCCCAACATTAGAAGAAGTGGATCAATTTAGATCCCTAAGAACATGTGTCGATAGGAGAGAATATTTAATCAAAATTAGAAGACTCTTCTTCTATTGACCCGTGTCCTTAGGAACTCAAATTGACCCACTTCTTCAATGTTGGGATCTTAAGTAAACCTGCCTCCAAACGTTGGGACTTTTGTTTAACCACTCAAAATGTTAGGACCTTAAATGGACTTACTCCAAAATGTTGGGACTTTTTGGTGTAATTTATCCACTAAAATATAACAAAAATTGAATTTAAATTAAAATGAGATAAACTCAAAATAAAAGTTCAGTTAAAGAACACAGTAGTCTTTTATTTTCTCATGAAATATCAAGGATATACATTTATTTATACATAATCTTATCTGAATTTATTTCTAGCTTTAGCATTTTGGGACTACAAAAAACTCTAAAAATTATAAAGAAAATTTAAAAACTAAAGTTAGTTTAACATTATTATGAAATGGCATTCTCCTTTATGTAAACCTATATATAAACCAAAGCTGAGATATTTTTAAAATATGTTTATTTCTTCTTTATTGTTCAAAACAACAAATTAAATGCTATGAATGGGATTTATTTGCTATTCATATGAAAATTATTATAATTTTTTAATATCATTTACTAGATCTTTTACATTTGTTTTCCGGTTTTTAAATTTCTTCTTCTTCTTCTTTAAGAGGGACACGATTGAACCAGTCAGGTCTACATAGGTTTTAACCAAAGATGTGATAACGAATCGGTTTAAACCTACCATCATGGGATAGATTACGATTTTAGACATTCCGATGGTGAGTCAAGTTGGATCTTAAAAAAAGTAAAATAACACATAAAATTTTAAAATCAATATTTTATGATTATGAAAACATACACTTTAACCACTTAATCATATCTAATATTGTGTCATATTTTACGGTTCAATATCAACTTATCATATATAGTTTTCCCTTTCCATGAAAGGACTTCAAAAATCAACTTTCCTGAACTTGGGTAGCAGGAACCACAATCCCCCTCACATTCGCTCAAACACGCTCGAGCGCATACACCCGAATGCTAGAAAAAGACAAAAAACTAAACAAAATCCATGATCTGAGCTCAATTGGCAGCTCATCGCATGATAAAAGGATGCTTCAATTGAACTGAGGACTTTTGACATATTTGAAATAATAAGCAAGATAATTAGTTCGTCGATGTAAACTGGTGGAATAGTACTGTTCAAAACCGAGGATATGTATAAAACCACCTTATCTAACTTCAGGCTTTTATAGAACCGAGACTTTTGTTGATTGAATGACATCATTGTATCCCCAAGAGACTCCACTTGCAGCAAAATCCATCAGCAACTTGTAAGAAGAACTAATCTTCAAGGACTGACAGGTAAATTTTGACGGAACAACAATGCTATTTAATGATAATAATATCAAATACATTATGATATTTGTCTAGTTTGTCTTCACTTAATGTAAATCAATATTTTTATTTTGTAATGTTTATTGTGTAAGTATATATATATATATATTTTTTTTTTTTTTCCCTTAAGCTGGTTAATTTTAATGGCCAAAACAAAAATACAATAGTTTGTGTGGACCTTTCGAAAGTACAAAAACATACGGTGAATTTTTTCCAATTTAAAAGCCACTTGAACTCCTATCAGGCTTAGAGCCATAAACTTAATTTATAACCTTCGAGAGTGATGGATTTCTGTATTATTGATTAATTTTTACCATTTGCATGCTTAATACTAAACCCAATTGTTACTGTCAACTCAATTGGATAACTCTAACATAACTTATTAACTAGCACGTACCAAGAAGCCCCACTTCATGTGTAAAAGGAATAAAAGCACCACAAACACTTAATTTTTGGTAATTTGATATCCATCCTTCCATTCAATTTTTTAAATTATTTTTTAAGACTTGGCATCACTTCAACAATTCAATCAAATAATGATATGTGTGGAGAACTGGAATTTTGAATATCCCACTATTCTACATCCTGTTTGCAGTCTCTATGTATCCTAATGCATAGGCGCCAACCAGAGCATGTCATAGATTATAATATTGCTATTTTTATCTAATTCCGTGATAGGTGCGATGTCGAGCAGATAAAATGTTATAGAAAAGAAGATATATATAAGTTTATTACTAACAAACAATGCACAAATATAAATAAGTACAAAAAAAAAAAATAAAAGTACATAAAAAATGAAAGAAAATATAAGAAAATACCAGATACTTAAAATAACTAAAAATACTGAAGATGAAGAAACTACCAAATATTAAAATACCATTAAACTGAACATATTAAAGATGGAAAAGTCGTCAAGCCATAAAAGGTAGCCTATTGTAGACTGGCTGTAGTTTTACGGGCTTGTCAATTTAGGTCATAAGGTAGGCTAAGCATGCAACTTGTAATTTTTTTTTTCAATTTTAAGATTATCGTAATATATCATTAGAAAACTCAACTTTTACGTTTTTTTGTTTAATTTCAATATTACCAATGGATAAATACCGCTATTGGCTATGGTTTATCTTAAAAAAGAAAACAACAACACAATAAAAGGACCATAATTGTTAATTACCGATGCCATTACTAATTTTTCTCTCATATCAATCAAAGAATTTCCATGTAAATTTTTTCTCCTCATAGTCTCATACTATCTTTGCTCTTATTTATATTAATAATAAACTACTATGTGTACGACAATATCATAAACATTGGGTAACCTTAAATCCTATGGATGTGGAACAATAGCATAAGAATTAAAAAAAATATATAAAAGTAATGGTTATGAGGTAAATACCAACATTATATCCACATAAAAGGTATTTTTTTAATACTTCAATATTATTTTTTAATTTTGATAGGGTGAGTATAAAAATTCCTTTGAACCTGTACTCTTTTACTAGAATACAAATATCCTACTTTATGAGAGTAGGTTTCAAAAATTTTATACAAAAACCCATCCACTTATTCTTAATTTCTACTTGAAACCTACCCAATCGATTTGGGTTCGGATAGGTACCCCACACAATAGGATCATCTGCTCATTAGTAAGTATTTGCATGGTTCTATTAACTGGTCTATAGATCCTTTTTCTTTTAAAACTGAATCAAAATGATTGTTTTTTTAATATCTTAAATCGAAACTGCTCAATCATTGATGGTTAACTACCTTAGAAATTAATCATTTTTTATGTTAATTTTTTTATTTTTGATTTTTAACTATTTAACATAATAGTTAACCAAAAATTATAATTAATTATAATTTCACTTATAACCATAAAAAAATTATATCCTTTTGTGTCAAATTTACATTAAAAAACTACAAGTTAACAAGTCAAGTACACAATTACATTTAAAAATTATAAATCAACATCAATATTACACAAATTAAAACATCATATCCCACGAGCTAATGTGCTATAACAACCACAAGTGGAAACTTGGCGTTAAATTTAATGTTTCCCGCAGATTGCTGACGAGCGATTTACAATATAAAACCACCTATATCGTTATAATTATTTTCTTTTGTTTTTTCTTTTTTTGGACATATTACATTGTGCATCCAAGTACATTGTATGATTAATTATCCCATTCTAGACTAATCTGCGAAAATTTTCAGTCTTCGATGCCACTCATGAAGCAGGTCCTGCACAATGGACACATATATCAATACCAACAAAATCAAAACCCATAATTTGCTTGCGGTAATGAAAACTAAACAAAACTTAATTGAAAAAAATAATAATAATAACGATAATATTGGCAACAATTATTGATAGTGGCATTGGTGAAAATAAAGTCTTTTTACCTAATTAATATGGAAATGTTCGTAAGTTGTATATAATAATTAATAATTAATCGATAATCGTCATGAATGAAGACCGGCTATGCTCGATCGTTATAGACTTTTTTTTTAAAAACGGAAATCCTATTAGCCAGAGAGTAGCAGTAAAATAGACAAGGAATTATATTAGTTCTTTTTTTACCTTGAGATGGAGGTTGAATAGCAGAGATCCTACGCAAGAAGGTGGGATTTCTGATAGCTGAGAAGTCCTTGGTCAATAGCCCATAAGTTTCTTCAGCTCCAGCCTTCCCTTCTCTAATGTAGTAGCTCCCTGCAAGCGTCCACAAGGCCCAGTCGAAATCCAGCTGAGCTGCAGTTGCAAGGAAGCAGTCCAAATACCTATTGCTATCTTCATCGGCACCGGTTAGGTCGCCTCCGAATTCACTCACAAACAGTGGCCACCCTTGCTGCAACAGAAATCCTGCTCTATCATTGAAAAGTTTTTCTGCCGTCGCGCACACCTGGTTTGCGTTGCCACTTTTCCATTTGCCATAGCCAACATATGTCCACGAGTACCAGTGCGCTTCGAACACTAGCTTTCCGGTGAATGTTAGGCTAACAGGTTGGTTTCTAAGGAATGATAAATCTGTGTCGTAGCTTAGGCCTGAAAGAATGATGAGAATATCTGGGTTCGCTGAATGCACTGCTTCGGCTCCTTTCGCCATATACCTTTACTCATTAATAAAAACAAAACCAATCTATTTCGTCAAATTTAATTAATCGATGACAGGTCAAAACCAGGCAAGCTCAGTTCAGAATATCCATTGCATTTGCTGACCGATTCGCAATAATACTTGCGGCCACTAAATTTCGCACATGCCTTGGGGAGAAATAGATTAAATTAGAGATCCAAAAAGGGTGTTTTTGTTCATCGGCAGATTACATGCTTTTTAAAAAATTTTTTCTAATAAATTATTTATAAAAAATTATATATAGATAAAAAAAGGTTATTAGCTCTCATTAAAAGATCAAATATAGATAAAATATAAATATAAATTAGACATATTTATATATATATCATTTTGAAAAAGATAGAATATCCAAACAAACCTAAATTTATAATGATTATTATAATGTTTACTTAGTATAAAAAGTAAAATAAGTAAATATTAAAGTAAAAGTAAAATATCTATAATGCTATTATATTTATTATAAGAAATAATAATTATAATATGATATTTATAATAAAAAGCTAAAATAAATCATTGAATTTCAAGTTAATTTGTGTATGGATATAAATTATCATTCATTATCTTATGTAACATTAATACATTATAAATTATCATTCTCCTCAAATAAATACTATAATAATAGTTTTATCTTAAAAGAGAGTAGGAAATGTGTAGTTATTTCCCTTGAGTGATCGAGTGTTAATGTATAATTATTATTTATCATTTAATAACCAAATGATTAACTATCATAATGACTTATGTATATATGTATATATATATATAGTTTCCTTATACCCGCACATAAATGTTTATAAATAAAAGGATACATCATCTGATTGAAACATGTAGATAATAAAAAGGATCGTAAGATTTTATTAGCTTGCATCAACTTTATATATGGGGGCGTTTTCCGCTAAAATATTCTATTAAAAAGGAAATGTTTTGACATGTTTGTTTTTATAAAATTACGCTTAAAAAATTTATGGTGCCTGCTACATAAATATTATATATCTCGAAATTGCGCCCCAGCAAATTAAATCGGTATCTCGAGCATTTTATTTCAAAGTAGGGGGGAGGCGGGGGGGGGGGGGAAGGAGAGATAAGATCAAATAACTGAGAAAAACATGGACAAGATAGGAGACATAAGAAAAAGACAGAAGCAAGAAATTTAGAAACCAGACAAAAAAGAAATACGGCAGCAGTTACTGTACAACACGGAGTTACTAAGGAATACTGTAGCACTTTTTTTATGTATCACTTTTACTGTTTTAAGATGCTCTTAATTTTCTATAAAAAACGAATAGGTTTTCAATTTTAGACGTCAAGTCCAAGAGTGAAAGTATATATAATATTAGAGTGTTTGTGGGAGCTTTTAAAATTTTCTTTAAGCATTATAACATACTTTTACTATCATCAATAAAGTTTCTGTTAGTTTTTTTTTATTATGTTTAGCTAGTTTTCTTTTAAGATATAAATATAATTATACTCTAAAACCTTATTAGGTTCTTGTATCATGTAACAAAATTTTATAGCATGAATAAACAATTAAGACATAATGTTTGAAAAAGCACACATTTGCTTTCTTAAGATATTATATCAAAATTATCAAAACCCATTAATGAGATTGTTTAAGGCAGAGATTACCATATTTAACCTTGTAGGTTATGGCATGGGTATGGACATGTGATATATTTCTAACGAAAATATTATTCTATTAATTAATTATCTTCGCTTTAATGTTTACATCTACCATGAAGTCTTATTCATAGCACAAAAATTCTCCTTTTGAAGGATGCGTTAATTCATGGGGTCACATCTTGGTTAATTATTAAGAATTTGTCAAGGGAGATGACAAAATTAAAAAATTATGAAAATAAGGATGGTTTTGGGGATAAAAAACAGAAAATCACGAGGTAAATTTCTTTCACTAATACTGATAGGTAAGGTCACCTAGTGTTACATATATATATATATAAGAACCTAAATGAAATGATCCATGCTTAGTTTTAGTATTTAATACCATTTTTTAATAATTTTACAATCATTAAACTTAGTTGATAGTTATTTTTGTAAATGAAAGTAATTATTATCTAGAATCTCTCTTAAAATCTTTTGAATAAAGTGAAATGACACTAAAAGTAGATAGTTTTTTTAAAGTAAAGGTTCTTAAAAATAAAGTTGATTTTATGATATCTCTTATGGTTGCCATAAGGAATAGGAATCGAATTTTTTTACCACAAAATACTCTGAAAGTTTCCATATTATCTCATGGAAAAGCCATCGGACCTTTATTAGAAGCAACCAAAAACAGGATCTTAGTAATTTGTTGAGAGCATACGGTCATGTCCTCATGGCCTTCTAATTAAAATTTTACGAACACACAAAGTACTATTTATAATTTAGCCCACTGCTATATTTTCTTTGAACATAGACGAAAGTTTGAACTTCATTCATTGCTTAATTTACCAAATTTTTAGATTCCAAAGGCTTCATAGTACGAATAATATTTGAGAGTTGCAAAGCGTTAATCATAATAAACTAGAAAAAGGTAAAAACGCTTTCAACTGAGCAAACACATCCAGTAATTTCGTTTACCTGAACCAATCATCAACCTTTTGTCTAGGACCGCGAAGCTCATTTCTAAGACTCATACCGACCACATTGGACAGACCACGAAACATGGTTGCCACCTTGGTAAGGCCATTGATCCACTGACTAGGATCGAAGTATTCATCCCCAAAAAATCCATTGCCATCATTGCCGTTGCAACACCAACCAGGCTTGCTGATGTGGTTGTCTAATATGATCATCAAACCGCTTCTTCCAATGCTGGACACAACTTCCTGATACCCATATATAAATCCGCAGCTATTGTTAATACTAAATCCAACATTTTGGTGTAATGCATTTCATTTTCAACAGAAATCTTAAATACAAACATGTCGATGCCAACATTGAATTGTTTGGGAGCAATTATGTTTTATGCATTTTCACATTTCAGTAAAGGTTGTGAATTGGTATAAATTACCTTGAAGGCATCAAGGAGGGTCAAATCTAAGAAAGATGGATTTTTGTCTTGGATGCCATTTAAGGAGGCATGCAGACCAAGGCTTTCAAAAGATTTCCTTACAGATATGGAGGCCAATGAGCCATTGGTGGCCACAAAGAGAGGCCAGGTGAACCTAACACAGTTGAATCCCATTGACGTGATTCGTTTCGAGATTGAGTCGATCGGTTGCATGCTAAGGCCCTCTGCGAATGCGGTGTCCATGTGTGACGGCCAGTTGACACAAGCCAGCTTCACTCGTTTGCCATTTTCGTTAACTATCCATCTAGACCTTGTCTGAAGAGGAAGTGCTGTCACAAGGTTTCCGCCATGTGGTGTAAAACAATGAGGGACTATCACAATATAGAGAGCGCAAAGCAATGAGCAGAATAAGAAGTTTTTCATAGTGATGATAGTAGAGAAGAACTTGTATAAATAAAATTAAAAGAGCCACTTGACTTGTATAAGCTAGGCAGGCACTTATATCATGCAACGAAGACCAAATTGAACTGGCTCGTGAATGTAGAGAAGTGGAGAAAACAATGAATATCCATTCATATATAAGCACAGTTGGTCATATTATTATAGGACGACTGTCATATTTTCTAAATGACAGGAAAGTTTAGTTGGTGCGCCCAGAACAGGAAATGATCTTCTCCATTCAATTTTCTTTTATTGTCCTAGGATTTATGGAATGGTAGATCAAATTACTAAACCTCAATAGTAGACATACATTGATCACTACTTTATTTTGCATAACCATCCTATCATATTGCTACAAATGCTTTAAGAATGGTCTGGAATATCTATATAGAAGAAAACAAACACGAATAGGAAAGGTCAAGCATATAAGGTACTACCGACAATCCTAAGTGGAGCCAAATAATTTTTAATTTTTAATTATATATTTTGAAGAAATTATCATCCAGCATTCTATGTACAAATTTTTTACCATTTTTTTTTTATTTAGTTGCCAAAATTTCAAATACTGCACAAGATCCTAGCATAATTAATTATGTCCCCAAGATAATTGGTGAAGGCCTGGCTACTTATGTTATGCTGAGTTTGGGGTCTTACCTGATGAGTCTTGTCACTTATGGACAAAACAATAATATTCGTTGCATAACTGACAGATCTACCCTCATCTTAGTCTTTTACTTTTCTTTGAAAAAAATAATAATAATATTTATCCATAGTATTTTGGTTGTATTTATAAAAATATTCATGTTTGTAAGACTAATTTAACACTTTTGCACTAAAAATCAAGAGGAAGTTTCCATTCCAATTTAAGTCTCAATTATCTCAATCTTTATCTCTCTTACAAATTCAATCCTAATTTAAGTAATTTCAACAAATTAAGCAATATATAATTGAAAAAACATAAATAAAGAGATAATAGATAGATAGATTAATACTGAATTTAATGTAGAGTTTGGTTCGTTCCCTAGTCTCCATGATTCCATAATTGCCTCCCATTGGAGGACTTCACACACAATTCATTCATCACAAAACAATGTTTTTAAGGAGCTATACCACAACACAATTCAACATGTATGTTATGCCTTTCACAATTAACACTCATACTTACATGGCATAACTCATTCACTCACAACATACAATGAAAATCTATAACAAACACATGATTAGAGTCTTACAAATAATAACCAACTAACTCATAATGGCACTTCTCAGTCTCTCACATAAGGAATTACAAAAACATAAATGGAGAGATGGACTAGCTAATTTCTACATTTTAAGCATACTCTCTCAAAAATTTACTTTACAACCCTTAGTTATAGAGCTTTCAAGTATTAATCATTACCCATTGTTTACAAGGAATTTTTTACCATAGCTTAGCTGGTCTAATATTGACCTAATGGGATGATAGGCCTAAGAAAAGCTCCATCATGTACTCTTTCCTAGAAATATTATAAAGGCTTCGCTTAGTATGGACCTCGACCTTTGCCTCGAGCCCACAAAGGCTTCAGCCCTACAAGGGCCTCAGCCTTGTCCTCGAGCTCCATAAAAGCCTCTGCTTGCCAAGATCTTAGTCTCTCGTAGTTCTTATCATGACTCCACACTTGGAAGCCCATGACAACACTCTTTACTTCGATCTCCATGGGGAACAACACAAGTTCGACCAACTCCACCTTGATGCAAGACCACCACCTCGGGTTTGAAACTATCTACCCCTATATGATCTTGAGCCTATGAGAAGCAAGGCTCTATAAGTCCTCAACTGTGGTGTGATCAAAATCTAGAAATAGACCCTCACCCTCAAAGCTATGACCATCTCATCTAATCTAGTATGAGCTCTTTCGATCCAATACACTTGGTTCTCTACTCTCTTGAACCCTTAAGCTAAGTTAGGCATTGGATTGGCCATGCTAGACAACCACTTGGTGCACAACTATCGTGATTACATTGACAAGTCTACCATGGTCTAAGACACATCATTACTGATGATTCATCACCTGTAACACTTGTCCTTGTTTGTAGGAAACTGATAGAAATGTCATTTATACACTTTTCAACCACTTTCTTTTTGAATTGAAACTACAAGTCCTTTTTACCTTTGATAATGCTAAGGTAATCATGAAGTAAGAACTGACTTAAAAGCAAACATTGTTGTTGTTACACCTTGGGCATCTAATGGAGCAAATGATCAACATCAAAGAGCACTCCTAACGTTAGCGGTCCTTGAAGTCTTCACTTCAAAGCACATACTAGAGTTAGATAGCTTATGCCACGATTCAGTTCACAAGAATTAACAATTGAGCACACTAACGCTCATCTTTAGTCTAGAATTATCGAATTAGAGGATGCTAGAAATGCTTATATGGATGAGCAAGCTTCTAGCGGTCACCGTCGCCCACATAGATCACCAACTCTACCATTGAGAAGATCACCTTAGCAATCACCTCAAGGGTCTTACAGGCTCTTATACCACTTCGTGCAAATGTTTTGCTTTGCAACCACTTTCTCTCTTCTAGATGTGCTTTTGATGATCGTAAGAGGCCCACTGCTTCATTAGACTAGGTAGAGGCTGCCTCCAAAACTTTTCAAAGGCCTCAAGCTTCTCAGCATTTTAGAAGGATACCCAAAGATCATGAGAACCATGACAATGCTCAATTGAATTAGTACCATGCAAGTCCTAGCTCGGTTCGAGCTTTTGAGGACAACGCACACTTCGATATGCCAATCTCTAGTGGGAGACCAAATGTTTTGTTAGTAGGAGTCAACAACATCATGTAAACGCTGCCTAATCTAAAGGAGAGCTTACAAAATGCCTTGATAGCAAAAGCAACTACTAGCTAATAAGCTTTCATTGTTATAGTTCAAACTGAGGTGGTACCAATAGGAGCTAGGATCCTATATCTAGATACTTATGATGGGACCATAGATCCCAAGGACCACTTTGCTTAGTTTTTGTCTGCTATGATGCTCCACAGATTTTAAGATGTTATATGGTGCAAGATCTTGCCCATAAACCCCTAAGGTGTCACTCAAATGTGGTTCAACAAGATCATTAAAGACACCATCGCTTCATTCGATAGCTTGCCAAGCTGTTCACAATGTACTTCATGTCAAGCAAGCCCTCAGAGAAGAATGCATCATATCATTACATAGTTTAGCAGGAGTTGGATGAACCTCTACAAGATTACCTTGCACGGTTCTATAAAGTTTTCTTGTAAATTCCAAACCTGAACCAGGGCATAGCCAATGCCCCCAAGACGATCAAATATGGTATTCTTGCCTATAATGTTTTCTTCAACTTTATCTTGAAGTGCTAGCTCATTGCTTTTGCGCAGGTTAGGGAAAAAGCTTATAAGTAAATCTGTCAAGAGGATATGGAAAATGTGAGGAAAGAGACTGATGGTAAGGTTAAGCCCACTTGAGACGACTCCAGTTGATGATGAGACAAGGGGCATATAAAGGACCATCACTGCTAGATCATGATAAAAGCTCCCATAACAAGAATAAGGTAAGAGGAAACATATCCTTCTTTACAATGAATTCACTCCATTGAGGAAATTGATGCATGATGTGTTTTCAAAGTTAGGAACCAAGGTGTCCTACCTTCATTTCCCCTTATGAGACCGAATCCTAAGTGCAAGGATTCGAAAGAATATTGCTATTACCATCATGACCGTAGTCACAACATGAAGGACGATTGGCAATTGAAGTATGCTTATGAGGATACCATTCGATGAGGATGGTCTAAAGAATACATTGATAATGATGGTTGCTAAGGTAAGTATCTATCTCCTTTCCTAATGAGGACCTTAAGGGTGTTCAAACTCTCCATCAAGATGCATTGGTAATTTTAGTTTAAATCCTGTAATGGAAAATCGAGAGTGTGATGATTGATACTGGCATTAACGTTGATAACCTCTTTAACCATGTTTATGAGAAGATGGAGAATGAGCTTAAGGCTAAGTTAAAACCTTATAATCATGAGCTGTATGAGTTCAACAACAGGCTTATCCAACCTTGAGGGATCATTACCTTACTCCTTGAGCTTAGGGGTGGGGAAAATTAAAAGATGCATCAAATCAACTTCCTCGTGGTGAAATGATGGTCCCCTCACAATGCTATTCTTAGCAAAACCATGCAATCGGTCTTTGAGATGGTGATCTCTTAGCCATAACTCAAAGCCAAGTTTCTAATGCCAACTGGGGTAAGCTTATGTAAGGGAGATCAAGGGAAGTTCAGAAAGTTGTGCTTTGAGGCCTGGAAGGGAGATCGAGTATGCATTGAAGATTCATAATTTGAGGAGAGGCCTAACAGCTAAAATTAACCAGCCAAGCAGACCAAGGAGGTCTTTCTAGATGATGAACTCGAGCAACAACTCATATTAACACAATGATGGCCATTAGAGCTCAAGGAGCAGCTAATTGCATTCTTGTGGACAAAAAAGATTCTTTACCTGGTTACCATCTTACATGCTAGGAATTAGCCCGAATGTTATCACTCACCAATTGCGTATGAACAAACCCAGAGGCCAATATGCTAGAAGACTAGATACTTTGCCTTAGAGAGGCAAACAACAATAGAAGAGGAGGTCCAGAAGCTCCTTTGAGCAAGTTTCACTCGAGAAGAGAAGTGCCTAGCCTGCCAACGTTACGTTGGTCAAAAAATCTAATGACAAGTGGTGCATGTGCATCGATTACATGGATTTGAACAAAGCATATTCAAATGATTACTTCCTACTTCCTCAAATAGACCAACTTGTTGACCACACCTTAGGACATGTGTTTTTTCATCTTTATGGGTGCTTTTTTAGGTTATAGCCAAATCAAGATGGACCCTCATAATGAGCTACATAACTCATTTGCCATCATCTTTGGCACTAACTATTATGGGGTAATGCCATTTAGGCTAAAGAATGTTGGTGCTACTTTTGAAAGGTTAGTGATAGAAATTTTCAATCCATGGATCAATGGGAACATGAAAGTCTATGTTGATGACGTAATTGTAAAGAGTAGAGAAGCTGCAAATCACCTTTGCGACCTTTAAGGGACAATTGATCGACTTTAGTTCTATAATATGAAACTAAACCATAAAAAATTATTTTTGGAGCTACCTTAGAGAAATTGCTACGTTAGATGGTGTTTGAGAAAATTAAAGGAATAGTGGAGATGTAACCACTATCCTTAGTAAAAGATGTACAAAGACAGGTAACTTGAGCTGCTGCTTTGAGTAGGTTCTTACTAACGAGTGTAGATAGATGTTTGGAGTTATTAAAATTCCTTAAGAGCCCCGAGGAGTCGAAGTGGACAAATTAATGCCGAAGAGTGCTCGAGGACTTGAGCCAATTCTTGGTGAATCCACTAGTACTATCTACCTTGGTCCGAGATGAGGACCTAATCTTGTATTTAGTAATGAGCAACTGAGCTCTCTCTTTCCTACTTATCTAAAATAATTGGGTTAACACTAGCGATCCATTATGTTAGCTATGCCTTCTAAGAGCTAAGAAGAGGTATATGAAGTTTGAAAATTTTGCCTTAGCTACAATTATATTAACTAAGTGTTTACACCCTTACTTCCATGCCTATCAGGTGATTGTACTTACTGACATGCCACTGAGATCAATCAAAAGGATGATAAAGTATGCAATTGAAAAAGTGCATATTGAGTCCAATGTCAACCATGAGACTTATAAAAGGCCTAGGTCCTAACAGACTTTATTGTTGAATACATGAGTCGAGAAGAGCTTAATAATTAGGACAGACCAATGTGGACTCTTTATGTCGATAGGTCCTCTACTCAGGAGGGGAGTAGGGATGGTATGGTGCTACAAGGACTTCATGCAAAGGATATTGGTGCTAAAAGGTTGGAATTTTTTTTTTTTCAAATTTAATGCTTGTAGTCCATCGGGTGAAAGATAAGTACGAGGCAAAGGATGAAGGGATGGTTAAGTACCTTGAAACTGTTTGAGCTCTTGTCATGGAGTTTCCCTCTTGGAATATGATCAAGATTTCGAGTGTCAAGAACTCCAAAGCTAATAGGCTCTCTAAGTTTGCCTTTATAATAGACTCTAGTCTTGAAAAAGTTAAATTGAAGATATTTGTAGAGCATCTCCTAGAAAAACGGCCACCTCAAAGCAAGTCCATGAAGAGCTCGATCTATAAATTACATTTTCTTCACCAAGCTAGATGGGACCCCATCGTCAATTACTTGTGGATGGAACCCTACCTTTTGATAGAAAGGAGGTGAAGATCTTCATGTATAGAGCTACCAAACTATAATTTTATCAATGTTGTGTTATACAAATGTGGGTTTACTTTTTCCTTATTGAGGTGCCTATATCTTAAGAGGGGACATCGAGTCCTCGAGGAGCTACAGTCTAGGAATGTAGCAACCATATCAAAAAATTCAATCACTCCATGTTCAAGTCATATGAGTTGGCTATTTTTTGGCCAACCATACCAGTTGACACAAAGGAGTTTATGTAAAGATGTGGAGGTGTTAGAAGCATGCTCTGATCGAACATGCCTTGAGCTTTAACCTCCCTTGCCTCACTAGTCCTTGGTCGCTCACTTAAGGTGTCTAGACATCCTTAGTGCACTCCTCATGTCAGTTAGGCAAAGGAAGTTCATCATAGTTGGGTGTGACTATTTCATGAAGTAGGTGGAAGCCAAAGTAGTGGCCAAGGTTATAGGAAAAAAAAGTGTAGAGTTATTTGTTCTTTATAATATCCTCATCTGGCTTTGAGTGCCATACTCCCTTGTAATGGACTATGGTAGGCAATTTAATTGCAAATGAATGAAAGACTTCTATACCGTATATGAGATCATACCACATTATACCTCGGTCACCTATCCACAAGTAGATGGGTTGGTTAAAGTGGTATAGGACAATCATGGAAAGTCTGAACGCTAAAGTTGATAGACTTATTAGGAAGTGAGTTGATGAGCTCCCTAACATCTTGTGGGGAAATTAGACCACTCAATGAACCCCAATTGAGGAAACCTCTTTTTGGCTTGCCTTTAGCTCTAAAGTAGTTTTTCCCATCGAGGTCAAATGCCCAAACATTAGAGCTTGATCGTTCGACAAGATGGTCAATTAGGTCAAACTTTGAGCACAATTAAACACCATGGAAGAAGCTTATAAGCCAACCAAAAAGAGAATATCACTTACCAACAAAGGTGCTCGATATTACGACAAAAAGGTTAAAACACCAAGTCATCTAGTTAGGCAACCTTGTATGCTAGAAGCTTAATGATATAGGCATAGAAGATGGATAATGAAGACTAACACCAAATTAGGAGGACCCATGAATGTAAAGGAGGTCCTTGGAAATGAAGCTTACAAGCTCAAGACTCTGGATGTCAATCTCATCCCCAAAACATGGAATGCCAACAACTTGCAAATTTTTTTTAAGTGACTGAGATTGATGAAAGCATTCTTTTTCCGTAAAAGTCAAGCTAGGGTCTTCTGAACTCCCGATGTGTGGGATTAGCCCTCCAGGCAGACTTAATGAAAATATTGTTCTCCAAATCTATGTGAACACTTACTACATCACTTCTTCTATGAGTGGAGCTAGGGTTTAGTGAACTCCCCATGTATGAGCTTAACCTTTTAGGCCGACTAAGGTAACCACTTTTGATGAGCTAAGGACTTATGAACTCTTCGTGCTCTCCCCTCTTATGTTCCATGAGAGTAGCAAAGGACTTGAGAGAAGCTCTTCCCTCTTGTGTTGCCTGGGAAATCTAGCAAACCACATGAGGTCTTTACAAGAGACTCCCAACACTTTAGGTAACTCCCTAAAAGGGTAACACTTAATGTTATGGGCTTAACGACTACCAATGCAGCAAAAGAGGTCGACAAGCATACCAATACCTCAAGGAAATATTATTATAGGATAAACGGCGTTTTTTCGAAGGAAAGGATAGCTTAATTAGTGCATACCCAAAGTAGGAAATGACTTCTCCATTTAATTTTCATTAACTGCCCTTGAATTTATGGTATGATAGAACAAATTACTAAGTCTCAATAGTAGACATACATTGATTACTTTATTTAGTATGATCAAGTCATATTGCTATAAATCCTTTAAGAATGATATGAAATATCTATATAGAAGGAAATCAACATGAGTAGGTAAGATTACGAATCTAAGATACTACTAATATATGAGATGAAACAAAACAATTTAGAATTTTCAATTGTATATTTTAAAGAAGGAATGACAAAAATGATACCTTTACTTCACAAAATGTTCATTTAGATACCTAAAGTTTTATTTCGAACAATTTAGTACTTGAACAAAGTTTTTGTGGACTTTTTTTTTATACTTGAAGTTTGGTTTTGATAATTTGATATCTAAACAAATTTTTCGTTGACTTTTTTTATACCTAAAGTAAGCTCAACAAACATAAAAAATGTCCATAGAAACTTTTTTCAGATATCAAAATTATCAAAACCAAATATCAGGTACCTAATTGAACTTTTTGTGAAAGTTCAGGTGCTGGATCATTCAAAATGAAACTTTACGTGCCTAACTAAACTTTTTGCAAAAGTATAGGTACCATTTTTGATAGTGACCCTTTAAAAAAATGATTATTTAGTATTCTATATACAAACTTTTTACCATTTTTTTCTTTAGTTGTCTAAATATCAAACACTACACAAGGTCTATTCATAATCACTGTTCATGTCCCCAAAATGATCAATAAAGGTGATATATGGCTAGTAAACTCACTTTTGACCTCCCCTGCTTGTGTTATGCTGAGTTTGGGGGCTTAATCGATGAGTCTTGTCACTTATGTGGCAAAATAACATTACATGCTGCATAACTTACATGGCTTCACTTGTTCTTTAATCTTATTCCTTTCTTTCATATAATTTTTTGGGTAAATATCAAATTTGGTATTTGAACTTTACATAAAAAATTAATTTAATATCTAAACTTTAAAGTGATCAACTTAATAGAAAATTCTATGGTCTCACCATTAATTTTGATGGGACCATCCAACAACTCACACTATATCTAACCATGATTGAATCATTAAAATAGTTAATATTCTATTTACGATATTTGTTTCAACGGTTAGATTAGTGATGAGATGGTCCTATCAACGGACTGTAGAAGCTTCCTAATTTTTTCTATGGTCTCACCATTAATTTTGACAGGACCATCCAACAGCTCATACTATATCCAACCATGATTGAATCATTAAAATAGTTAATATTCTATTTACTATATTTGTTTTAACGGTTAGATTAGTGACAAGATGGTCCTATCAACAAACTATAGAAGCTTTCTAATTTAATACCTAGTCAAACTTTTCATAGTTATTTTTACTATCTCCTTTACATTGTTTGTAGATGCAAATTAGACAATATATGATTGAATTTTTGCTAATTATTTGTAGATGTAAATTAGATAATATATGATTGAATTTTTACTAATACTCTTATTTAGCACCGATAAACTACCTCTTTCATCTTAGGAAACAAGCAAATAGTGACAATGACTTAATTAAAATAGCCACGAAAACTTTGATTTTGTATTAACTCAACCACTTCAAAATTCAGTTACTAAATTGAATTATTCTGCAAATTTTAAGTACCAAAGTTGACATTCCTCCTAATTTCTATCTAGAGATAATGTAAAAAATGATACTTGAATTCTCGCAAAAAATTCAATAATTTACCTAAAATTTTGTTTTGAATAATTTGGTACCTAAAGCAAGTTTTGTTGTACATTTTTCCTACTTGAAGTTTGGTTTTGAATAATTTGGTACCTAAAGTAAGTTTTCGCTTACATTTTCCTACCTAAAGTAAATTCAATCAAGTAGAAAAAATGTATGAGCAAACGTAAGCAAAAACTTGCTTTGGCAACTAATTTATTCAAATCTAAACTTCAGGTACTTAATTTAACTTTTTCCAAAAGTTCAGGTACTATTTTTGACATTAACCCTTTTATATAGAATATTCTGAATATAGGGTTAATGTCACAAATAATAACCAAACTTTGATAAAATATGCGATTAGGTATCTAAGGTTTGATATTAATCAATTTAGTACCTCAACTTTGAAATTTATAAATTTAGGACTGATCTGCTTGAAATGTTTAGTATTTTAAAACCAATTCTCCAGCAAGTGTACTGGGTCGATCAAGTAATAAAGTGATGAATGAGTATCGATCCCACGAGGAAAGTTTAATTACTAAACATTATTAGTTCATTTTAATATTTAGGCCAATAGAAATCAATTTCTTTATATAAATAATTACTATAATATCTATACTATGCAATGTCTAATATCTACTAATTCTACTCACACAAGTCTTAACAAGTAAGGTTAGTGGGACTTAGATAAAATCCTATTCTCTCCGATCACATTGAACTCGGGTTATTAAAATTGTTAGAATTCATGCATATCCATGTGAGTCTACCAAGTTTGACAAATCCAAAAAATGAATTTTAAAACCTTTTTTCTCCTAAAACACTCAAAAGCTCTCACAACTGAGCATTTTGATAGATTCAATGTGTGCAACTAAGAATTTCCCAAATCTGAGTTGACTCATTGTCCTAAATCTAAGTAATTACAGAATTCCTTCTTTACACTTATTTTTAAAACAATGTTTAAGCAGTAATGATAGACTCTACTAAGATTAAAAACTCTATTGCCATCGCATACTAGAATTTTCCATCGAAATATAAATTCAAACAAAATTGAAATCTTTGCCAAGATACCCAATTCCATTCAAACTTAAATTCATCCGAATTTTAAGTCATTAGTTTGAATTTAACAAGGATTTGCATCATTCTTACAACCAAATAACACTAGTTCATCAATCACTTCAGAAAATCAAGGATTTCATCATTTCCCACCGTTCAAATTTAGCTAATAACCATTTCTACTCTATCTAACAAGATACTAATAACAACTATAATGATATTCATGATAAAATGTAAATAACAAAGCAAGTAAAGAAGAAATTACCAGTAATTCGAGAAATCAAACCGTACAAATTGTATTTAAGATCCTTGTAGCAAATTCTACTCAATCATACGAACAAATAGAACAAATTTTGATGAAGATCCAAGTACATCTTGATTTTCTACCTCTATCTCTCTCTAAAACTACTGGGAGAAATTGAAAATGAAAAAATAAATCGTCCCTCCTTTCTCTCTCCTCAAAGCATGTAAAAATACATGCTTTTCGTGTAACTGTCGTGTAACTTCTGCATCCAACGCCGGCGGTTTCATATCCAACGCTGGCGGCGTTCAATCAAGCGTTAAAGATTTTTAAACTGATGGTTTTCAACGCCGCCTTTGAACGCCGGCGGCGTACTCCTCAATTTGCCGGCGTTGGCTTCAAAATTCAAGTACTGTCCATCCTCAAATGCCGGCGGTGTTGGATCCAGCGTTAAATACTTAGGCTCTGTGATGATTCAACGCCGCCTTGTAACGCCGGCGGCGTTGCCTTCTAATTTGCCGGCGTATGCTTTGATATCCTTCAACGCCGGCTGCGTTTGGCCCAAATTCACCGGTGTTTGTGTGTTTCACTACCAATTCGCACAATTCTTCATGTTTCCTTGTTGCTACTTTCCATTTTCCTTCCTGACCTGATTCCGAACAAATGACACGAAACTAAATATTAATTCCTTTGCTTTTATAATGATTAACACAAATAAGTATCAGTTCATAGATGAAAATTATATCAATTACTTGAGTTTATCAAGGACCTAAAAGAACTTTTCATACATACTAATAGTACCTCCATTAAGTTCTTTCAGGTACTAAATTTGTTAATTTCAAGCATTTTCAGGTACAAAATTGATCAATTTCAAACTTTAAGTACTAAATTGATCATTTTCAAAGTTTAGGTACTTACATATTTTGCTAAAGTTTAGGTTTTATTTATGACATTATCCCTCTTAATGTATCTATCAAAATATTTATATTTATATAATTAATAATGTTATTCTATAATGATTCTACAAAAATTTTATTTAGGTAATATTTAGGAAATTATGTGAAATGTAATAGTAAAATTAAACATTATCAAGCCTATCGAGCCTGAATTTAGTTGCTATTCTCCAAACAGTTCCAACCTATATCAGACCCAGCCTTGTTATATGGGACACTCGACAAGGAACCAATAAGATTTTGTAAATACCCGATTCTTTTAAATGATTTGATTTGATCCGTGTGAAAACCAGAATTTGTGAGTTCAGAGGCTACTATTTTAAAACCCTAAAGGGTTATCTAAATTGTAATACAAGAGTGATTGCAAAATTGTGTTTTTGTTTCATTGATACATAGGGTTATATATACAAGTTTTTTAAGAAACTAAAAAGACCCTAAAAAATGAAAATACCCTATTTATATACAATGAATATCTATGGAATATTCTATACTAATTACATATATTTACAACTCTAACACTCCCCCTCCCCCTCAAGCTGGAGCATAGATATTAATTATGCCCAACTTGTTACAAAGATAATCAACTTAAACCCCATTTAGAACCTTTGTAAAGAGGTCTCATAATTATTTTTTAGTTTTCATGAATCCTATAGACATTAACCCTTGCTGAATTTTCTCATGAACAAAATTACAATCAATTTCAATGTACTTAATTCATTCATAGAACACTAGATTTGATGCAATATAGAAGGCGGCTTAGCTATCATACCATGATTTTACAGGAAGTGAGATGTTGAATCCTACTTCATTTAAAAGTAGATATATCCACATTACTTTACATATTGACTATGCCATAGCTCTATATATTTGGATTCTGCACTTGATAATGATATGACTTTTTGCTTATTACTTTTCCATGAAACCAAATTTCTACCAACAAAGACATAGCAACCTCAAGTAGATCTCTTATCTTCCTTACATCTTACTCAATTAGCATCTATAAAAGACTTAATGCTAGTATGACCATGATCCTTATACAAGATACCACGTCGAGATGTTCGCTTTAAATAGCATAAGATTTATATTACAACAGTCCAATGATCAATAGTTGAAGATAAAATGTATTGACTCACAAAACTAACTAAATATGCAATATCTGGACGAGTTACAGTAAGATAGTTCAATTTCTCAACTAATCGTCTATACCTTTCAGGATCCTCAAACAATTCACCTTCCTTTGTCAGTGACAAATTAGGAACCATTGGTGAACTACATGGTTTAGCACTCAATTTTCCTATTTTAGATAATAAATTAAGTACATATTTTCTTTGTGATAAAAAATTATTTTCTTACTCCTCATTACCTCAACACCCGAAAAATTATTTCAATATCTCTAAATCTTTTGTTTGAAATTGACTGCGAAGAAAGGATTTGAGAGATGAAATTGTCATGCCTCAAGCGGTACCCTAAATGTGACAGTCCATCATACACAATATTAAAGTATATGAATGACTTCTCTAATCACGCAAAAGCTTCCATATCATGCAAAAGACATACAACACATTAGAGGAAATGCATCGGAGTAGTGCAATTTACTTTGATAATAATTAAGTAGCAAGACAAGATGAATACTTAACATGAAACATAAAATGGTCAATTACAATTCTTAAGGGCATACCCCTGCTAGTGTCTTCAAGTCTACACAACTACACTTCTTATTAATCTCCAAAATATTACATAACATATATTGCTTATAAAGAAATTTCAAGAAAGTAAATTTCCTTCAATGCTTCTACTTCTTTTGCAAAAGCTCAATAATCCACCAATGTTTTTCCTTAATGTCCCATTGTTGAATCGAGTCTCGAGCATACTTGCTACAACAAAATCTAGGGGGGGGGGGGGGGGGGGGGGGAGGGGGGGTTAAAGCTTACAATGTGTTTAGTGAGACATTTCCCTGTTATTCGCACCAACAATCATAAACAAGCAAGTTAGTTAGTCAAGCATATGCTATGCTTATGCAACAATCACATGAAGAACACATATCTGTATAGTTATCTGGAATCTATGCATAGAATGGATTTACGCCCTCCATATCAAGGGTTAAGGAATTGTTGATGAAGGTCCTCTTGATCTTCTACTGCAAGTCCCCAAGCACTTGCCCAAAGCGTTCAGTTAGCATGACTTCGAACTTAGGGTTGCATTCCTCGAGTGATGTGGATTCCTTAGGAAAGAGTATGGCCCATGTCTCAGCATGCTAGCGGCCCATCCAACTCTAGGTGAAGGAGTAGCGCCTTTTGAAATGTGATGCGACGGATGCTATGCGTGACCATTTTCTTGTTAATGTCATTCCATATTATGATTCATTAAGGGTGATCAATCAATTTAAGGACACGTAGCAATCAAACATACAAATGAATGAACATAGTTAAACAAACATTCTTGTATTGTGATATACTTAATATCCACTTAATCTAACAAGTAAGAAACACATGCTTACTTACAAGCAAAAACAAAGTAACGAATTTAAGAGGAAAAACTCACTCGTCCATATCACAATCTTTTTTGTCGTAATAATCCTTAGGAAGGGAAGTCCTATATTCCTTATCACCTAGATAAAAGAAATACCTAGAATAAGTATTTCATAGAAGTTCTACTTAAATTTTCTAATTCTGTCTTGTTATTTTCATCAAAATTCGGATGAAGGAAAATTTAAATTTAAAATGGTCATAACTTACTCATTTTAACTTGGAATTTCACATATTAGTGGTCATTTCTACCTACTCGAAAAGATCTATCTATTTATAAGGTTATTTTTAACATTTAAAGCCATTTAGGTTTCGAAATGGGTTAGTATATATGACTGAAAGTTTCAGCCCTTAAATTGCACTTTTCCTAAGTTTTCTTCACTTAGATACTTTGTAAAAAACTTATAAATGTTTTTACCTTTGAAAATCATTTAATATTGATAATAAATCATATGATATGCATGATCCTAGTGATGTTGTCTCAAAAATAGAATTTGTAGATAATTTTTGTGAAAAGTTATTCTTTGACTTGTGATTAAATTTGCTATTTGTAAACATGTGGATTGACAAGAAAATCATAATTCAATATATATATTTTGAAATTTTCAAAGGTCTTATATTTGCTCAAGAATTCTTATTTAACAATTTATTTTATAAAACATGGTTTTACTTATTTATAACATAAAACTCCAACTGTATTTCATTTTAAAATTTTCCTAAGTTTGGTTCTTAAACAAAATTCTAATTCTTAGATTTTGTAAATATGAAGCTTGACTAAAGAAAATCATGATTTTATATTTATGTTGACTTCATGAATATTTCATTTTCATATTAAACTTCTTTTAACTAATTATTTTCCAACATATAAATATTTATGTGGTTATGAAGAAAAATCATTCTAAGTTCTATTATGTCTAAAATGCTTTAAGTTTTAGTATATGAGAAAAATTAGGTGAATGACTTGTTCTAAATTTTTATTCTCATAATAGCTCTTTCTTAACTAACACATCGACTTTTAAGGATTATTGAAAGAAAACTAAAATTTTTAATTGTTACAAGTGGGTGTATAATTATTATAACTATTATCTATATTTCTTCAACCTCATAAAATAAAATGAGTTTACTTCTTAAAATTTGGTTCCTTAAGATGTATATCGATTTTATTAATAAGTTGCTTTTATGTTTGTCTTGGAAAAATTTGTTTTGTTTCTTAGAGTTTAACAAAATATTGGCATAAGCCATATAAATAAGTTTTTAAGAATATTTTATATATAGAAAAATCATCAACATTAAAAATTTATGATATATTTATTTCAATGTTTTAGAAAGAGTGTAGTTGAACCATTATCCTAAATTTTAGTAAAAATCCTTTTTAAGTGTTGAAAATCATTGCCTTTGATGATTTAAATTCATTTTCATAAAAAAGGAGATATCTTATAATTCTTATTTTGAAAACTTTACTAAAACAACGACATCACTTTATATCCATGCATGAATAAGAACTTAATAATCATATTATGAGAATATTACAACTAATGTAGAAAATAAAAAGGAATAGAAAATTAAATAGGTAAATACAAGAACAAAAATATGTAAGTCTTAGCTTGTCATCAAGACTTCCGAAACTCATAAATGGACAAGTTCCATAAAGGAATAAGAAAAGCATAATAGAGAAAATTATAGAAGTCTTAGATTAATTTTAAGGCTTCCCGAAACTTAAAGATGGACATGTTCCATAAAGAAAATAAGAATGGTAAGAAAATAACTTTGGGAGTCTTAGGCTTCATCAAGGCTCCCTGGGACTTAGATTATGGACAAGTCCCATATAAGAAAAGCAAGGACATAATTTTGGGAGTCTTAGATAAATTTTCAAGGCTTCCTGGGACTTAGATTATGGACAGGTCTCCTTTGTCTTGACTTAATTAAGGACAAGTCTACGCCTAGAAGTTGACTAGTCTTATTTATTTGCATAGAATAAATGAATAAGCAATGTAATAAAAGCATAAATAAGATATTAAATTAGTGAGCTTTAGGCTCTAATATATATATATATATATATATATATACATATCTATACATAATAACATATAAAAAGTTATGTTAGGAGCATGAACATAAATTTAACATAGATTAAAACAAGCCATGAACATTGTAATATACAAAGTAAATATAAGTGATAAGTATTCACAAGTTACCAAATATTAAGAGGCCATTTTATTAATGTTAGAAAATAAGTTAAGGTTGATCAATTATGTGTTGAAACAGATTGGTATCAATTGGATCAATTTCATTATTTTCTGCAATGAAGGCTGGCATTTCTGATGAAGAACGCCGCCGGCCTAGTTTTTAAATTTCCCGTGTACTCTGTAACAGACCATACGCCACCTCCTAGAGAATCTACATCGCCGGCTTAGAGACGACATAGGTTGGGAACAGTAGCGTTTTTCTTAACGCTGGAAGGAAAGATGTGGTGTTCATTAGGGTTTCTTTTCAACACCGGCATAGGTAAAGATTTGCCGGCGTATGAAGGGAGAATTTGAATTCTGAAAATCAAAGCCCCAACGAATGCTGCTGGTGTTCGTGTAAATTTGCCAACGTATGGTGTAAGCCGGCAAGATCTGCAGGTACACCGCCAGCTTATGACCAAATTTCTATAAATACGAGACGCGAAAAACATTTTCGACAGATTTCTTATATATCATTTTCTCCTTCGTGTAAGAAAGTTTTGGAGTGTTCTTGGAGATTTATGCTTGGAAAATCATCGGGGGAGTATTTTCTGATCCAAAGTAAGTCATAACTTTCTCATTGGGATTTTATACAAATTTATACAAGTTTCTTAGGGTTTTGGTTGAATTTTTACATGAAGGTTTTTGGAGAAAAACCCTAGCACGTGTGAGATTTGTGAATTGGTGAATGCGATACGAGTTTTAGTGATTCAAAATAGTAAGTAAATCTCCTCTATGATGGATTCAAACAAAATACGAATTAAACAATTCTCATACATTCTTATTGTTGTGTATATTAGGGTTTTGGGTGAAATAATTGGTGTTTGTGGAGTTTGATCGGAATAGACAGTGCAGATAACAGAGATTTCTTTTCAGGTTAGAATTTTTGGAGAATTCATGTTGGTTAGGGTATTTTGATAATGCGATCATATCTGTTGACGTATATATATGTTGTAATAGGACATTTGGAGTGTGTGAAACTGTTATTGGTGTGGATATAGGAGTTTATGGAGTTTGGGTCGACTTTGTTGTTGTTGGTATCAGGTTCTGAGGATTTGATTTAGATTCCTGAGATTTAGAAAGGTACGACCAATCCATTGTTTGATGTATGTGCTTGTAGATTAAAATTTTATGAATGGATGTAGGAACAGAATTGCATAATGAACTTAATAAATATTTGGCTTAATAATTGTCTTTCTGGTTGTGGTTGGCTTTGACTAGTAGAGACCTGGCAGACAGTGACACTGGTGAGGCACTCTGATGATCTTAGTGTGAGGTTGTCCCGAGTGGACTCGTGCTAAGATATGATTCCTGTAGAATTTAGGTGTTCAGGAATTGGGATGTTTGGGGAGTACCCACTCATCTATATATGTATATATGATTACTTATTTTCAAAATCAGTTGGTTGTTTTTTTTATAGTAGAGTCTGAGTTACTCTGAGTTCAAGATTTATGTATACTGGATTCTGAACTGTGTTGTTTTGCTGGACTAAAATAGATAATAAACTATTGTATTAAATTGGATTGGATATTATCGTACTGGGCTTCGCCGCTTATTCTGTTATATTTTAGGTGTAGGTGATGATAATATGATATATGATCTATCGGGTTTTGATATCGTCTATGAGGATGGGGATAGCGTTAGCGGTCCTGAATACCCTACTGATGACTAGTTGTATAGTCATAGATGATATAGGATGGATCAGAGAAGACTTTTTATGTCTTATTTATATTTTGTTCATTGAATTTTTAAGTTGTATTTTGAGTATTCATATAGTGATAGTTTTAGAGTATAGTTTGACTTGTTGACTTGCAGTTATGTCAATAATGTCTAGTTTCTGATTATAGAGATTATATTCTTATCATATGATTTATTTATGAGGACCACATGTCTTCTTTTATACATTGTGAGTTATTCAGGTGTTATTTAGGTTAATTGTGGAAATTATAGCCTTAAAGTGTCCTAATCAAGAGATGATACGTGGCGGGTTGTAATGCCTTATTTTAGGGCATTACAGCTTAATTGGTATCAGAGCAATAGGTTTTGAATCTAGTAGACCTAAGTTTTGACTCCTTAGGACGGTGAGATAAGATGAGGGGTAGATAAATTAGGGTTGTTGTCTTAGACTATTGATGTTTAGATTTAAGTTGTTGTATCAAGTGGATACCCTTGTTCTAATCTATGAGGTTTTGTTTGTTTTAGAATG
Source organism: Combretum micranthum (assembly GCA_024138025.1). Taxonomy (NCBI): domain Eukaryota; kingdom Viridiplantae; phylum Streptophyta; class Magnoliopsida; order Myrtales; family Combretaceae; genus Combretum; species Combretum micranthum. The sequence continues at coordinate 136,989 of JAMXBD010002560.1, forward strand.
CCGCGAGGAGAAGAAATACTGAGGAAAATGAGGATGAACATCAGGTTCACAATGAGAATCTACCATCTCCACCGGCAGAACAAGTACCAGTGAATGTAGCACAGCTTATGCAGGCTGTGAATGCCCTGATAGGAGTGGTGGGTCAATAGCAGCAGGATATGAGAAGGGACATGCAGATAGTCCAACAAAATGCTGATGCTTGGAGGCAGGAGACACAAAGGCTGAATGGAAATGGGGGAAATGGAGCCCGACATCCAGACGTGCTGAGCCTTAACAAGTTTGTAGATTTAGTACACAAGTTTGAGCCAGTACTGGGAAAACCATTGGAAGCTCAGGTGTGGATAGAGGAAGTGGAGAAAACATTTGTAGCATTGGACATTCCTGAGAACAAGAAGGTGGAGTATGCATCATATTTGCTGTCTGGTAAGGCAAATAACTGGTGGGCGAGTACTAAGAGGCACATGCCAGGGATGATCACATGGTAGATGTTTTACTAGGCTTTCTTCAGAGAATACTTCCCCGACAGTATTAAGCAAAAGATGTTGCAAGACTATTATATGCTGCAGTATGGGAAGCTTTTAGTTGAGGAGTATGAGGCCGAATTACACAGATTGATGAGGTTTTTACCTAATGCACTGAAAGAAAGTGGGGAAGCAAAAGTTAGTCGATTCATCACTGGATTAGAACCGGAGATACAGTACTAGGTGAATTTGATGGATCTGAGTAATTATTCAGCGGTTGTGAACAAGGCTAAGATGATTGAGCAGGGTTTGAGCAGAATCAGGAGCCGGAAACCACCGAAGAATCAGGTATATCTAGGGAAGAGACCAGCTGTCAGTGTTATTAACCAGGATAAGGGAAAGAGACCATTTGTGCAGCAGTATAGATCTGTAGGGCAGAATTTTGATAAGAGATGCTCTAGATGCCTTGGGTCACATGACTTAAGGGACTGCAAGTAGACAGAGAACGCGTGTTTTTCATGTGGAAAGTTGGGACATAGAAGTAATGTTTGCACAGAGAAAACAGTTCCACAGGTTTTCTACTTTAAATGTGGTCCGAGAGGACATAGAGCAGTGGACTGCAAAGAGGGACAGTTGGGCAGAGTTTCCTATGGACAGAGTCAGCGAGCACCAGCTAAGATTTATGCTCTTCAGAGGAATGAGACAGCTTCTATAGACACTGTTGGGGGTATGTTATCTATACTACAGCATAGTGCCTATATTTTATTTGATACTGGTGCTAGCTTCTCATGCATATCTGAATCTTTTGTGAGTACATGTGGTTTATGTGTGGAGATCATGTCTGATGTATCTGTTTACTCCTTTGGGTTCTGGATCTGTTTTGGATAGAGTTTGTAGATCTGTAGATATTGTGATAGAAAATAGACATCTACCTGCTGATTTGATTGTGATTGATATGGTGGATTTTGATATTATTCTGGGAGTAGACTGGTTAGCAAAATATCATGCTGTTATAGATTGCCATCATCTAGTAAGAGTTTGATTTACCTGATGGAGATCGGTTTGAGTATAAGTTAGTGGCACAAAGACCCCCAGTGCTACCAACTTATGAGTTGTGGGGTAAATCAGTTTTGGCATCGATGATAAAGGAAGATAAACAGATAGTGGAAGTGACAGATATACCGGTTGTGAGCGAGTACCCAGAAGTTTTTCCAGATGATTTACCTGGATTACCACCTATGAGGGAAGTGGAGTTTGGAATAGATTTGGTGTCAGGAACTACACCGATATCAAAAGCACCCTATAGGATGGCTCCTACCGAGTTGGCAGAGCTTAAGGCGTAGTTGGATGATCTGCTAAAGAAAAAGTTTATACGACCGAGTGTATCGCCATGGGGAGCTCCAGTACTATTCGTTAAGAAGAAAGATGGAAGCATGCGGTTATGTATAGACTACAGGGAGTTAAATCAGGTGACAATAAAGAATAAGTACCCGTTACCAAGGATTGACGACCTGTTTGATCAGTTAGCAGGAGCTTCAGTTTTCTCTAAGATTGATTTGAGATCTGGATATCATCAGTTGAGGGTAAAGGCAGAGGATATTCAGAAAACTGCTTTCAGGACGAGGTATGGACACTACGAATTCGTGGTCATGCCTTTTGGATTAACGAATGCTCCAGCAGTGTTTATGGATCTAATGAACCGAGTTTTCAGAGAATACCTTGATATGTTCGTGGTAGTATTCATAGATGATGTTTTGGTATACTCGAGGAATAAGGAAGAACATGAGGAACATTTAGATTGGTTTTGAATAGGTTGAAAGAGGAGCGGTTATATGCCAAGCTTTCAAAATGCGAGTTTTGGTTGGAGCAGGTATCATTCTTGGGGCATATAGTAAATGGAAGTGGAATATCGGTAGACCCCGAGAAAATCAAAGCAGTGGTTGAATGGCCAAGACCTAAAACTGTGTCAGAAATCAGAAGTTTTCTGGGAATGGCAGGTTATTATCGGCGATTTGTGGAAGATTTTTCCAAGATTGCCAGTCCTTTGACGAGGTTGACACAGAAAGGAATTAAGTACGAATGGTGCGAGAAGTGTGAAAACAGTTTCCAGTTGTTGAAAGACAGATTAGTAAAAGCACCAGTGTTAGCATTGCCAGTGAGTGGTGAGGAATATGCAATCTATAGTGATGCCTCGCTTCAGGGTTTAGGATGTGTTTTGATGCAAGGGGGCAGGGTTATTGCATATGCCTCGAGACAGTTGAAACCGTACGAGAAGAATTATCCTACACATGACTTGGAACTAGCGGCAGTTGTACACGCTTTGAAACTTTGGAGACATTATCTGTATGGCGAGAGATGTAAAGTGTACACAGATCACAAGAGTCTCAAGTATATATTCACACAGAGGGAATTGAATATGAGACAGCGAAGGTGGCTGGAATTAATTAAGGACTACGACATCGACATGCAGTATCACCCAGGGAAAGCAAATGTCGTGGCAGATGCGTTGAGCAGGAAGCGGGTAGAGAATTTGGCAGCTATGGTTACTACAGAACGGCATCTGATTGATGATATGAGGAAATTCGGATTAGAGATAGTCACAAGACAAGTAGTGAACTTTTCTAACATGAGAATACAACCTACTCTTGTGGACAGAATTAAAACGGGTCAGTCAGATGATCAGAGTATATTGGAGATCAAAAGAAGAATGGAAATGGGACGAGCACCAGAATTTTATGTTGACGATGAAGGTATTTTGCGGTACAAAGGAAGGTTATGTGTGCCGATTCAAGGAGATTTAAAGAAAGAACTGCTAAAGGAAGCACACTATTCTAGTTATTCCATACATCCGGGAGGGAACAAGATGTACCAGGACTTGAAAAAGTTGTATTGGTGGAATAACATGAAAAAGGAAATTGCAGAATACGTCTCTAAGTGTCACACGTGTCAAATGATAAATATCGAACACCGGAGACCGGCAGGAGAGTTGAAACCGTTGCCAATACCACAGTGGAAGTGGGAACACATCACGATGGATTTTGTTTCCGCTTTACCCAAGACGAAAGAGAAGTTTGATTCGATTTGGGTTATTGTGGATCGTCTCACGAAAGCAGCTCATTTCATACCTATCAAGACCGGGTATAAGTTGGAACGGTTAGCTCAGTTGTACATTAAAGAAATTGTGAGGTTGCATGGAGTGCCGGTATCCATTATATCAGATCGAGACACAAGGTTTGTGGGAAGGTTTTGGAAGAGTCTACATCAGGCGTTGGGAACAAAAGCGGTATTCAGTATAGCTTATTACCCACAGACAGATGGTCAGTCGGAAAGGACTATTCAAACCTTAGAAGACATGTTAAGGGCGTGCGTGTTGGACTTTAAAGGATCTTAGGATGAGTACCTGCCTTTAGTAGAGTTTTCATATAATAATAGCTATCAAGCTTCGATCGGTATGCCTCCATTTGAAGCGTTGTATGGTAGGAAGTGCAGATCACCTATTCACTAGGATGATGTAGGTGAAAGACAAATGTTGGGACCCGAGTTGGTTCAGGATCCAGTTGATAAAATTAGTTTGATCAGACAGAGGTGACAAGCTGCTTAGAGTCGACAAAAGAGCTATGCGGATAAAAGAAGAAGACCCTTGGAATTTAAAGTGGGTGAGCATGTATTGCTCAAAATATCACCAACAAAAGGGGTTGTCAGATTTGGACTACGAGGAAAATTAAACCCTCGATACGTGGGACCGTACGAGATATTAGAAAGGATAGGCGACATGGCTTACAGATTGGCCTTACCACCTGACCTAGAGGGGGTACACAATGTGTTCCATGTGTCAATGCTTAGAAAGTATGTCCGGGATCCGAATGAAGTCATTGCTCTTGAACCGTTAGATGTTCAACCAAATTGTACTACAGTGGAAAAGCCGATAAAAGTTATTGATTCTAAAGAGAAACTTTTGAGGAACAAAGTTATCCGATATGTCCGGGTACGGTGGACGAATCAAACAGAACGTGAGATCCAGATATCCCGAGATATTTCAATAATTCAGGTAAATTTTCGAGGATGAAAATTCTTTTAGGAGGAGGTAAATGTAATATACAAAGTAAATATAAGTGATAAGTATTCACAAGTTACCAAATATTAAGAGGCCATTTTATTGATGTTAGAAAATAAGTTAAGGTTGATCAATTATGTGTTGAAACAGATTGGCATCAATTGGATCAATTTCATTATTTTCTGCAATGAAGGTCGGCATTTCTGATGAACAACGCCGCCGGCCTAGTTTTTAAATTGCCTATGTACTCTGTAACAGACTGTACGCCGCCTCCTAGAGAATCTATGCCGTCGGCTTAGAGACGGCGTAGGATGGGAACAGTAACGTTTTTCTTAACATCAAGAGGAAAGCTGCCAGCGTTCATTAGGGTTTCTTTTCAATACCGGCATGAAAGCCGCCGGCGTAGGGCAAAGATTTGCCGGCATATGAAGGGAGAATTTGAATTCTGGAAATCAAAGCCCCGACGAACGCTGCCGGAGTTCGTGTAAATTTGCCAGCGTATGGTGTAAGCCGGCAAGATCTGCAGGTACACCACCGGCATAAGGCCGGCGTATGACCAAATTTCTATAAATACGAGATGCGAAAAACATTTTCGACAGATTTCTTATATATCATTTTCTCCTTCGTGTAAGAAAGTTTTGGAGTGTTCTTGGAGATTTATGCTTGGAAAATCATCGGGGGAGTATTTTCTGATCCAAAGTAAGTAATCCTAACTTTCTCATTGGGATTTTATACAAATTTATACAAGTTTCTTAGGGTTTTGGTTGAATTTTTACATGAAGGTTTTTGGAGAAAAACCCTAGCACGTGTGAGATTTGTGAATTGGTGAATGCGAGACGAGTTTTAGTGATTCAAAATAGTAAGTAAATCTCCTCTATGATGGATTCAAACAAAATACGAATTAACAATTCATACATTCTTATTGTTGTGTATATTAGGGTTTTGGGTGAAATAATTGGTGTTTGTGGAGTTTGATCGGAATAGACAGTGCAGATAACAGAGATTTCTTTTCAGGTTAGAATTTTTGGATAATTCATGTTGGTTAGGGTATTTTGATAATGCGATCATATCTGTTGATATATAATATGTTGTAATAGGACATTTGGAGTGTGTGAAACTGTTATTGGTGTGGATATAGGAGTTTGTATGGAGTTTGGGTCGACTTTGTTGTTGTTGGTATCAGGTTCTGAGGATTTGATTTAGATTCCTGGGATTTAGAAAGGTACGACCAATCCATTGTTTGATGTATGTGCTTGTAGATTAAAATTTTGTGAATGGATGTAGGAACAGAATTGCATAATGAACTTAATAAATATTTGGCTTAATAATTGTCTTTCTGGTTGTGGTTGGCTTTGACCAGTAGAGACCTGGCAGACAGTGATACTGGTGAGGCACTCTGATGATCTTAGTATGAGGTTGTCCCGAGTGGACTCGTGCTAAGATATGATTCCTGTAGAATTTAGGTGTTCAGGAATTGGGATGTTTGGGGAGTACCCACTCATCCATATATGTATATATGATTACTTATTTTCAAAATCAGTTGGTTGTTTTTTTATAGAGTCTGAGTTACTCTGAGTTCAAGATTTATGTATACTGGATTCTGAACTGTGTTGTTTTGCTGGACTAAAATAGATAATAAACTGTTGTATGCATTTAGTTCGGTTGCATTTATTTATACATGCTGTTTGTGCATAAGCTTGTTTGAACTGGATTGGATATTATCGTACTGAGCTTCGCCTGTCATTTTATTATATTTCCGGTGCAGGTGATGATAATGTGATATATGATCTATCGAGTTTTGATATCATCTATGAGGATGGAGATGGCGTTAGAGGTCCTGACTACCCTGCTGATGACTAGTTGTATAGTCATAGATGACATAGGATGGATCAGAGAAGACTTTTTATGTGATTTATATTTTGTTCATTGAATTTTTAAGTTGTATTTGGAGTTTTCATATAGTGATAGTTTTAGTGTATGGTTTGACTTGTTGACCTACAGTTATGTCAACAATGTCTAGTTTGCTGATTATGGAGATATTCTTATCATATGATTTATTTATGAGGACCACATGTCTTCTTTTATACCTTGTGAGTTATTCAGGTGTTCAGGTTAATTGTGGAAATTATAGCCTTAGCATGTCCTAATCAAGAGAGGACACGTGGTGGGTTGTAATGCCTTATTTTAGGCGTTACAAACATGATGTTGTTTTCATGATTTTATTCCCTAGCATAAGCTCATGGGGATGTGTATAAATCAAAACATACATGATGTTTATGTTGTGTTTTCATAAACTAAAGAAAGGGTTTTAAGTGTTTACCTAAGGTAGATGATGATGGAAGATGGTGGATGAGAGATGATTGAAAGAAAATTTTGTGAAAATTGCTTGGTAAAGAGAGGGAGAGGCTCACGACGTACGCATGAAGAGAAGAGGAAGCTTAAGAAGAAAATTTACAAGAGTTTTGTTATGATTTAGAAAGTATGTGTAAAAAATGAAGGAGGATGATGTATTTATATAGTTTGGGAGTGAAAATTAGAGGTAATTAAAATAAATGAAAAGAAATAAAATGAGAGGGAGAAGAGAGGGTAGTGACCAGCCATGTGAAGAAGGAGAGAAAGAATGTGATAAAAAATTGATTTTAGTAATAAAAAGTAAGTAAGTGTAGAGGGAGTTTAGTAAAAAATAGTATTGCTAATGTAAATGTAAGAAATATGTGTGTAGATTGTAAAAGATAGTTTGTAAGAAAAATTAAAGATAAATGAATAGTAATAAATTATAAATTGAATAGTAAACTAGACAAATAAAATATTGATAGTGATGAACATACGCATAAAAGGGCTATATCTGATATTTTTAGAAGCCGTAAAATTCCAAAACTGATATTTTATGATTCTTTATCTTATCACGAGTCTACGTATGTTGTCGGAATATTTTTACCGTTTTGCGTGCAAGGACTCCAATTTCGAAAACTGATTCTGTTCAAGTCTGAAACGAGTGAATTTTTTATGAATCTAATCTTTTTAAGTTGTATCACATTATTTCGATCTGTAATCCAATGTTATCTTATTTTTATTGTTTTAAAGTTTCATTCGAGGGATTGTCAGATCTAGTCTTATTAGGGCTTATTATTGACTTAGTTGACTTTTAGGATTCCGATTTGGATTCTAGCTTTAAGATTTACTTGCAACATTATAAAATCTAGAGGTTTATGTCATACTTATATTTTTGGTTCAAAATTTAAGTTTTACTTTATTTTTATGGTTTATTTAATATTTTGCAGTTCTTAGGATTGTTTAATCAAGTCTAGGGTTATGTGTTGGCTCGAGTTGACTTTTGGTATTTAATTTAAACTTTTGATTCTAAAATTCACCAAATGGTCTAAAGTTTTATAATTTTGTTATTAAATAATATTTGGGCATATTTTCTCGATTTACGTGTGACAGATAAATTAGATGAAATGTTTAGCATATGGATTTTGAATCGAATGATTATTAGATTTTTCATTTTGTTTTTTTGAAGGTTCTCTTTTTCTTAAGGTTATAAAATTCTTATATGATATTATTTAGAGTTTCTAGAGTTTAGTTTTAACTTTGGTCAGTTTTAGGGTTTTGATTTCAGTTTTTAGCTCTAGAATTATTTTCTAAGAGTTTTGAAAAATTCTAGGGTTTATAGAAATACCTATAGCATCAATGCTAGTAATGACAATATCATCCACATAAACCACTAACAAAACAATACCAAATGCATATCATTTATAGAGCATGGAGTGATCATATTTGCTTTTCCACATCTTAAATCTCTCAACCACTTGGCTAAATTTCCCAAACCAAGCATGGGGGCTCCACTTCAAACCATACAGTAACTTGCGAAGATGACAAACCTTTCCTAACTTCTCCTAAGCAAAAAATCCATGAGGTTATTCCATGTACACTTCTTCTTGAAGATCTCTATGTAGAAAAGCATTCTTGATATCTAACTGATGTAAAAGCCAGTGATGTACTACCACCAAGGAAATAAATAACCTAACAAATGTTAGCTTAGTAGCAAGAGAAAATGTATCACGATTATCTATTCCGCAAGTCAAGGCATATGAAGCGTGATTGTAGAAAATTACATAATAGAAATAATGGATTTCGATCTACATAAGTTGCGTCTTCCTATGACATCTAAAACTGGATTTAAGTATTTTGTTACTTTTGTTGATGATTATTCTTGTGTTGCTTAGCCTTTGGCAACAAGACGAGCTTTCAACCTATCAATTGATCCATCGGGATTTACTTTAACATTAAAATCTCATTTACATCCAATCGCTTTCTTCCTTGTAGGTAATGCCAAATCCCGAACATTTTGTCTACGACTGTAGACCCGAAGTGGAGGTTTAAGAGTAAAAGTAGTGAATGTAACTGTCTAGATTAACAAATCATCATTCTTCTCTTGGCCTGCATTGTTAGAAAATGGAGAGAAAGGGGTATTTTCATAAAAAATAACATCAACTGATACTAGATACCTATCAAGTGTAGGACAATAGCACCCGTTTCCCTTCCGGACACAAGAATATCTAAGAAAAATACATTTTAAAGACTTAGGATCAAGTTTTGTAACCTGATGATGCACATCCCAAACAAAACAAGTACAACTAAATGTTTTTGGTTCAATAGGAAAAGAGGTTTATTTGGGAAAAGGGTATGATGAGGAGTCTTACCATTTAGCACAATTGAAGGCATATGATTAATTAAAAAAAAAAGCTACAGACATAGCATTGGCCCAAAAGTGTTTGGGGACATGTATTTGAAACATCAAAGCCTTAACATATTCAATTAAATACCTATTCTTTCTCTTAGAAACACCATTTTGAGATGGTGTATCTACACAAGAAGTTTGGTGAATAATACAATTTCTAATCATGTAAGATTGAAAGGATTCATATAAATACTCTTTGGCGTTATCACTGCGCAATGTTTGGACTAACTAAAACATTAAACTAGGCTTAATTTCATCATAAAAAGAAAAAAAAATTGAGAGAACAACTCAGAACGATTCTTCAAATATCCTTACGCAATGACAATCGATTAAAAACTCCAAGCTAAGCAATCAAGAACAACCTAAAATATATATATATATATATATTGATAAATACCTAGAAACTCTCAACAAACACCCCAACCTCAATCAAAACCAACAAACCCAACATGTAAACAATACTTTAGTTAAACAAATGCCCAAAATACACCATCACACTCACTGCTTAATACAAACAATAAGTAAACCAAGAACTCAAAATACTCCAAGACTAGATTAAACTTACCTTCGCTAGACTAGAAAACAACCTCTGATGGACACCCAAACCTCTGAACCGAAATAGATCCCAGTAGAGCCTTACTATTTTACTCTAATCCAAATAGTTAGGCTGGTAAGTTTATGTTCTATAATTTTTCACATTATTGGAACCGCTTCTGACATAACAATAGATTTTGTTTCATCTAAAATTTCCACACAAATGTCCTCACGTAATGACAACCGATTAAAAACTCCAAGCTAAGCAATCAAGAGCAACCTAAAATTATTATATATATATATATTATATATATATTGATAAATACCTAGAAACTCCCAACAAACAAATAGACACCCTAACCTCAATCAAAACCCTAACACGTAAACAATACTTTAGTCAAATAAATGCCCATAATACACCATCACACTCACTGCTTAATACAAATAATAATTAAACCAAGAACTCAAAATACTCCAAGACCAAATTAAACTAACCTTTGCAAGACTAGAAAACAACCTTCGACAGACACCCAAACCTCCAAACTGGAAGACAATCTCTGATGCAAGACAAGCCACCACTAGAATCGAACTCTAATTGTAAGCATTACTCAAACTCACTACCGTCAATCGACTTCAATTCTGATGAGAAGACCATGAACGCAACTGAATAGATCTAGCACCACACTATGTAGTTGAATAGATCCCAGTAGAGCCTTACTATTTTACTCTAATCCAAATAGTTAGGCTCGATAAGATTATGTTATGTAATTTTTGACATTATTGGAACCACTTCTGACATAACAATAGATTTTGTTTCATCTAAAGTTCCCACACAAATATCCTCACGCAATGACAATCAATTAAAAACTCTAAGCTAAGCAATCAAGAATAGCCTAAGATTATTATTATTATTATTATTATTATTATTATTATTATTATTATTATTATTATTATATATATTGATAAATACCTAGAAACTCGCAACAAACAAACAAACACCCCAACCTCAATCGAAACCGACAGACCTAACACGTAAACAATACTTTAGTCAAACAAATGCCTAAAATACACCATCACACTCGCTGCTTAATACAAACAATAATTAAACCAAGAACTCAAAAATATTCCAAGACTAGATTAAACTAACCTTTGCAAAACTAGAAAACAAACTCCGATGGATACCCAAACCTCCGAACTAGAAGACAACCTTTGATTGACACCACCTCCTAATTAGAAGACAACTTCTTATGAAAGACAAGCCACCACTAGAATCGAACTTCGATTGTAAGCATGACTCAAACTCACTACCGCCGACCGACTTCAATTCTGATGAGAAGATCGTGAAGTAGCTGAATAGATCCGACACCACACCACACAGCTGAATAGATCCTAGTAGCCACACCAGGATGACCAAATTTGAGCAAACCTAGCCCATGCTCATGATGACATAACCCACCACGAACCAATTTGCAATTGACTTGGTCCGGCGAAATCCTAGAATAGGTAAGTCTAAAAAAAATCCTAAAGATTTCGTTGCTCTGATACCATGTAATAGAAGAGTGATTGGAAAATTGTGTATTTGTTTCACTGATACATAGGGTGTTATACAAGTTCTTTAAGAAACCGAAGAGACCTTAAGAAACTGAAAACACCCTACTTATATACAATAAAATCTAAAGAATATTCTATATGTAAAAATTCTAATTACATATATTTACAACTTTAACAAAAGCTTTTTATGGGATTTTGAAATTTTGAACCATATGAACCAGAAACTAATACCAACAACTTACATTTTCTTTTAATTATTATTTTTTTTTCAATTTTTAGTTTTTTCAAGAGAAATTCCTATTTTATTTTCTTTTTATAAAGAGACTCCATAAATGGAAAAAGCTTATAAAGAGATCCTAAAAGGAGCTTTTTTGCTTTGTGGTGAATATCTAATTTTCTTTTACTTTGATTAAAAAAACCTAAGAATTTTTTGTGATCCTCCATTAGATACCTACATATAGTTAGTCGGAATCATGTTCTTGTAGTTCATTTTGATTTTGTAAAACTTTAGTGTGTTGGTTTCTTTTAATTTTTTTAAACAAGTGTAAGTATTTAACCATTTTAGGTTTTTGTTCTAAAAAGTCCTAAGAGGTCTATTTTATTTCAGCTTTTGAAAACTTCTAAAAAGATCCAAATTTTTTAACACCCTTATTATTTTTTTTTTTTTGGTAATTTAGAAAATAACTAGATAATATTTGTATGTATAAGACAAAAATACTTTTTATTTATATGGATCTCATGTATGAAAAAGGCAAAAAGATATGAAAATTTTATTCCTATTATGGAATATTTCATTTTTAGTCTTAGTCAAGATAGATAAGGAATCTATGCAAAAGAAACCTATATAATTAGGAAACAATGGCATCTATGTTTATGATGCCTATTGACAATCACAAATTAACTATATAAAGAAGTATTGACACACTGAGTAAGACTTGAAATTTTTTTTATCTTTTCCAATTTTTGAATTTTTAGGTCTTTAATGGTTATAGGTAAAACTTATAGGTATTTCTTATGTACTAAAACTGTACAAACAATAAGTTTCCACATCCAATAATACCAAACATGTCGTAGTCCTTATTGGTAGGTTTTAATTTGTAACAAATATGATCATGCTAGAACATACTACATGCGGAATAACATGGCAACTAAACTTCTATACGGTAGCAACCCATTTTTTACCTCTCTTTTTTTCAATTAATTTTTTTCGAGAACTTGTATTATGTCTATTTTCTTAAGACCACGGACAACTTTACAAAAAGACTGTCACATTGAGATCGGGAATCATATCTATATACTAACCTAAAATTTCTCGCTCTTATCCATGATTTATTTTTTTTTTTCCCCATTATAGCCCATAAGTTACATTCTATACTCTATTTGATAAAACTATACAAAGCGTAAAGTAATATTCACAAAGATATAAGTCCTATGCTTAAATTTTTGTCTATCTACTAACATAAATTATAAAACTAATATTTACAAATTTATGAAAAAAAATTTGTCAATAAATCTAAGTCGATTCTTCTATTAAAAAAAAAAAAAAAAACAGTTCTAACTTATCTTATAACCCAATTTATATTCCTAATATCTACCAAAAAAAAAAAAACAAAAAGGCAAAACACGACTGTAGCAACATTTACAATAGAAAGAATAACAATCCCAATATATAATTTTTATCAAATTTTATTCGCATACTTTGACGGATCCATTGAACCTAGTATTTGCGAAGACTATCTAAACATGACGTAATAACAAAGAAATAGAATATGCACATCACACACACACATATATATATATAACATATATTTTTTTAACATAAACCTATATAATATATACTAGTGTATGATGCATCCACGCTGCATGTATAGGAAAAAAAAGAGAACAGTTATCTTTAAAGAAAATGAAAATGCAAAAACAAAAAGTAAAGATAAGAGAGTGAAAAAGGGAAGAATAACTATTATATTTTGATGTATATTTTTTTGACATCAATAAACCAACATTCCTTTAATATAACACGTATCGCACATGTAATAAATGATATACGTCCATGTCCTTTTTTGATAAAAATGTCATACGGATTGTGTAAATATGCATATTGTATGTTGTCTATAATATAATAATGTTGATATATACAATTTCTTTTTCTTTTCTTTTCTTTTTTTTTTTTTTACTATTTTCAGTCGGGATACATGTACGTTTACATTTTTAGATTGAAAGTTAAAATAAAATAAAATAAAATAAACTGACATGCTAACTAACAGTAAATAAAATAATTAGAGCTAAAAGAAATAAACAGAAATGATGGAAAATTAATAGTTGAAATGAGCTTGAAAAGGGTCGACACACTTTGCACCTTGGACGGGGAATTGGGTTCGATGCGCAGAGGTGGTTGTGGACAAGGTTTCGTTGGCGCTCAAGTGGTGACGGTGTGGTGTGGGAATGATTCGGTATGGTGTTAACCATTATTTCGTTGGTGATTTCTAGGTGTTTGTGAGAGGGATCGAGGGAAATGGTATGAAGTATGGTGACGATTCAAACAAGGAAATTAATCAATGAATAGAATACAAAAAATAAATCTAACTTGAATATAAGTTGGGTTGGCTCGAATACAAACCAATCTACTCTAATACAAGTAGATTTTGGAATTTTAGAAGTAGAAAACCAATACACAATTTTGAGGATAAAATTTTTCTTCTTTTTTTTCATTCCTAATAGATTGGTATATATATACAAAATATGATAGTATTCTCCTATGCCCAAAAAAAAAAAAACCTAGAAACTTCTAGAATTTTCACACATGTACACACATGTGTTTCCCTTTTTTTTAATTTTCTGTTTCCTATATTTTTTCTTTTTCTTTATAATATTTCTAAATACTAATTAAATAATTACAAAATATAAATCCTATAATTTTTACTTTACAACAATTCCCATCCCTTCAAAAACACTTATCCTCAAGGGTTATATGAATGTCAGTATTCTCTACATAATCCATGCAATGAGCCCAATTGTCCTCATGGAAATTATCCATCCAAGTTAAACCAACTTTAAATCCCTTTTCCTCTTCACTAGTAAATAATTCAAGCCCTAAATACAAAGATAACAAGTTGGAATGGTATTCCTAGGCCCACATCATCTTCCAAAGATAAAGTGAACTGCCAGAGCAAAATTCTCCACGGAACAAAACCATAATTATTCGGAAAGCAAAAAGATAACCTCCTCCACCTAGAGCTTCTACGTGTTGATGAAGCTTCGGATCAATAACTTATGTGATTGAAACCGAGTTATTAAGTTGTGTTCCCACACCAACACATCTTTTAGTGCATCCAAAATTCCTTGCAATCGACGCATCAAACATTCAAAGCACCAAAATGCCTTGACTTCATCATGAAGAAGAATTATCACTGGGAAGCAAAGATTGCCCATTTCTTTGCGATAGCTAACATCTTTGTCTATCTACGCATAAACGGCCAATATATCCCAGAGTTTAGACAGGCTAGTTTGCTTTTCATAGAATATCAAAGTCCTGTCAGTGCGGACCACATCCATCTTAATCATGCTAACACTAAATCGTATATTATCAAGGAGATGGGCATCTATCCCACCCCAATGAAGTTGTTTTGAATCAATGAAGTCTAGGCACCCATATATCTTGCTTGTCTCAAATTTGACAAAATGGAGTATACCACTGAGAATAGGATAGCTTCTTCTATTCCATTAGAAATTCCTAATCTCTTCTTCATAGTTTTCTTTCCCTCATCACCAATAGATTTTTCCTCCAAATTCCAACATTTATTGGGGACCCATGTAAGCATCAACCCTACTCCTATCTTCCTCAGCTCTTCCATGCTGTGCAACACCACCTATCATTGATGTCCACGACACAACTCTCTGCTATGCATCCGACTAAAATCTCTTTAGCAACAGCAATGCCACTACATTTTGGATACATGTCCGCAAATGCATTACTTATAAACAAGCAATATTCACATCGAAGACTTATAACAAGGCATGAACCTATCTGCTCCATTCTAACAGCGCCAAATTAGTAAACCATTAATATACTTGAAAGCACCAAAATGAATCGACAATATCGATCCATCTATTTTCATTTTAACAAAGCTCTCAAATCCATCAATACCATTCCCACTTTGCACCAACCCAGAAATCAATACAGTCCAACAAAATAAGTTCTTTACAGGTGCAGCCGAAAGACCTGCATTGCTTTAGATTTCATCCTGCCTCTTGCATATCCTAAAACTATTAGCAGTCTACAAATAGAATTCTTCACACGTATCAAATTAAAAACTAACCTTGCATCACCTTCTAAATGGCCATAGCTATCTAATAACATCCTGTTATGCCTCTCACACATCAAATACAAAACAAGGTTTTCTATATCACCTTATACTTCAAGTCCATCCCTTTTGACAAAGTCAATTATAGCCTGAATAGAATCTAAAACCCTGTTAGACAATGAGTTGTTCCCATGTTCTATTTCCACTTTCTCTGCCCCACTCAATGCTCTGCACAATTTGTCAACTAATGCTTTCTTATCAACATATTCTGGCACATACTCATCTCCCAAGGAGAAAATAACCTAGAGAATGAGACATGTGTCCAAGTCTCAGTCTTATCTGGTTAGAACTAAACATGTCATCATCACCCATATAAGCATAGAGAGAGTAGTACCTACTGGCAGTTATTTGGGCTGTCGGATCTGCTTCCCCAAGCATGAACTCAGATCCTTGTCCTTCTTTAATCATGGTAGCAGCTAAGTCAGTCAAAGTATCTATTTTAGGAATAGTTGCTCTACATTCTCGATCATTGATAGAGGCCTGCAAAACGGTTGCACAGACAGCTCTAGAACATGTAACATTAATACACATATAATATACAATATCCTGGCAACCATTGCTATGCTTAAGTAGCACCACACCCTCAGAGTCTTCCTTGTTCATTAAATAGTTAACTAGTTGATCAAGTTCTATAGCATCTTGTCATAAGCTGGAAGAGCCATATCCAATATAAGACAGTGACATCAGCAGTTCTACAAGAGACCATTTTCCTCTATTTAATGCAATTGCAAGAGGCTCCAAATATTCTATAGCCAAAAAACCATCATTGAGTCTACCAATAAAGAAAACTTGTTGTTTGTAGTCACTTGTTTTAAATGCTACATTAATCTCTCCCAAACACCGTCTTACCCGCCTTGAAACCAACGCTAAAGAAACAAACTTCCCATAAACTATCCTCCCACTATCACAATCACTATCAATATTAAGACTAGCCTCCATCTCCTCCTCTTCTCTACAATGAAGTGCATAACACACCTCTGTCACGTCGGCACCTGTAGTAAGCTTCAAATCTGAGCTCAGTTTACTACCTTTCTCCACCACTTCCTTAGGATTAATCGTTAGCTTCTCAACATGACTAGTTTTAATCTGATTCATCATCAGAAAAAAAAAAATCTTATTTAACATAAACCCATTCCTCGAACTAAAACTGCTATCTGTCTCCATAGGAACCCTAAGTCCCTACCAGAAGCTCTTGACCATGACCTCCCATTGGCACAACAATCCTCGTCAACACCTTAAAGTCGATCAACATTCCAGCGATAATTCCCCAGTCGATTCCGGTGTTGGAACCACAACTTCCTTACTGAAGAACGCCACATTTTCAGCGAAATGGTAACCCTCTTCATTTCCAACCAGCACAATAGATTCTCCACTAACTTCATTGAGGAGCCCTCATCGAGCTTCAAATTGACCTTCCTATCAAGAAGATTAGAGGGTTGAGTCTTCTTGATGGAGAAATCACCTAATTTAGGCTTAATCAGAGATGATTGGGAAGGGAGCCTTAAAATGTTGAGAGGGTTTTGGTCTTCACTAGTGACATCAACATTGCACACTCCAGCTACTGCCACCTATGGCTGCGACTGATTTTGCAACAGTTGAGGGAGCAATTTGGGTTTAGAGAAGAATGGGCTTTTGGATGCTTCTGAGATGGTACCTATGTTTGTGACTGATTGCTTTCACTTTCTTCTCACCAACCTGAATGCCTTCTACACCATCAACAAAGCCAAGAAGTAACAGCTTTTTGGCCATGATGCTGCACTTCTTCAAATTTGCATAAAGCTTATTCTCCTGCAAAGCTGTTAGCACTTCCCACAAATGCATAAGATTCTCCCTTTCCTCGTTACAATAAATCAATATATCATCAAAGTAAACCATAAAACCTTTCCAATGAAAGGTTTTGATACCTGATTCATTATCGCATAAAAGTACTTAAGGTTTTGTTAGCTCGAATGACATAACTAACCATTCACACAACCCTTCCTTAATCTTGAAGGTTGTTTTCCATTCATGTTCCAACCTAATCGGATCTGATATACCCTTTCCTCAAATCAATCTTAGAAAACACCGCAACTCCATTTAATCTATCCAACATATCCTCTAGCTATGGATTTAGGAATTGGTACCTAATGATAATCTTATTAATTTCTCTACTACTAACACACATCCTCTAGGCTCTCCATGAAGCTTTTGAGAGGTGGAAGGAGTTGCTAGGTAGGTTATCATATCATGGACTTCCTGAGTAGACCTAGGTCTAAACTTTTTTAATGGGCTGAATTATAGCACTAGATAGCTTATTGATGCAATAGCAGGAGGGAGCCTAAAAACCAATCCCTGAGGAGTGTTTGAACCTTTTTGAGGATATGGCCAATACTGCTACAAATGGTCATTTGTGAGAGCTAAAAAAGAAAAGACTGGAGGAGTTTTTTAGCTTGATGTTGTGACAAATCTAACCTCCAAAATAGAAGCCTTAAGTAGGAAGGTGGATAGCATGATCATGGGGATTGGCTAAGTGAACATGATAGATGACATTTTTGGATAGAATGTTGTGAGTATGACTTACGAGAATGTGGAGTATGTAAACAATTTTAATGGACCAAAGAATGACCCCTACAGTAATACATACAACCTGGCTGGAGAAATCATCTAAATTTTAAGTGAAATAATAACAACTTCCAACAATTTGGCTTTAACACACCAAACTTTCAGAAACCACAAGGTCAAAGGTTAAGTGTCCCCTAGGCTAGCAAGAGTTCTCTGGGGGAATTAATTCCTCAATTCATTAAAGCATCTAAAGCTAGGTGGCAGACCATTGATACTATGTTGAGAAGCCATTCAGTTGCAATTCACAATCTGTAGACACAACTAGGTCAAATTTCAAAAATCCTTTTAGAAAGACCTCAAGGATCTCTACCAACTAATATAAAAGCTTATCCTAGAGAACAAGCTAAGAATTGAGAAAGATGGAATCCTAAGATGATTAATCCTAGCTTTTTTTTTTTTTTTTCTTTTTTTCTTTTTTTTTGGTGCTTTTTGAGGAAGATTTTGTCTTCTTTTAAAGAGACCATGATTCATGAAATTTTGATGATTGAATATTTGGAGAAGGATAATTGATGTCCTTGGTGAGTTTGTGTTTGATTGTCTTATCGTTTGTAAAGACTTTTAATAGGTTTTGTTGAGAACCTGCTTTGATATTTAATTAATATGTAGATGATGATTTTGAAGTTAATGAATGATGTTTTTCGTGAAATTCTTTGATTAGAAGATGAATGATAGAGAGACAATTGCATTTATACTACATTTTATGCTTTAAGGTTTGTTTGAAGTGTTTTTGCAGGAAGCCACTAGATAATTTTGGCCACGAGCCAACCAACGATTCATAAAAGGAGAATAATTTTTTGTTACTGTCTTAATTGAGGCTTGAATCGAGCCTACGATTTTGACCTGTGGTTGTCTTTAATTTTTTAATTCTTTATTCTCCAAGCCGTGACATTCTTTTTGTAGGATAAATAAAGGCACATGTTGAGGCATCGATCCCTCGATTCCTTATTCTTTATTCTTTTAGTCACAACTTAAATAAAAGTCTTCATTCTTTAATTCTTTTTGTTTGTTTTTAATAAATAAAAACTGTGTTCTAAATCCAGCCATTGGTAGAACCTACGACACGATAACTATAAAAACCTTAATACTATTGTTTTCCTCTCATTTATTGCTTCATTCAAAATTTTAACAAAACCCGATAAATGCTCTCAACACCATCGATACACTTTCATTTACAAACTCATAAAAAACCATTCCTTTTCAATATTTCTTACATCAAACCACTAAGGTAAGCTCATTTCTTTACTTTTTATTTACTTTTGTTGGTTTATCTGAGTACTAATGCTAGCTTAATCTGTATACTTTTAGGGTTTTAGTTTTTACACATTTTGATTATCTGTAGTTTTTTATGATAAGTGAACTACTTTTTGATGAAAATGAGTTAAGATATATGTTCTTTGCATGTTTCTCGTTCAGAATGATAGGTTGTTTTCAATAATATGTAGTAACTTTGTTATGATGTTCAACTCCAAAGGAAGTTTGAATTGAAGTTAGTTTATATCATAATGTTTTAAAAATCTAACACTTTTAGAAAAGTATAAGCTTAGAGAATAAGAATGTAATTAAAATCACTATGAAATTTTGTAAAGAAAAGATGTAAATGGCTATGCCCCGAATTTATTGCTTTGATTAAATATAACAAGTTCTGTTTTAGGTTTAGTCAAGAAATTAAGGTAGAATTCTTTTGTTTATAATGAACTTCTAACCTAATACCTATTCTGTTTATTTTATATTTGCAGTAATGACACCTAAGAGATCACAAACACAACCCTAGAAACAATTCAAAAGGGCTAGAGTTGAATCTAGGCCCGATGTCTAAGTATCCATCATCAACTTCCTGTAAGACTAAATGGCGAGGATGTAGAAAAATATAAGACTTTCTCTGTTAAGAAACAAACTGCTGCCAATATTTTTATGGGCTAGGGTATGATAAGGAGTTTTGGTTTGGAGAAAGAATTTAGAGGATTTTTCGAAGACTAGGCATGGGGTAAGGTTTTGAGATAAGAGAAGAAGCCTATGGATGAGTAACCTTGGCGTTCATGGCGAGTTTTAGGACTAGCATGTAGGTGGCAGACTTTGATAACACAGTTAGTTTCCATACGTTTGGAGAGTATAGAAGTATAATAATGAGGCAGTTTATAGCTACCATAGATTTGTATGATGAGGATAAACATCTATATGGAGAGGAGTTTAAAAGTCTACCTATAGAAGCATCTAAGGAAAAGCTGAAGGATTTTGTGTTAGAGGAGATACAAGGTAGAGTTTTAGCCTCAAAGATTGTTGGGTCAAGTTTCGAGTAGCCAAGTGCTAGGATATTACATTATATAATCACGAAGAGCATTTTCTCAAAGATAAAGGGTGCTATAACAGTAGCTGAAGCTGAACTCCATCCTTTATTTAGTATGATGAAGAAGAGAAGGATGAGCATTGGACTGATAGTGGCTTGGAGAATTAGGCATCAAGCCAGTATGCAAGGAAAGGGAATTTTTCCGGGTGGACTTATCACTAGAATTTTAAAGAATTTGCAGCTGTGGTTAGAACAACGGCTTACTGATATGGTTAGCAAATTTGAGGCCTTAAACAAGCAAGCTTTCAGAGATTGGAGAATAGTAGAGGTAGGAACTCAACTTGCTGCTGCACTAACAGCAAGACAAGCACCTGCTACTCTACCTGTTGCAACTACTCAAGAAACTGTGGAACCTGAGCATGAGCCTATTGTTGCTACTTTAGAACTTGCTGCCACTGCACAAGAAGATCTACCTACTACATTTGTGCCACCTACACAAGAAGCTCAAACCAACTTGCTGTAGCCAATGTAAGCCCTTCTATTTTCAATAGTTTTATTAATTTCTAAGACCAAGGACCAAATAAAAAACCTTAAAAAGCCATTTAGGTTAAAACAATGTGTTATAAAGGATCTAGATCTGGTAATCTCGGGCTTGAAATCCTAAAACAATAAAATTGAGATAATTATAGATTATAGTCAATAATAATATAGCGAAACAAAAAATGATTAGATTCATTGAAATTTAGTTCGTTTCAGACCCGAACGAGATTAGTTTTCGAAATTAGGGTCTAGACTTGTAAAATGGTAAAAATGTTTCGATAACACTGTTAGACTCGTAATAATATAAGGATTCATAAAATATCCGTTTTAGAATTTTTTGAGCATTAAAAAATCAGATATAGCTTTTTACGCACATTTTTCTTATATCAGTAGTTTAATTATCTTGTTTATTATTCATTACTATTTACTACTATTCATCTGTCTTATTTCTTACTACCTATTTTACAAACCCATACACTTATTTATTACAATTTTCATTTTCAATACACTTCATATCTTTCATATCTTGCACATACTTACTTTTCATTAACAAAAAATCCCTTCTCTCTAATTCATGCTCTTCTCTTCTCCCCCTCTATTTTTTTCATTTTCAATTTATTTTAATTACAACTAATTACCCTCCACATTTATCTATAAATACCCCTCTCTCTCCACTTTTTTCACACATCTCATTCACTACTAAAACTCTCCCAAAATTTCTCTCTACAATTTCTTTTGAACTCTCTCTTCATTCCATACTATCACTATCTCCATACAACCATCACTACATTCTTTTCTTTTTCCATTATCACGTAACCATTTGGTAAAAGTTCCAAAATATTTTTTATATTTATGTAACATAACATGACCATAGTGTATATTTCTAAACCTATGAGAGTTAAGAAAGCAATAATATATCCATGACTTGCTCTTGTTCGTGCATAAATTCTATTGTTATGTTATTCTATTGTTATGCTCTGTTTTTATTATGCTCTTATCATTATTATTATTATTATGTTTCTTTTCTTTACTTCTTTTTTTTTTTTTTTTTTTGGAACCTGTCCATTCTAAGCTCCAAGAAGCTTTGATGCAAACTAAGGCTCCCAATACTTGATCTTACATATATGTGCTTATTTGATTCTTATATCTCTTTCTTTCTTTATATTGAGTTATTCTTATCTTTAACATAGCTATATAATTATATCCATGTATGACCATAATGATGTTGTCTCAATAAATTTCTCCAAGAAATGAAAAGGAATCCTTTCTTTAATAAATAAAATAAAACTAAACTCTTTTTAAAATAATTATTTGTCACTTAGGAAGAATTTTCATCAAGAACTAAAGTATATGTTTCAATAAAAATTCTCTTTTAAAAATTTAGACAAGTTCATTAATGATTTTAATAATGTTATCATGCTAGATTCTTCTAAGAGATTTAACTTAGTAGTTTCATCACATACTCTTTTTCCAACTACTAAAATAGAATTTATTATTTCAATCCCAATGTTGATAATTCTTTATTATGAAAAACTCCTTCAAGGCTTCGTTATATGGTATTATTATTTTTCAAAATCTAAAATAAAATTTTTGCTAAGTTCTAAAGTTGATAATTCTCTGTTGTGCAAAGTTTTCTTAAACACTCATTTAGGCGGTTATGCTAATACATGATAAATATCAAAGATCTAAGCCAAGTTTTCAAGTTAAGGTAAAAATAAAAAAAATCAACTCACTAGTTTAGAAACCAATTTAGAGAAATAAAATTGCCAACAACTTAAGAAATTAATTTTTTTTTAGCTAAACTTATTTCCTAAAAAATAGAAAACATACATTTAACACAACTCAAAACATTAGTTACTTCCAATAACTTTAAAAAAAAATTTGGAAACTTCATTTCTGAACCACCAGAAATAAATTGCTTTATAAAAAATCATTTTTGAGACAACATCACTAAAATCATGCATATAATATGAGTGTATACATATATTCAAAGTATTTTTTTCACCACATAAAAATCTATGTGTTTGCTATAGGTTTTTAGATGAAATAAAGTTTAAGAGAAATTGTTTTTGAAGGCTGGAATTTTCGTGACTAAGCTATACCAGCCCATTTTCTAACCCAAATGCCTTTAAATATTACAAATAACATTTAGATAAGATAGACATTTTCAAATAGTAGAAAATGACTACTTATATGCAAAATTCCAACTTAAAATGAGCAAGTTATGGTCGTTGTAAATTAGAATTTCTCTAACCAAGAAAAAGACGCTAATTTCAAGTTATAGAATAAGAATTTAAGTACAACCTTTATAAAATGCTCATTTTGGATATTTCTTCTTGTTTAGGTAAAGGAAGACCCGACATCACTTTCCTGGAGGATTATCTTGATTATGATCAATCGACATGGAGTGAGTTATTCCCTCACTATTTACATTGGCACTAGAAGTTTATGAAAGATAAAATGAAAAGCTGTATGTGATAAATATATGTGGTATGTGGTGTTTGATGAATAAAAGATAAGCATATCAAAAGGGGAATCGATGATTAAATTATGTGTTCTCTTATGATTGTTTGATGTATATTGTTTGGTCAACCTTAACTCGAAAACTAATATTATTTGGGAAAAACATTATTAAAAATAAATCATGCACGGCACGAAGTGAGTCACATTATATATTTCGCTACCATTCTTCATGTGTGGAAACGATGAGTCGTAGTGGTGGCCACTAGTAGCTGGGAAGTCTGCATTGGCAAATAGGAGCTAGAAAGTCTACAAAAATATGATAGTTGCATGGGCCAGTAACCACCCAACCCCCGACATGGAGGGTGTAAATCCATGCTACACATGGTTTCTAGTTAATTGTGTGTATTTGTTTGCTCATATGATTGTTGCATATTCATATGCTTGCCTAATTACTTATATGTTTTTATGGAAATGTTTTGAAGAAGGAAATTATCTCACGAAGCTAGTTTTGCTTATACTCCTATAGCTTTTTGTTTTAGTTCGAATACTTATGGTTGGCCCCAAGAAGCCTATTTGCTAGGTACAAGCAAAAGCTATTATGACCTTTTGGAAGAAGTTTGCATGATTTAGTTTTTGGTTTAGACTTCTAAAGAAAATCTATAGTAGAATTTTGCTACAGATATATATATATATATTTTAATTTGTTGGCTTAAATTGGTAAGACTTTAAGTGGGGAATCCCCTAAGAGTGGTAACAAGTCGATCTTAATGAATGTTACACGTTTACATTTATAAACTCTTGCATGCTTTTATTATCTGCTTAAAATAATACCCTTTGGAGTCTCCTACTATCCTGGAAGCATGCTCGGCATGTGATATCAAAGCTAATGCATGACTAAGGTAGTCATTCTCTAGCTTTAATTATGTATGGCGGACTGTCACATTTAGGATACCTTCGGGGTGTGACAGCTAGTTTCAACAAACTTGAAGCTGAAGTGAAAGGTCTGAAGAAGTTGGTTGCTTTTGAGATGAAATATGATGAGGACATAAGAGATCTAGAGGAGAGTATGAAGAAACTTATGGATATCTTTACCCATGGTCCTTAACCACCCAAAAAATCCAAATCACTACATTTGATTCTACTTGGCTAAGTCAAACCATCATGATGATGATGATGATGATAATGAAGCCAAGCCACCCTTACCTTTCACATACCTACCATCCTCACCGCATGCTACACACATTCATCACCTCAGCAACTTAAACATAAACATGCCCTATACAAATTACCCAAACACCACCTCCATCATACACTAAACCTACCTATACACCACATAGCCAAACATAACCAACCATCCTGAACCTATAGCTGAGTCGCCTGCTCATTTTCCTAATAGGGGATAATGAAGCCATTTCTTAAACACAAGCCTTTCCACCAAAATATTATGTACATACACCACTACCATTACAACAAACACATACACATACACAACTTATCCTGCAAGCCAAACAAGATTATCATCTCAAACACAATCAACCCACATACAAAACCTTAAAAACCACAAGTGCTACA
Source organism: Combretum micranthum (assembly GCA_024138025.1). Lineage (NCBI taxonomy): Eukaryota > Viridiplantae > Streptophyta > Magnoliopsida > Myrtales > Combretaceae > Combretum > Combretum micranthum. The sequence continues at coordinate 162,151 of JAMXBD010002560.1, forward strand.
TAGAACCAAAACCTTTCAAAGAAGACCACGGAAACTAACTCCAAAGAGAAGAAAATTGATCATTCATGATGAGTCATCATATGAGGAGTACAATCCGATTCTACTTGACAATTTGGTGAAAGATATTGCCTCCACTGCTGAAGTTGATGATCTTGGAGGTGGTGTTGGTACCATAATAAGTACTAAGGGTAGCATTGATTTAAACGTCCTAGCATAAGCAGAAGTTGATAATAATGATGAGCTACAAGAATACATGGATATAGAAGAAGAACTCCTTGGATCTATCTTCAAGATAGTCGTGGAGGGGTAGCTACAGTTATAAATAATGTTTACCTAGGAGAACCCTCCGATACAAAATTCTTTAAGTTGATTAGGCAACCTATCACCTCCAATCAAGTTCCTGAAATCACAACTCTCTCCCTAAGCAACTCAAATGAAGAAATCCTTGATGCCATCAATCAGTTAGTCTTATAAACACTTGAAGAATAAATCAATGAAGAAGAAGATATCCTGTAAGCGATCAACACAATAGTTTTGTAGACTATCGAAGACGAAATCAATGAGAAAAAACTCTATAGAGCTAAAATAGACACCCTTTTAGAAGAGGTAGCTGAGGACCTCTTATTTGAAAATGCTTCTCTTCTTGTTTATAGAGAAGATATACAACCTCAAGAAGATCATAAAGAAGGCTGCGTTGAGCTAAATGGAGAAAGATTCCATATAGATGATATGCAAGGCTTTCGTGAGAGTGAAGATACACAACAAAAATACGATAGATGGCTCGAGGAAGAACATCAAAGAGTAGAAGAGGGAAGACCAATCATACCACTAAGAATAAAGGAGGAAAAAGAAAAAGAAGAATTCCTGGAAAGAGAGAGAGAAGAGCAAGAGCATCTTTGAAATATAAGAAGCATATGGGCTTAGTTGAACAGGAAAAGAATGATGAATACTTCGCTCGAGCTCTACAAAAACAATGGGAGAAGGATGAGAGAAAAACATCACAAAAAGGGAAAAAGACAAAAGCAAAACAAAAGACAAGAAAGAGAAAGAAATAATAAAGACTCCCAACTTTCTTAACTTTAAAATGTTTTTTGAAAAATTTGTATTACTCAATTCTTTAACATTCTTTTATACCTTCATTGTTACATTATTTACAACAATACATAAATTAGAACACATTCTTTTGATAGCTTAGTTCTTATTCTTTGATTCTTTATATTCCTTGATTTGTTATTCTTTATAATCTTTTATTCATTATTCTTTGAAAATAAATGTAATTCTTTATGGCAGAATAAGTTTGGTTTTTTTGCAAGTTGTTAAACAAAGTTTAGTTAATCTAAAAAACATAAGTTAGAATGCAGAAATAACTTCGAAATTCTTTTGTCCAATTTTAGGCCACAGCTCTAATAGAGCCAGTAGTTATTATTGATGTATTGCCTTATTCTATCATATTCTTTAAATAGCTTTAATCAGAAGGCAGCAGAACCCACAATCTCTAATCTAACTTTAACCTGCAATCTAGAACTGAGAAGTGTTATTAAAACTTGTAACTTTAATTTGCTAATGATCCTATGTCTATTTATAATGTTTTAAAACATTGAGGATAATGTTCATATTAAGTGTAGGGAGGGAACTAAGTAAGAAGGGTTGAGAATAATAATAGAAATCTGCCAATAATAGAATATTTATGCTTTAAATGATCATTTTTCTCCACAAATCATAGGAAAATAATGAAATGGGTAAAATATGACCAAAATTTTTCAAAATTCGAAACAAAAAAAAGTTTAAATAACTTAATTGGACTAATAATGAGGAACATCATCACATATTTGAGTTAACTTTACTATGTATAAATCACCTTATAATATCCATGTGAAGTAGTTTCACTTGTTATTTAACCTAGAAATTTAGAGTTGGAGTTAGCTTAAGGTCCCCAATAAGGTTACTCAATTGTTTTTTAAAATCTTAAACGATCTGTATGTTTTTCAATTTAGTCATTTTGAGAGTTTCGTAGTCTTTGATGAAGGTCCAAATGATGTTCATAACTTAATGATTTTTCCTTATGCTTTATCTAAAATTAAAAATGAAAATGATTATGCTCTTAAGGTTGAAATAGGCAGGGGTCGGTCCCTAAAAAAAGAAATTTCTTAACCCCTCTAATTTTAAATAAGCCATGAATCATATAATAAAAAAAAGATAGGGGTAACAACCCTTCCAGAAGAAAATGAAAGAAGAAGGCAAAAACCTTCCTCTCTGTAGCTTTGAAGTACATAAATAATTAATAAAAATGAAATGAAAGCACAAATAAGGAAAGAAATTCAAAGGATGAACTGATGTGTTTGCCTTCATTTTTTACTATGATGTTTGGGGAGATGACTAAGGAACTGCGTGCCTATATGTATAAGGAGATAAGGTTGATTAAGTTCCTCTTACTTTATTTGATATTTTAAGTAATTTTTTCTTTGAAATTCTTAATTAAATAATGAGGGTAAAAGCTGATTTACTTATATAAGTTTATGATTTTAGAAGAAGTAACTTTAACACAAATTTTAGCAAGAATTGATTGAAGTTATATAGTGCTAAGTTAAATAGGTGGTTGAGCTTTGAATGAGAACTTTAAGTTCTACTTGGTTAGATTTCATTCATGATTTATTTTCCTATTCCAATAAACTTTTCTTGAGATGTTGAATTGATGTTTTGCTTTAGGACAAGCAAAGGCTTAAGTGTGGGGAATTTGATAAGTCTGTTATACTCTTCCATTATAGGAATTTAGTCTTGATTTGATCATATTTAGATAAATGCCTAAATTTTGTGCTTTCATTGTTTGAATGTTATTTTTTAGCTCCTAGAATAAGAAAAGAAGAAACAAAATGTTTTAGATTAGATTTAGAGCAAAACAATGACAAAGTTCAAAGACAAATTTCTATTGAGGCCATGAGAAATGCTTGTCATGGGAAAAATTACAAGATAAAACAAGGCAAAGTCCCAATCACGCCAAAACTAGACTCTCGACATGACCTCTCGGTTTACACTAAGATGATTAAGCTCTACACTTCATGATATAACTTCAATCACACCCTAAAGTCGACCGCTAGATTTACTCGCAATCGAAGCTAAGTCAAAATTTGAGCCTTTGAAGAAAAGAATACAGCTTAGACCACGACCAAACTTTAAGCCTTAGATTTGACCTGCAAAAAGTAACGTTGTCTAGCTGTCACAAATTAGCTAGCTCAAATGTGCATGCATGAAAATAAAGACAATTTTCGTTATAAAAAATATACCACATCAGCGAATAAAATCTTTATGATTTCCATGTCTGTAGCATATAAATAAACGTGCACATACATCTAATAAAAATACTACCATATGTAACAAATCACTAACATATAATAAAGAGGAATCTTTAGTGGACTGTTTCTTCTTGCTGAGGAATTTCAAAGTTTTTTAGGTAAAATCATTTTAACCCATTGTTTATATTTGCTAGATTCTGAAGTTAATTTGCAGTATTCATTTTTAATTCCATATTATTTCTTCTAAATATGTGCTTAATGTTTGCATCCATGGAGAAATAATCATCTTAACTTAGAGTTTATGAATCCAAATCCTGATTCATGTGATTTCATATGTGCTTTTAATTAAATATTGATTAGGTATTTGTATTTAGTACTTAAACTTAATTTCATAGATTTAAATGTCTATTGCACCTTTTAGACTTATGTCTAATTTCATTGACTAGATTGAGAAATCATTATTTTGAATAGATTTGTGCTACTACTAAAGTTGCTAATAATCATCTTGAGAGGGGATGGTTAAACTTTTTGTCACTTGTCAAATTTCCGAAATGGGTTTTTAAACAAATGATTCTTAAACTTTATGTAGATCTAAATTGTTGATAGCTTGTGAAGAAATTCCAATAATCTGATCTAGATGTAAAGTTTCTAATCTTAAGAGAGGCTTTAACTTACCTTTGTGAGTCCAACAGTACAAATACACTAGCAAACGACTCTCTGAGTTTGTTGAGAACCATATGATAAAGAATTAGTGAAGAAAATCGTATGTCTTATCTTACATCTACAAACTTATCCTGAAATTTACACTAAAAACATGTATATATCTTTTAGCATTAACCTTACTTTAGCTTCTATTTCTGTTATGTTTTGCTAAATTTTATTGGGTTGGATAATAGATGAAAAGCGTGTATAGTAGATGCTGACGATCTCCAAAAAATATGACCTAATACTTTCTATACTATTTTAATAGGTGCGCTTGCCTAATTTTGGTGATCGCAACAGATGTTGAACATAATTTATTAGCTTTTTCATATAAATTTTTTGAAAACTTCAACCTCGTGTTTTCTAAGATAATCTACCAAATTAATCACATACCATTCAGTATAGGTCACGACCTTATGTACTAAATGCTATTTATACCTACATGACCGATACACTTGTTGGTGGCTTTTGCACTTAAATTGACTTTTATAATACTGCACGTGTCACGCCCTGATTTGGCTTAAGGTACATCCATTCCACCACACATAAGGCTTAAGCATTATACACTAAGTCTAACCTAGTCTAAAGTTTATCGTGATCATTGCTAAACAAATTTTAGATTCCGAAATCATTGAATTAGTTTATGGAAACAACTAGGAATTTGCAGCGGAAAGTAAATTTCTCAAAAACAATTATCCAAATAGGCTACTCCAAAGAATAGACCAATATATATGCAACTTAGTATCTTACCATCGAGGATTTCATAATAAAAGTTTCAAGTATTTCAAAATACAAACCATGGGCTTATAAATGGGCCCTCATTAAAACATAAGTTTGATAGTAAAATTTATAAAATAGAAATATGATAATAATCCAAAGGATCTTAATCACTCCATTCATCAAGATACTCCTCGAAATACATGCCATACCCAATGTGGTCATAAGTATCATCATCAGAATCATTAACACCTGAAAAAAAATGGAATGAGCTGAAGCCCAGTACAACAACAACATAAGCATACATGAAATGGACACACACTTGTTGCAATGCAACAATCAACAATTTATGTATTTAAATTAAAGTGTAGCAAACAATAGTAGAACACTCACACTCCGACAACAAGTTAGGAACCTAGGATCTTAAGTTGTAACAGCTGCTCAGAGGTTGATATAGGCAACTCAAGTACCTCTATCTCCTATAGGAACATCTAGTAAATAGCCTCGTCTAGGGTTATAGCCGTTACTCATCTCTATCTATATTAATCCATTATGATTAAACAAAGTAACAGAAGATAGACCATGACTTAAAGCAGTGGTAGACTCCTAACAGATATATGCTCAAAAGATTGATTCATATAAGCATTTAAATCAATTATTGATTTATATTAAACCATGTAAAATATTCATGTTTCTAGTGCATATTCATTTGAAACAATATATTCATCTTATTATTCATAGTCTATCTTAAGTCAATTAGAAATTAACATGAGCTTATAGGAGTTCACTAGTTTGAGTATCGTTAAGTGTAAATTGTTGGTTCCTAAAGAATTTACTAAGCCAATATTAGTTAATAAGTCTATATTAGCTTAATTTAGCCAAGTTGGATAGAATTAATCAATTAAGTTCATTTTATATTCAACTCAATCTTTTAAACCCATTATATAGCAATTAGGTCCTTAATAATATTTTAAATAACATATCATATATTAAATCTAATAAAATTTTATTAAGTAAAATACTTATTTAAAATAAAATTATTCTATTTATATTATTTATAATCTATTTTTACATCTAAAATGCTAAGGAATCTAAACTAGTTTTCATTATGTTTATATTATCTTATAATACCATATTTATTCCTATTATTATAAATAAACTATAATAATTAATCATTCATCTTAAAATTCATACTAATATGAAAATACATTATTTACATTTATTTCATATTTATTTTATTAGAATCAATTTTCCTTAAATTCCAATATTTTCATTTATATAGAAACTCGTGTGCATCCACTTTAATAAATGGATTAACTATCTTAAACTCGGGTTCTTAGGCTCAAATTTTCATGTAAACTCGTCACATATATTTACTTATTTATAAGTTTGTTTGGCCTAAAATAATATTTAATTATGGTCTTATTTTAAATTAAACCCATTCTACGGAAACAGAGCACTAACACGACGCTCGATTGGTTTAGGCCTATTTGACCATTAAGACGATCGTTTCTTAGTTGGTTCACGAAATATTTGTAAATTAGACACCCATATCTACTATTCTAACAAGTTTTCAAAAATCATCAGAGCTCACTTGGATGCTGGTCTGGCCACCGACTTCACCCCCACAATGACAATGCTAGAGCTGATCTAAGACAGTTTTTGTAATTTTTGAATTTCCTTTGTTAAATTCGACTTCCAACCTATTTTATCATCTAAAACATGTTTATTCTATGTTTTATTATCTAATATATACTTAGATTTATATTTTACAACTTAAATCATAAATCATAACTCAAATCATCATCAATAACATAAATTTTCCCAAAATTCCAACATATCAACATAAATATACATACTTATGTATTTCAACATATTTTATTATATTCATATATTTATTTGATAATTTCATTTCAATAAAATATATATCAATTCAACATATATCACACATACCTTTATATAACATGCAATAATTTCAATTACTTAAATTTTTAACACACATGCCTATTCACACACACATATATAGATATTGGTTTTTATGCTTATACATATATATGTTGATCAATACTAAATATAAGTTTATTTTTAGTGATTTACAAGAATCTAAATGCTATCAATATAAATAAAATAAATTAATTATAAATTACTTACTTGGTTTAGCAAAATCAACTAAACAGTTGCCTACCACTACTTCTACCGCCAAAAGTTGATGAAGCTTCTTCAAGCTTATTTTTCCTAGCTTTAACTTTGTTTTTAGTCTTTAATTTCACCGAAGATTTAATTTGAAATAAAAGTTATATTTTGGGGAATAAAAGAGTAATTTAGAAGCATAAACTTAGGTTATACTTTACCTCTTGTGTGCTTGGTTGATGGATGAGTTTTTGTGTATTTTTGGCGAGATTTTTTAGAGTGTTTTGAGAGAAAATTTGAGAGAAATGTGCTTCTGAAAATAAGAGATGAATTAGGATTTTCTAAACTTCATATTTATATTAATTCATGTTATATAATTTCCATTAGGTTAGGGTCTTTTTAATCATTTTGTTTGATTAATTGATGGTATTTTAGTCCTTTCCTAGATGTAGAAAACTTCTTGAAGTGGTTAAAGTCATTTTATTCTTTTTACACACTTGATATTTTCTTGTGTTCAAATTGAAGATATTTAAGGGGCAATTTATCATTTCACATGTGTTAGAATTCTCTAGATTTTAGTTTTTATAATGTGTGTGATGGTGTATGGTAATGCATGGTCTGATGGGCTTTGATGAACTGATGGACTTTGATTTCTTAAGCTTCATGGGCTTTGGTTTATGGGCTTAAATTTAATGTTAATGGGCTTAGGGTTTTAGATGATGAATAGGCTTTTTAGGTTTGGGCTTTAGGTATTTGGAATTGGAAATTAAGAAGAAAGAAAGATAATTACCTATTTGGTATTATAAATTAATTTTAGGAAATCTAATTATCTTACTTGAATTTAGGATTTTAGGAACTTAGGAATTGAGATTTGAATGAAAATATTTATTCTTAAATTTCTAAGTTTAAGAGTTAAATTTCGATTCAAATGGTTAAATCGATGATTTAGGGGTTTACGCAATTGAACTTGACTAAATTTGATTAATAATTAGAAGGATTAAATAAATTACAATTTGTTGAAATAAGTTATGGAAGTAGTTTTAATAGGTGAACTCAAGTATTTAAGGTATAGAATCTCTATTTTCAATTAAATTCATTTACTAATTTAAATAGCTTAAATTATCTAATTATATCCCATAATTTGCAAAAATTCCACTAGCTAAATCATTTAAAATCAATCTCTAAACTAATTTAAGTTAAGGTTCAAAATTACCCATATTTTTATACTAATTGTCTAATAATATTTAATTAACTTAAATGAAATTTAGGGTATTTCAGCATATATATAATGTAAAATTGCAAGTGTACACATCAAATAACTTTCTCTTAGAATAATCAGTTAAGAATTTAATTATGGATTTGATCGCATAATTTCACTTATTTGTGTTTTCATAATTGGGATGTAACTTAAATTTCATTTTTTGTTGACCTTGATTCAACCCCGATTAAATCTGGTTTAACCCCTAATTGAACTAGTTTGACTTCTAACCCCTAACTTCCGGAGTCAACCACTGGTTCGAGTCTAACAATTTTAACTTAAAATTAATGAGTTTTATGGATAAATGAATACATTTCAAGTTTATTTGTAGAGTTTAATTAATTTTTAAGGTCTTGCATGCCCTTCCTACAATAAGAGCATGTGTGGAGCAAAAGTGCTTCCATTTAGATGTATGAATTAGAGAAGGGTACTTTGATACTTTTAAAGGTAATCTTAATTTATTAAATGCAATTAAACACAAGTGTATTACACTTCTACTTTTTGTTTTCTTTGAAAATTAATACTCATCTACTTTTATTCCTTAAGAATTCCAATTCTTAATTATTATTTTTTTTTATATTCACTTGCTAACTGTGTCATACAAGTGTATACATATATAAATAGAGAGAGAAAAGAAGATATAGAGAAAAATTTGAATTGCACTTTAGAAATAAGGAAGATTTAAGTATCTTACATGGACATAGTGCAATAAGAATATTAAAATCGAGGTAATGAAGTTGGAAACCATTAGGTCAGTAGAAGCATTCATAATGAACTCGCATTTACTGAATAAGGGTTTCTTTCATTTAAAATACAATTAACTAATCCCTCTAAGGGCAATTTAGGATCTACTATAGTAGTATCCACAAGCCTAAACCACTGACTAGTGGGTTACAAGTTTTATCATTACTACAGCATTTGCAAGCATTGCAAATAAGGTTATTTTTTGTCAACATCCAAAACATAATGTTGCCGTCAACATCCTTAGTAGAGAGGTGCATCTTGGGTTGATATAGTCTTCCATACAGAACCATTCCTATTGGCAATGGATGAAGATTTGCTTCACCGTTAATACGATGGGTTGATAAGTAAAAGTTGCTACGCATTAGCCTGAGGTTTTTGGTGAGTGTAGAAAGGGTATGTGTTCTGAACAAGGTCCAACCTTAGCGTTTGGAAATTTCCTCTCACCACGCAAAGTCCTGTCTCTGGGTGGAAGATTGCCTTGTGCATCTCTATCTGCTCCCATCCAGGACCTGCAATAACAATGAAAAAAATGCAAAAGAGAATCATGATTTTTAAAGGGAATTTCACAACTAATTTCCATGATAAATTCATTATTTTAACACATCATCCAAAATTCATTTGCTATCAAGCCTAAACTTTTGTTAATTACCCTTTTTTCCCCCCCTTAAAAATGGTAAGATACCTTAAGTATGGCTTGTTTTGTGAAAAATTTTTATTGAATTATTTCCAATATTTTTCTATAGAGTTTTACTATTGTAAAATATTATCTCAATATTCTAGGCAGCTAATAATGGTGGTAGACTAAGCTTGGAGATGATGGCCAATAGTGATACTTAGTCATGACAAATAATGTTAGTGGACAATAGATAAAATCATATCCAAAATCATCAAATTATTGATTTTCTATTAACATTTTTTTATGGTTTATAACTACTTGTACTACTGGTCCCCTCTGTCGCCCTTGATCTTTGCCTTATTAACGTCAAAAGTCATTAATATCTATGATCTCTTGAAACTTTGGCAATAATATTTAGTAATTATAGAATCTATTATAAAAAAAAATTTTGAAAAAGAAGTTTTACTTATAAGAGACCCCTTGAGGAAATTGACAATCTATTGCCATGTACAACTAAGTGCAGCAATTATAAAACAAATAGGAAATGCTACTAAGAAAAACAAATAGTGGACATATACCTCTGAAGGGTTTCTGGAGCACTGAAATTCTACTTAGGTATTTTTGGTTTTTAACACTAGACCAATTGGAATCCAACAAGCCATACCATTCTTCCGTTCCAATTTTCCTTCTCTGAGGTAGTAACCCCCTTGAAGCGCCCATAAAGCAAAATCCCAATCCCTTTCAGCCGCCATGCCCATGAAGCAACCCAAGTACCCATTATCAACGTGGGACAGTGCTCCTCCTTTGTGAATGTCTACACCAAATTCGCTCACAAATAAAGGATACTCAAACCCTTTTTCGGTCAAAAATGCACTTTTGTCCACATTTCATTCGATGCACTTCCACAGGCATCATTCAGACCATTGTTGGCCCAGGCATTGCCGCTCGAAAATGAATACCAGTGCATCTCGAACACAAGTTTTCCAGAGAAGGACACATTAAAGGGCTTGCTTTTCAAAAACCCCAAATCTTTATCGAAACTGAGGCCGAGACAATGACAAGAACAGTCGGGTTTGCAGCGTTGACGGTTTTCTGCTCCTTCTTGCATGTACCTAAGCACACCCCCCATCGTAGTAAATGTTCACAACGAGTGCTATTCCAGTAAGAAAACTTTTTGACCTTTCTTAAGAAACCTAAACTAATGTCACAGGAAGGAAAAAGGGGATGGCATAAGATTATACCTGTACCAGTCCTTTGGATTTTCTCTAGGACCACGAAGTTCATTCCTCAAACTCAAACCAACTACATTAGGATAATCTTTTGCCAAGATGGCCATTTTTTGTAAACCTTGCTTCCAGTACTCCGGGTCGAAATAAATATCATTGAAGAAGCCATTTCCGTCTGTTCGAGAACAACACCAACCTGGCACGGTTAAATGGTTGTCTAGGATTACCATTAGCTCTTGCTCTTTCATGATCGTAACCATAGCCTGATTCATCGTAACAACATCAGTTTCAAATGTCCCATGATCAACATTAAATTATAGTTGTGGAGCGAAAATAAATTTAAAATTAAGGCAATCTGCAGCATATGAAATAAAATTTACCTTGAAGGCGTCCATTATGGTAAGATTAACAAAGGTAGGATTGTTTCTCACAATCCCAGCAAGAATTGTTGCAATCCATAGTTCTGAAATGTCTGCTTAACGGTGAGAGAAGATAGAGAAACATTGTTAGGCAAATAAAGAGGCCATAAGAACCTAACACAATTGAACCCCATCTCCCTGACTTTCCGCGAAATCTCGGCTGCAGGCTGCTTGTCGACCCTCTGCTAGCATGGTTTGAAGATGAGATGGCCAGTTGACACATGCAAGCTTCACCCGTTTACCTTGTTCGTTCACTATCCATCTGGAGCTGGTGTGGAGTTCTTGCGCTTCTAGGGATGACTAAAATGTACCAAAAACAATGGCACATATACAAGAATAAATTGCAGGAAAGGCGTAATTGCCATCGTTGTGTATCTCATTCTTAACAAATAAAGAAGACAAAATCTTAAGAAATGGCAATGTAAGAGTCAAAGACCATATGCACCTTTATATTCACTTGCGAGCCAAGCCTATCGGTTAACTTTTCAAAAGCCAACCAAGTGTTAGCTAAGAGGACTTTCCCTATATAGTAAAAATGCTGACGGAATGTTCAGTTTTTCTAAAGGAGAAAACGTGTACATGAAACCATGTTGTATAAAGATTGCAATCAATTGGTTATATTGTTTGGGTACAATAATTTTTTGACTGTATGTGTGAGCGCAATGAGTGCAATGACAAATTAATGAGCTAGAGGAAATTTAGGCTAACAACTTAACTCCTAACCCATTTGCAAGATTTTCTTTTTTTTTTTTGGTTGGATTTTGTTTCAATTTAAGGTTTGGATTCTAATCTACCAACGATTTTCGTGTTGTTATTTATATTGATTAACAAACATACATTGATAATCCTTTTCTTCGGTTACAACGTGAGATCGATGATCATGAGTGTCCTTATAGGATTGGCATTCTTACCAAGACTTAGAGGCCTGCCTTTTAATTTAAAGCAAGTTATAAATGGAGGGAAAAAGGGAAAAAAATGATTTGGCCAAAAAAAAAAAGATAATAACATAATAATTGAAAAGAAAGTGATTATATAGGATTATAAAGAGTATCGATTTGAAATTCTATATCAGTTTTGACAAAGAATAATAAGTGCTGTGTGCTTCTATGTTTTAATATTTATTCTCTCCAAATACACCTAGCGAATGCCTACAATTAGATGTATGTTTTCACTTTGTCCATGTACACGTTTATGAGGCCTATTTCCTTTCCTAGCTAAAATGAAGTCTGAATACGTGATTATAGATTCGGATAAAATTTTACATTTCAATATATCCTTCTTACATATTTTTAATTGTGCTATTAAGTTGGAAATATAACTAAACATACCAATATGATCACCGCCTTTGGCTCTTTTGAAATATGAGGAAAAATTTATTAAACTTTGCCTGTCCTAACATATGTCTATTTAGGCATCGTCACGGTTCTGAAACAAAACCAAATTGGAATTGGAACCGCCGGTTTTGGGTTTTGAAATTGAGGAACTGGAATCGGAATCGTCTCCCACGGTTCCAGTCCAGTGCTATAGAACCAGCAGTTTTCGGTTCCGGTTTTGAGACCGCCGAACCATCTATTAAAAGAAATAAAAACAACAAAATAAATTTTAATTTTAAATAAATTTTAAAGTCAAAATAATTATTGGATCTAAAAGTATTAAATTATTTAACTAAAATTTAAAAAAAATTATTTAGAATGCACATTTTAATGTATACAAACACATTCAATATCAATTATAGTTAGTATTGTGATATTATAAAATACTCTAGAAAATAAAAAAAAAATTACAATGCAAAAAAGTCTTATATTATTAAGAAAATGAATTTTGCTTTTAGGAGAAGTTTATTTAGACTAATTATATATGATTTTAAATTATGCTTATTTGTGTTGTTGATAATAACATATTAAATATTGTGAATAAATAATAAATTTTATTATTTATATGAAATAATTAAATATTAATAATTATATATTTAATATTATTCTTATTTTTTCTTTTTATTTTTTTAATGGAACCTATGGAACGACCGGTTTTAAGCCAAAAAATCACCTAATGATTGTGAAACTGGCAGTTTCATAACCGGTTCTAGAACCGGTCAACCGATGAGATTCCAATTCTGGAACCACTGGTGACTGTTCCATTTCGGTTTTCGATTCGAAACCGAACCATATCTATGTCTATGTCTATTTACATGTATGATGCATGTGCTAAAAATAAAGAAATTTTACAAAACTGATTTTGATTTTTACTATCAAATTGTAAAACTTCGAATTTCGGTAATCAATCTTTACAACAAATTTTTAATCATAAAATAATTTTATTTGTTAAAATATAAATTCTTCACAATCAATATTTGAATTCTAAATTAATTTTTCCGACAATTCAAATATTTTTTAAATCTATTGGTTTTTATTTTTTAACTTATGTAGATAATATATCACATGAGAACCATGTTGCAATGAAAAGAATTAACATATGTTATGACCAACATCAAATTGCTAATCAACTATGTAAATATATATTTAATTTAAAACCATTTTTAATATTTTGTGAGGAGCGTTGATGTGAGTATGAAAAAAAACCGTTTGATAATTGGAGTTACATGTGAGAATTAAAATTTTTTTCAGTATCCTAATTTCATGGGATCTAAAAATTACACTTTTTTATTTGTGCATAAACTAACAATAAGAGAAAATTATACAAATTAACATTTAAAATTTGTAAGAAAAGAAAGATGTTTCTATTTAAAGGGCAATTGAAGAGGTAACACAGTTTCTTTCTTTGGGTATGATTAAAGCAATAAATTAAAAAATGTATGAAAAGATAACAATGATGGCTGAAAGACATAACTATTATAGATGTCTAATGAAAATTGGTAAGAATTTTCAATTGAAACTTATTATTAATTTGAAATTGCAATGACAGCATAAATTAATGATTCAAATTTTAATCTATTCATGAGGAGTAATATGAATGAAAATTGAAGAGTATAATTAATGAATAAAACACATTTTAGTCATTTAGTTAATATGAAATATTGGTTATTAATTATTGAAAAAAAATTAATTAATGAGATTGAAATTAATAATAATTGGGATCTATACTTATTTAGAATGTAATGAAATCATAAATTAATGATTAAATTTTAAATTATTAAAATGACATTAATAAGAATTAAAATGTATTATTAATGACAAAAGTTTAGAAAATTAAGTACAGTATGTATGTACATATATAAAGGGAAAAACCCCAAAAGTATTTCCATTCTCTTTGACCTATACTAAAGATAAGCATTTACGTTTTTAAATGTGCATAATAATAATATGCTAAATCTAATTCCCACTAACCATCACTTGGTTACTCCTAACTTTTTTTTTTCAATTTTAAGAAATTATTGCTCATTTAAGTTTCTTTGATGATGAACATTTACATTTATAAAAATTTCCTAAATTACGAGTTATTGATCATTAGTCGTTACTAATTTCAACTTTATCCTTTTATTACATCTTTAACATTAAGAAATTACTGTTATTTTAGATACCTTAAATACGTACAAACATTTACATTATTAACTTTCCATGATAATGAAATGTTAGTTACTATCTCCATTGGCTATTCTTTATAAACAATGTGTTTTGTTTCATTTTCATTAAATAAGAAACAATTATATTCTAACATTTTCTTTTATCCATCTATCTTTCAAAAAAGAAAACAGAAATGTAGGTTCTCTTAACCCTAAATTAATTATTTATAAAGTATATATTGAAGGTTACATTTTTCTACAAAATAATTTTTTTTATGGAAATTCGGCCTAAAATAAGGAGATATGGAGAGTTGAAGATGTGGTAGCTCATTTTCTATTACGAACTTTCCCGTATAGTAACAACATCCAGTAAATTATTCTAAGTTTAATATTTTTATATCCTTTAATATAATTGAAAATAATAAAAGTGTAATATATTATGAAAATTAAAAACATAATGAACTAGTTTAAATAAATAAATATTTTACTACAAGAAAACTAGCCTTTAGAAACACAAAATTCATCGATGAAAATGATAAAATAAATAATATTTCTATAAATAGAATCAACAACGTTGATTTTTGCGATAGAAATTTACGTTTAGAGACATAATTTTTATCTCTAAAGCTTAAACTTCTTGTAACGTTTACATAATTCATGCATGATTTTTAATAATTTTTAAAATTGAAAGTACACCAAACCATTGATCTCAAAGTTGCTGGTTTGCAGCTTACTGATAACTGAAAATACTAAAATTCAAATCTCACAACTAGAAGTCATCAAAAAGATTAACAAATAGAATAAGCAACATCAAACACTATATTTTTTCACCTTCCTCATATACTAAGGAAATAATGATTAAATACACACCAATAAAAATCAGAACAGAGGATGCGAATTGTTGTGGCTAAATTCACCTCTCATACAAAGAGAGGCAATTTTCACACCTTCGACTAATAATTTGAGGTGAAATCACCTAATCCAATTAGCACATGAAGTGAATTTCACCAAAGATTGGGACAATGAGGCGAAATTTGCTTCCTAGTCATTGTTAGCAATAAATTTCGCCTCATGTGCTGACTAGGATAAGGCAAAATTCGCCTTAAGCCAACACTATATACACTTTGCTTGCCCACTCACTCACACACACACACACACAGCGCTCCCATCTGCCCCAACTGTTGCTTCTTTTGTCACGCCCCGATGGGTACCCTAAATATGACAGTCTCCTATACATAATATTAAAGCCTAGGAATGACTTCTTTAGTCACACAAAGGCTTTCATATTATGCACAAAGCATACAATACATTAGAAGGAATGCATCGGGGTAATGCAATTTACTTTGATAACAATTGAATAATAAGGTAAGAAGAATACTTAACATAAAACATAAGCAAGGTCAATTATAATTCGTAGGGGTATATCCCCACTAATGTCTTTAGAATTAAACAAATACACTTCCTAGAAATCTTCAAACATTAGCATATCATATATATAACTTATAAAGAAATAACATAAAAGTAAATCCATACCATGGATCCACTTCTTCCATAAGAGCTCAAAGATTCCCAATGATTTCTTTAATATTCCAATCCTCAATCGTAACCGCAAACATACTTGTTTCAACAAAAGCCTATAGAGGTGTAAACTTACAACGAGCTTAATGAGTTATTCTCTTTTATTTGCACCGTGATTTCAAACAAGTTTATTAATTTTTATGCATATGCTATGCATGCTATGTAATAATCACATGATTACACAAATATATATGATTATCCGAAAATCATATATAAAACGAATTTAGCCCTTCGTATCGAAGGTTGTGTAATTTAGGTACGAAGATCCTTGCCATCTCCATTACTAGTCCCCGAGCACTCTGCTCTCAGCGATCGATCGGTGCGCTCATCCTTAGGATGTATCACCGATACACCTTAGTTCCCTGAGAACAAGTTTGATCTCTAGCCCTTCCGATATCTTACGTAGGAGTAGTAGTCTTTATGACGTGGCTCGACAGATGCAATGTGCATCCATTTAATTTATACAAAGGACGAATATAATTATGGTAAACTTAAAGGTGATCAAACAATCATCATATACACATAAGCAACATGTAATATTAGCAATATACTTAAACAATCATTTGTGGATTCCGATATGCTTAGCATCCATTGTCACCATACATAAAGGCATAAGCATATAAACCCATACCCCATACATGTTCATATTATCTTGTGCTTACAGATCTAGGGCAACTATCTACAAGCATAAGCAAGATAACGAAATTAAGAGGGAAAACTCACTCGTCCATATCGCAATCTTCTTAGTTGTAATAATCCTTAGGAAGGAAAATCTCATATTTTTTGTCACCTATACAAAAGAAATACTCAGGATGAGTATTTCATAAAATTTCTACTCAAATTTTCTAATTCTATCTTGTTATTTTAGTCAAAATTCGGATTATGTGAAATCCCAACTTAAAATGGCCATAACTTGCTCATTTTGATTCGAAATTTCGTATATAAGATGTCGTTTTCTACCTACTTGAAGTGATATATCTATTTGTAAGGTTATTTTTAACATTTAAAGTCATTTAGGTTCAAAAACGGGTTAGTATAGCTTTAGCACAAAAATTCCAGCCTCCATTTGTAATTTTCTCAATTTTATTTCATCTAAAATTCTATAGCAAACACATGAATATTTATATAGTTGGAAAATCCTTTTATATATACATAGACTTATATTGTATGCATGATTCTAGTGATATTGTCTTAGAAATAAATTTAAACAATTTTTATGAAAGACAGAGTATAGTAAAGTGTCATTCTTTGACTTGTGATTTAAATTGTTATTTTGTAAATATGTGATTTGATTAACAAGAAAAATCATAATTAAATATACATATTTTCTAAAGTCTTATATTTATTCATAAATTCTTACTTAACAATTTATTTTATATAATGGTTTTGTGACAAAACCCCAAGTGTAGTTTATTTAAAAGAATTTCTTAAGTTTTATTCTTTCAACAAAATTCTAATTCTCAGATTTGTAATCGTGAAACTCAATTGAAGAAATTCATATTTCCATATTTAGTTTGAGTTCATAAATATTTTATTTTTACGCTAAACTTATTTTAACTAATTATTTTCAGAAATATGAACCTTTATGTGGTTGTGAGAAAAAAATCATCCTAAGTTGTATAAAAACGTTTTAATTTTTGGCTGATGAGGAAAATTAAAGGAATAGCTTGTTTTAGATTCTTATTCTCATAATAACTCTTTTCTAAATCCATAATTTTTAATACATAGACCTTTGTTGGAAAAATCTTATTAGTTATATTTCCTTAATTTCATAAAAGAAAATGGATCTCTACTTCATAAAACTTTGCTCCTTAAGTTGCACACCGATTTATTCTTAAGTGGGTTTTTAGTGAGTTGATTTAAACTTGACTTAGAAAAATTGTTCAATTCTTAGTGTTTGTTAAAGTGTTGATGATAATTTTATAAATAAGTTTTTAAGAAAATTTATATAACAAGGAATTATCAACCTTAAGGTTTTTAAATAATAATTTTATTTTGGTAGTTTCAAAAGAGAGTAAAGAATTAAAAGGCTTGCATAATAACAACACTAAGATCTATGGTGAACTTATTTAAAATTTTTTAAAAAGCATTTTTGTTGGAACAAAGTTTCTAAATTTTAATAGAATTTTTCCTAAGTGATAAAATTACAGTTTTATAGTAAGCTTAACTTATTTTCTTTATCAAAGAAAGAACTTCTCTTATTTTTATTAAGACAACAACAACATGGTTTGCACGAACATGAGTTTATAATTAAGTAATATGACAAAAATAATTAATATGAAAGATGAAATATAATGAAATAAGAGCATAATAAAAGTCAAGTATTGGAAAGTCTTAGCTTGTATCAAAACTCCCTGAACTTAGACACGAACAAATCCTAAAAGAAAAATAAAAAACAAATAAAAAAATCATGGGAGTCTTAGATTTATTTCAAGGCTTCCCAGATTTAGATTATGGACAAGTCCAAAAAAAAAAAAAAATTGTTTTGACTTAATGAGGACAAGTCTAAGACTAAAAAGACTAGTCTTAATGTAATAGCATGAAATAAATAAATAAATTGCATGAGTATAAATAAAGGTTATGTTAGTGACCTTATATGCTCTAAGAAATATATATACACATAATGTAAACCCTCGAAATTTTTGGATTCGAATTAAAGTTTAAACCCTAATCGGAAGTCAACCGGATTTTCCAAAGTCAACAAAACCTTAGTTTACCATAACCGCTTAAGTCCGGCATTGCCATTTTCTCTAGCCCTAGCAAAAGAAGTTTGAGTAATTAACTATAATAGTTCGTAATAGCTATAGGTTATGTAAAAATATCAGTTTTGCAAAATTTGAGTGTCCTTTGAACCCGATCGGACATAGTTTTTCGAAAAACGTGTCTTGGAGCCTGGAATAGGAAAAATATTTCTAATATACCGTTAGACTCGTAAAAATCTAAGATTTTCAAATATATCAATTTTGTAATTTTTCGGTAGCTAAAAATATCATATATCGCATTTATACGCATATTTTCTTACTACCGGTATTTAATTGTCATATCTACTTTTACATTACACTATTTTCTACTATTCTATACTATTCATCTATCTCTACTTTTTCTTACAACCTACTCTTACAACCCATACACCTATTCCTACACATTTTCATTTCCAATACAATTTCACATCTTTCATTTCTTACTTTTAATTAACAAAATAACAAAAAAAAATATATTTCACTCTCTCTCACCCCTCTCATTTGTGCCGGCCACCCCCCCATTTATGCCCCATTTGTTTTTTTTTCATTTATTTAATTAACACAATTTATCTCCACATTTTCCTATATATACCCCTTCACACTTTCACTTCTTTCACACTTCTTCATTACTAAAGTTACTCTCTAAAAATTCCTCAAGAATTCTCTTCAAAGAAGCTCTCTTTAGTTCACTCTTTTAGGTAAAATTTCTTCAAGAAATTCCTATGTTCATCTACTTAGTATGAACTTAGTGTGTGTTTTCTAAAACCATGAAAGTTAAGAAAGCACAATAGGTTCATACTTTGTTTTTGTTCATAATCTCAACTCCTTTATGTTCTTTTATGTTCATAACTATCTAATATATCTATATAGCCATATATATTATTTAGAGCATATAAGCTCATTGTCTTGCAATTTATTTACTTCCTTGCACTTTATTTAATTTCAAGTTGTTTTTAAGACTAGTCTTTCTAGTCTTAGACTTGTCCTCATCAAGTCAAAACATTTTCTTTTCTTTTGGGACTAGTCATTTCTTAGTTCCGGGATACCTTGAACAAGCTAAGGTTCCAATACTTGATTTATTTTCTCATTAGCTTATTCTTTCAAGTATTATGTTCCTTTATGTTTTCATAATTATGACTCATATTCATGCATGAACATAATGGTTTTGTCTCAACAAAACAAATGAAGAAATATTTTCTTAAAAATAAAGATTATTATCTAGAAACAAAAACAAGTAGTTAATGTTTTTCTAAGAACTAAGAAGCCATTTTCTTCTAAACAAACTTAGAGGAGTTCCTAATAGATTCTTATAAACATACATAAAAAGGATTTTTAAGAAAACAAGGATTTTTCAACAACTTCATCTTTTCTTCATATAATAGAAATTCCTTTTCATTAAACTTTATACATTTGATATGAGTCAATAAATGTATGTATATACATTTCAAAGGTTTTACACATTGTCATAATATCTATCTCTTCAAAATGAGCTTTGAATAAAAGAAAAATATAAGTTTATAAAAATCCGTGATGAATCTGTTCGCCACTTTTTCAGAGCCCTATCGACCTAGTTTGATGAAAATAAGTTTAGAAATAAATAGATCTTTTCGAATAGGTAGAAAACGGTATATTATACGCGGAATTCCGAGTTAAAATGAGCAAGTTATGGCCATTTTAAATTGGAATTTTCTCTTATACTATTTTACCGCGATTTTAAGAAAAGTTTAAGATCTTTAAGAATAGAAACTTCATGAAAGACTTATTTTGGGTATTCTATCTTGTTTAGGTGGAGAAGGATCCGAGATCATGTTTCCAGAGGATTACTTCGATTAGGATCTACCGACATGGAGTGAGTTATTCATTTTATTAAGTTACATTTCCTTATTTTGTGCTTGTAATTAGTAGCACTAGCAATTAAGAAAAAGATAAAATGGATAATTATTGTGTGACTTGGTATGATTGAATACAAGTTAAGAATATCGGAAGTTGGTTTGATAAATAAATTGTGATTCTTGTTTTGATATGATGAAAATTGTGTTGATCGCCCTTAACTTGAACTAAACATCTTTGGTTAAAATTATTGAAATCAATTCATGCATATCATACACATGATTCACATTTGTTTTACTACTATTCTTCGTGTGGGGAAACGAAGAAATGATAGTGGTGGCTGGTAGGAGCCGGAAAGTCTACATGGTGGCTAGTAGGAGCCGGAAAGTCTATAGGGCAAGCAAGAGCTGGTAAATCTGCGAATATTGATGGTCGTATGGGCCTGTAACCTCCCAACCCTTGTCATGGAGGGCATTAAATCCATGCTACACTTGATTTCCAGTTAATCATGTGTATCTTGCTTGTTCATGTGATTGATGCATTTTCATATGTTTTGCTTAAAATACTTGTATGAATTATGGAAATGTCTTATAGATGGAATTATCTCACTAAGCTAGTTTTGCTTATACCCTTATAGCTTTTTGTTACAGTATGATTACCTTTGGTTGGCCCCAAGGAGCCCCGTATGCCAAGTACGAGTATAAGCTACTAGGAGTTTTTGGGAGAAGCTTTATGTATTTAAGTTTGAACATAGGCTTCTAGAAAATCTCTATAGTAGCTTAAGTTATAGTAGTTATTATATTTGGAAGACTATTAAAGCAGGGGAATGCCCCTAAGATGTAAGGATATTATTTATGGAAATCTTATGTTTATTTATATAAGTTCTTGCTTGCTTTTATTATCTACTTAAATGTAATACCCCTGTGAGTCTCCTACATCTTGAAGCACGCCTTGCATAATATGATCGAAGCTCCTACATGACTAAGGTTGTCATTCATTAGCTTTAATATTATATGCAGCGGACTGCCATGTTAGGGTACCCTCTGGGGCGTGACAGTTTAAGTTGGT
>JAMXBD010002561.1:0-183938 GCA_024138025.1 Combretum micranthum
TTCGATGATAACTATTCAAATTACTAGACTCAATACCTCTAAATAAATATTCCAATAACTCCATATTTTGGACAGATAACAGCCTAGATCATATTATAGTCAACTCAAAATTGGTATGTTAACCAACAACTCCAAGACAGCACATAGAAACATCTACCATCTAAAATGATGATGCTCTATTCTCCTTGTGTATTCTAACATACAAAAAGAAGGCATCATGATCAATAGAGGAGCAACCCTTTATGTGTACAAATAGGCTATGTGGAGTGGAGATAGAAAAGAAAGAACAAAAACTTTGAATATGCAGGTTCACTCTTGCAACTAATATAAAAAGGTATAATAACACATGAGCAGCCATCAGATTGAGCCAAATCCCCATTGCCTAATCAAATTCACAACAATATTCAAGAAAACTATCCAAAGGTAGTGTAATGGAAAGGAGCAACCATAGGTTAGTTAAATACCCAGGTTTGACACTTAAAGCCAAATATTTCAAAATCACTATTGAAAGGCCTACGGGGCAGGTTGACTTTTCTCCAGATTTGGCCAGGAGAGATGGGTCCTACACGTGAATTAACAAAATCACTATTGAATTCAAGCTCTTTTTTTATTATTTTATCAAAATTAATAGATCTGACATGTGACATTGAGTTTGCTTTGGTTTAAAAACTCAACGGAAACTAATTTTCTCAAGCAAGAAGTAGACCTAAGCTAAGCTAATGAATTAATTAGGGTTTAATTTGATGATGGTGAAGTCTAACATAACCCAACCCAAAGGATGTCAGGTAAGCAGTTACGTTAATCAATTGACAAAACCATTGGTTGGTCTGCTGAACTAACTAATTGACTGAACAAACAATATCCATATACCAAAGATCACTTACCAAAATAATAACATTGCTCCAAAACACACTCAATGCTCCTTAAACAACAACAACAACATATAACATATACTCATTATAGAAATCACATATCTCATACTACAACACGAACAACATCTCATCTACCAAAGATCACTTACCAAACGAGATCAAAATAAACCCTAAATCAAAACCCTAATTGATATATTATCAAAATGTTCAAGAAAAAAATATAGATCTTACCAAGACAGAGTTACATGAGACAAAGATGAGATGAAGAGAGAGAGAGAAAGAGTGAGTGAGAGTAAGAAAAATGATAGATTGAGAGAGGGAGAGACAAGAGAGTGACTGAGTGAGAGCTTGGACAAAAAGACAAAGACGAGATAGGAAAGGATTAAGTTTCAAGTTTCATTAGGTTTAGAAATTTTGTTAAAATATATTTGAAACAGTTTGATTCGACTTAATGGTTTAGTTCATATTACCCTTGGAACTGAACCGTAATCCGTTTGGAGGGTCTCAATTGAACCATAATCCAAATAGTTTTATAAAAAAAATTATAAATTTTGTTTGGTTTGGTTTGGTTTGTTTGTTCAATTCAGTTTGCGGTTTGATTTGGATCAATTGTTTTTTTGTTCCCCTTACAGAGTACTATGAATCTAGACTAAAATATGGTCTTGATTCATAGTTTTGAGGTCTAATCGGAGCAAGAAAATAAAAAAATGTGAATCGCGGATTTTGCTATACACAATCTAAGGTTAATTTGAGTAAATTTAGATGATATCAAAGCTTATTGGGACTTTAAATTGCTCATATTGATCATATTATTTGATTTCATCCTTCAAAATCCACTGGATCATGTTTTTTCAAAGTTTAAGAAGATTCAAATCCTAATTGCAAAAATTTGAAATCAGGGAGTATGAGGCTTTCCAGCTTTAATTCGAGCTCTTACAATATAAATAAGAGCTCGAGGAATGCTTTTGGACATGAACAACAAAAATCTTACTTTAAAATGCTGGAATCTGAGTTGTCTTAGGAAATAGCGATTCTAATTTTGAATCGTCAATTTGGGATTTTCTGGTGAAATCGATCAAAATGGTTGATGTAAGGAGATTATAGGTAAGTTAAACTCCATTTAAGTAGCTTCAATTCACTCCAAGAAGCCTTCGTTGTCGTCGTCACAATGAGCACGATCGACTGTTGTGATCTTCAAAAACCACCACATCCACTCTGAGTCTACTATTAGCTCTCATTGGAGTTTTTGCCTTGGTCAATTACCCTTGTCCGACACCTCTCCGGCTACAATAGGGCCATTTCCCAATCTACGGCTGCTACTTTTCTTGCATCCAACGGCATATGACCCAAGTCTAACCGCATATCCACTGCTCTGTAGGGTGGGTATGGACCGGTTAATCATCTATAACCCATTTTTTGACCTAACCATTATGATTGGTTTTTTTAAATATCAAACCTAAACCGATCCATTATTAACGGTTAACCGCTTTAATGGTTAACCATTTTTCTCAGTTAATATTTTCGGTTTGGTTTTAACCATTTAGCATAATAGTTAACTAAAGTTGTGGTTAATCATATTTTCAGTTGGTCGATAAAAAATTAAACTATTTTGTTTCTTAAAGTTACATGCTATTAAAAACCTCATCTTAACTGTAATAGATAAAATCATGTCAATTCATGCACAAAATGAGAACACACGAATAGCAACTTGAAAATAATTTTTATATCTATTGTTTCAAAACCTCTTAAGCTCATATCCAGAAAAATCAAATGCTCATATTTCTTATTACTTTTTTCCATCAATACCAACAACTTTTAAAAAAAAATAGATAAATAAATAAAAACTTTGTTCATATAGATAAACTATAATATAATAAAACACAAGTAGTGGAAGTTTTACCATAACCAAGCTTAATATATATATTACGTTTCAACTCTTTAGCCTTTTATATTAAAAAATTAATTATATATAATATTATATATTTATAGATATCGTGAACCATTGACCGTTGGTTTTTCTATTACAATCAAAACCGAAACGAAACGAAAAAAAAAAAAATATTAAAAATAAATCTAAACCGAAACCAATGATTAGTTAACCATATTTTGATTGGTTTTATGGATTTGTTCAATTTTTCAGTTTGGTCGGTTTTTTTACCCATCCTTATTACTCGTACCGCATCTGTCTTCTGTCCAGGTAAGTCTTCCTACTTTGGTTTTAGTTGTTTTTTTTTAATATATTAATTAATAATGAGTGAATTCATATAAAAACAAGCATTAAAAAAAATAGAAATGGATCCATATCTGCGACGTAACGCAAAGGTACTCTACAATGGGATTAGGATTAAATGGGTGCCGCATGGATTGGTTCTCACATGTTTCAACTTCCAAGAAGGTCCATTGCTTTAGGAGGCAGTATTCAATAGGGATCCATTAAATGTGTTAATTATTATAATATAAATAGTAGATGTGGCAATAATAAAATAGCCAAACTATAAAAATATATACGTGTATGAATATGTAATTTATGGACATAAAAGAAATTAATCTTAATCTTTCTGTCACTAGAAAAAAAAAACTATTTTAAAAAAAAAATTAAAAAAATAGTTTTAGATCATGTCAAAAAATTTCAATTTCATCAAACAATAAGATTTAAAAACTTAAAGTGAAAGAGCTCAAAATTAAAATTAATCAACCTACTAATATTTTTCTAAAAGAACTACGTGATGTATGATCTTAATTAGTTGATGTAGGCAATTATGAGTGATTTAAAAAATGAAAAAAAATTCTTTTTTTCCCTATTTTGTAAATATTAATTTGATTCACATTCATTTGTAAATATTATTGCTTTATAAACTTTAATACAATTGCTTATAAATATTTAATTGTAATATTAGGACATTGAAAGAATGATTACTAATTTAAGAAATTAAAGGTGGTAACTTCTGGTTTTAATAAGATGTCCCCATATCCAAAATTCTCTAGTCTATTACAGTCGATTTTAAAATTTTTTTTTTTTTTGTAGACTAGTTGTTATTTATGATCGATCATCTTATTGATCGTAGCTTATTATATTTCCAACTTTAATTAGTGGTGACTCCTTAAAGTTTTACAAAATTCAAATTTCTTTTAATTCTAGTAGGTTCATATCAAATGAGTTAAGTTTGATACGAATCAAATTAAAAAAAATCAAACCAAAAAATGAATGATCCAAGCTCGACAAGGGAAAATTGCAGATCCATTCCTCAAGTTTCACTTCGTGCAAATCCACACCTCAAACTTTAAAGTGCACTTTTAGTTAGACCCCCTTAAACTTTCAATATTTGAACAATTAAGGACAATTAACATTATTGATATGCATTTTGAAAGTTTCAAGGTAAATCCATATATAGATAAAATTTTGAAGGTGTCATTCACAATTCTTCCCATTTCATAATAATAAAATGTCGATTGTCTTTAACTATGCCAATTTTAAAAGTTTAAGGGGTCCAAAAGTATAATTTAAAAATTTAAGAGGTGAATTTACATCTAAATGAAAATTCAAGGAGGTAATTTTCAAAATTTATGGGGACAATGTCTCTTGAAAACTCTTTTCATTATATCTTGGGCTGAATTACAAAATTCAATGATATAGAGATTTATTTGTGTCTTATAGAAAGATTCTCATAGATGGTTTGCTTTTGAAAGACTACATTGCTTCATATCTAAAAGTTACACATATTTAATAATGGTCTTTTTAGTAGAAGAAACACTTTTATCACCATTAAAAGAGTTTTTAATTTTGCTAAATAGTATTGTTTATTTCTTATTTTGTTTTAGAGTTTTTTTATTGATCTTTTTTACTTTAAATCTTAAGGATAAGGTCCCATTTAAGGAGGAAGAAATTTATCACAAAATTAGGTGTTATAGGTAGAAAATCAGTGGTAGAAATTTAAGGGTTGCAACCAAAAGACACATAAGTGGTGCACTAGGATGATCCACACGACACTCTGATGCTTAAATGAGTAGTATCTCATGTTTAAATAAAGAATACGAGTAAGATCAGGTACCAATCGAATGTCTTTGCATTGTGGCTTCAGCTTCTATTTATGGGTGATGGTCATACTAAAATACGAGCCCACAAAATATTATTAATCCAAGTGGCTCATTCTTAATGGCAGACGACCTGGACTTGAGGTTGTGGTGGTAGTAATAATCCAAAGAGAGTTGTCGAGTGGGTGGAGAGCAATTTTTTCGAAGCACTCCTAGGGAGGTTTAGAGTACTTCCAAGGAAATATGGCAAGTCATGGAGGTTTAAGTTATCTTTGAGGAGATTTGGCAAGCCAACGAGATATTATTGATCCTACAAACCATTTGAGGGGGAAGAGCTCGGAGGAGGATTGCCTCAATTTAGGCTCTTATGTGTGCCAGGTGAAAGACTAAGGCCTAGAAGTCCAAGTGGCCTGAGGTGCTTAATGATTTTTGAGGACTCTATACTGGTTCTTTTCATTAGTGTTGGCCCATTAAGCCATAATCAATTAGAACCCATCAAAATTAGGTATTGATTATGAAAATTATTTTGATGTCATAATTAGTTAGAATTTAGTTTGTGATTATCGGATAGAATGTATGAGATATAAAGAATATTATAAATGGTCTTATTGTGCAAGTCTAAGGCATTCATGAATAAGAAAAGTTAAGAATTAAAGAGAGTTTTCTTTCAAAGTATCGCGGCTAAACTGAAAGCAACATCAGATTTTACTGCTTACAAAGGAGGGAGGAAAATTGTTAAGCACGTAAGGAAATCGAAAAAGTTACGGTAAAAGGATACCAAAACAGCGACATAACATATCCGAGAAATATTAGGATTCTATCTAAAAACAATAGTAGTACCTGCTACAAATACAACAAATGGCAGCTGAGAATTTAAGTGAAGAAACAAATTAACTTGCAATGAACAAATAGTTCATAAAAAAGTACAAAAAGGGCAAAAAGATTATGACAAAAATTAGCAAAACCACACTAGTAGCGCATTTGGTCTTACATTAGAATATGATAATAATTTAATTATAAAGACTAAAATGAAAAAATAATAATATTTTATTTATTTGCATTTACAATAGTACTAATAATAAATTAAGAATTTATATTGAAAAATGTCTATATTCTTTATTTGGTTTATTCCGTAGAGCATTGTAAGAGTATAAATCTCACAATTTTGCTTGCATCGTCGAACACTAACGAGCCTTTCACTTAAAAAAAAATATTCATTCTTTTTGTTCTACATAAAATTGCTATTATAATATTTAGTTGAGGAAAATGATAATTTATAATGAATTTAACAATTCATATCTTCATACACATAAATTATAATTCAATAATTTATATAGTTTTTATTATAAATATCCATATTTTGAAAATATTGCATATACAAATATCATCGTTTTATAATAAAGACATGATACATTATAAATATTTTTTTTATTTCAATAATTATTTATTTTATTTTTTATATCAAGTAAATATTATGATAGATTGATAGTCGTGGCAACTTTATTTTATTTCCATTTAATTGGAATTTAACTCTCTCTTATTTCATTCGCAGCCAGTAATAAAGAATTCTATAATATCGGGATATATTTCCCGTGTACAAACATAGCAAAGATTTATTTCTATTGTTTATTGAAGATGTTTATATAACATTGATGGGGATTGGCAAGTGAAGGTTAATTTTGCGTGGACATGGGATATCAACTGCACATCAATTTGACATTAGAAACACAATATAGAGATTATTTTAGTGGCTTCATCTTAGATAAACCTATGTCAAGCTTTTCCTTTATTAATTATAACTGCATATTTATTTAAATCGCTTGTTTGACTATAAAATGGTAAGCGGCATCACGTAGTAGGTTTTCAATCCAAGTGGTATTATCAAGATCCTCAACAAATAATATGGTTTGCCCCTCTACCAATCTCTTGTCTTTTATTTCATTGATTTATCCTTTTTTTTTTTAATTTTTCAACATATTTGTTGTGTGATATGATATTTCCAAATCTTATAAATTGTCCCATTCAAATCAGAAGTTAGTTGAAGTACAAATTTCTACGAGATTAAGAACCCCCCATGTTTTCTATTTTCACCAAGAATTAGGTAGGAGAACGAAATTTTAAAACTTATAAAAAGCAATCCAAGTGATTAGTTTTACTTTTAAGTTTTAGTAATTTAGTAACTAAAATTTCACTTAATTTTAAACAATGTCCAAATTAATGTCTTACCCCCATGTAATAATTAAGTACTCTTATTTGAAACAATATTCGGTTTAGATTCTTAACACACTAAATTAAAATTAATTTCAAACCAGAGTATTAAATCATAACTGATGAAACTTTAGACACTAAGCTGTCAGAGCATGAAAGTAGGATGATTTAGTGTCGTTGTCTTATAATATTACACTCAATAAATTTAGTGGCTGATTTATGAGTAAAATTTTTTTTTATTAATATCTATTTTTGATAAGTAATTTATTTAAAAATAATAAAAAAAATAATTAAAAATAACAGAAAGATGAGAAAAGAAATAACGAGAAAAGTAATACTTAGCTGTGAATAAAAAAAGGCGTTGGACACAGCAACTCGTGGGAGAAAATTAACATAAGCATGGTGCTTATTTCCAATTTACTTTACAAGACCCATCATACACACTACATATAATATTAGTTCATGCAAATACGCATTAAAACACCATATAAAGTCATGAACTAACATGTCTAGCAGGCAAGTTACATCACACCATGCTAAAGACACAAAGTCGTCTCTTAGTGACCATGTCCGTGTCCATGGTCACCGTGTCCCCCGTGTCCACCACCATGTCCACCGTGGCCACCACCGTGGCCACCGTGGCCGCCACCATGACCGCCGTGGTCGCCACCATGTCCTCCATGTCCATGGTCGCCACCGTGGCCTCCACCGTGTCCTCCACCATGGCCTCCACCATGTCCTCCACCGTGTCCACCGCCGTGTCCGTGATCCATCTTCTGATCTTTGATGCGTAACTTGCGACTAACTAGGAATGATATATAAAGTTTGTGAGATAATAATTCGGGTGTGGAAAATAGGCTTGTGGTATGAAGACTTTATATATGAGGAACTGATAAAGGCAATTATCTGATTGGTCTTGGTTTCTGTGGTTGAAGATAAAAGGCTAAGAATCCACCGCGTGAACACTCACATTATTGATCGTCTCCGCCGCATGTTCTGTAAAAGACACGATTGATTTAGTGTAATCATGACAAGTAACAGGATTAGTTTTATATAAATACCAATAATTTTTTAATGATTTTATAAAAATTAGGTTGGGTTTATAGGAATAAACAGATAATCTTGTCATATAAGGTAATTACTCGTATCTACTCAAATGAATAGGGTTCAATTAGATGTAGAGGAATAAGGTAATTACTCGTATCTACTCAAATGAATAGGGTTCAATTAGATGTAGAGGATTATATGATAGTGTATGGGTATAGTTTTTTATAAAACCTACTTTTATAAGTTAAGGTATGGAAATGAGATATCCATACTCTATATCCATCTTGAAACGTGTACTTTATTATATAAAGGTTATGAGTTATACGGTATTTTGCATCTGCTCTAAAATAAGCATTCTATTAAAAATTTATAAAATAATATAAATAAATAAGAAATAAATTATAATACTTTATATTTTATTTTGCGATCACTTTTCTTGAGATTATATTTATAAGTCACTTTTTAGAAATTTTTATTTAGAAAGACAATTGTTGTCATTATGGAAATATTTGTTATTTTTGTTTTTTAAAAAAATTATATTATATGAAGTTGAAGTTTTGAACTTCTAAGTTATCTAGAATTGTAATTTATCTTTTGAAAATAATTAATACAAAAGTGCTTACAAATTTTTTATTTTAAAATTTATTAAATTTTGTACAATTTTGTTGGAGTCATGTAATAAGTTCTACGGGTATTTATTATAAGATCTCAATTTAACACATCACCAAATTTTTCATATGGTAGAATTTGTGATGTTAAAATAATATTTTTAAATTTTTTTTCGATAGGTTGTGCTTAAAGTGTTTTTAATGCTTTCACTATTTTAAATTTGTCAGACAACTATAAATGCATGTTTTTATAAAAATGATCAATTTAAGTGCGAAAGCCACCGATAAATGTACCGATCATGCAAGTATAGCTAAGCGGGAGTATTCAAAGTTTAATCCACAGGGAACTAATTGACTAAGTACTAGATTATAATGATTTTACTTTAAGCTAGACAACCAAATTGGAGGATGAATTTTCTAAACTAATTAAACTATTTCTACCGCTACAAATTATAACTAATCTAACACTAAA
Organism: Combretum micranthum; assembly: GCA_024138025.1. Classification (NCBI taxonomy): domain Eukaryota; kingdom Viridiplantae; phylum Streptophyta; class Magnoliopsida; order Myrtales; family Combretaceae; genus Combretum; species Combretum micranthum. Next base: position 9,240 of record JAMXBD010002561.1, read on the forward strand.
ATTATTATGTGAAACTCCTTTAGTATAAGTGTGTGATTATGTAATGGTTTTGGTTATGATTTCCATTCGTTGCTTTGTAATTATAATCGGTTTGTTCATTTGGATTTTAATTAAATTTATAAGAATTTGCTTCCCTTTCGAGTAACCCATTTATAATCAACACTTAAATAACACACTCCTCACACAAGCTATGTTATTTTAGTTGAACTTATGGTTCAAGTACGTGTTCGTGTTAATAAATCATAATTTCAACTGCATTAAGAACGTGAGCTCTCCAACTTAAGCTGAAACAACACGTGTCTGTGCTAGTTTCGAAGTTGCATTTTCTATTTCAATCAAGCTCTTGAATCCCTCTCAAGTATCTTGAGCTCTAGTTTACAAGAAATTCATAGAAAAAATTTTAACCTTACAAACATTGAAATAGAAATAACTAAGGTTCCAAATCAACAAAACCTGTTATAGTATGAACAACTACTTAGGAAACCTATAAACACATCTCATAACCCCACTAGAAAAATTTAGCTCATACTGAAAAATGGAATTTCATTAATGGAAATCTGAACACAATTCATTGCAAATGATAAAGAAGAGAAATCACCAAAAAATTGCAAAATGTCTTCTCGTAATTCTTGGGATCCAACTCCACTATGAAAATGTAGATGAATAGTGCCAGACAATGAGGTGAAGTGACGTTGAGGTCGTGTAATGAGATGAATGTGGATGGAGAAATGGATGAATTGGTCTACCAAGGACAAGACCAAAGTATGGTTTGTCCTCTAAAGAGAGAGACAAGGAAAAATAAAGATGACAAATGATATATATAGGGCATGTGAATGGTGAGTTGATAAGTGAAGTATAGTGATGCGAAGGATAATAGAATTAGGTGATTGTGAGGTGATAGGTATGTAGAGTGGATTCCTCAAAATTCTGCCAAAGTACAAAAATAAGGTCTTTTCCGTGCTACAACAAAAATGGATTTTAGAAGTTTAGTCCTAAAACTAAAACCAACAAAATGAAAAAGAATAGAAAGGTTGCTAAGGTGGTCAGGTGCTCGTGTGTAAATGAGCAGCTCAGTATTAGAATAGATAAGCTCGGCAAGCGATGCAAGGACTACTCAATTCTATCCTTCTGCTGGTCGGTTGTCTTTCAAAGGAGCTCGATTGTTGGACGCCATCCAAAAGTTCTGGAGCTCGATGGAATGACAGTTGTTAGTCGCTGGATGACTCCATGTGCACTCTAGTGGAACTCCAAAGGTACTCGGATGTGTCTCATGGCTGCTCCTTGAGCACTTGATTTGGCTGTCTTGAGCACTCAAATATTGGACGCTTGATTTTTCCGTTCTTGCTTGGTCCAAGCATGTAAATACTCAAATGGTGTGAGCTGCTTGGCATGTTGAATCTCGACTGGATGGAAACCGATTGGTTTCAAGTGTTCGTGCTGCTAGTTTGGTCGATAAAGAGCTACCCTTCAAACTTTATGTAGTATTTGCTTGCATGGTTCATGGTACTAGACTAGATAAAAGAAATTGTACCATATTCGATTTACAAAATGTATTTAGAAATAAACAAAACTCTCTTCATAGGACTTAACAGAACTTAAAATTTTTATCTTATATTTTATAGTATAAAAATATTAAAACTTAACAAAAATAAATCTCTTAATAAGAAGTTTGTCTAATATTGACTGATAACATATTTAATAAATATGATGTAAAAAAATTATATTATTCCGTATTTCTTATATTATACTATCTAATTATCCCTATCTTATCCTATTATTGCAATCAAACACTATCTTACGACAGGAAGAATCCTGCCTATTTTATCTATGCTATTAAATCATGTACGCTTTAATAAACCGATTTCCGTTAAAGAGGAGTATAGTTATTTCTATTTTAATTTCTTATCTTACCGACGATAAGTTATGCCACGCCACGTATGCCTCCCACGGATTCGATGTCTTATTCTCGCATGTTTAAATGCAAGCAAATGATAAGGGTCCCATCTAACACAATCAATCTTCAGTATTGAAGTTTTTTTTCTTTTTTTTTTAACATATAATTGGGAGAAGATTCGAACCTGAAGCTCTCAGTTCAAATATTAGGATGATATCATTAGGTTATAATATTATTAGCTGTTTTTCTTTTTTTATTTTTTATTTTTTCCTTTAAGAAAGAATTTATTCAAAGAAGATAAACTCTACATTACAATCAAGAAGCAGGTGGACGGATCACGTTATCCGCTAAAAGTAGCAAACCTAAAGGGGATGGAGAATCTAAGCACGCAATGTCCAACAGGTATCTCTTCTTTTACTTGGGACAGAACTCAATCCCCACTAGCATTTACTTCCCTCCGGATTATACTGAAAGGACATAATTCAAACTCGGAACTAAGATGTAAAATATCATCTACAGTAGATTCTCTTCTCCAGCAAGGAGATTTTTTCAACAAAGCATCATATAGAATTGAGGAGTCCATTTCTAAGATGACTTTCCTCCAGCCCCTTTCTCGAGCTAAAGACAAACCCTCCAAGGCAGACTTCCACTTAGGGAAAAAACTTATGCTGTATACTTACCAGCGAATAAATATCTGATACGTGCCAAATAAATTTAAAATTAAACTAAAAAAAAAAAACATTTTATAACATGTATGGATGTTTATTCTTGGGATATAAAGTGATAGCAAGCTTCTTACAACAAATTTCTAAGACAATTTAGGCTTATACTTACAATGAAATTGTGGTTGTGGCCCCAAGCAATAATGTCTAAACTTAAGAATACAATCAGATAGATTGTTATCACTTATAGAGTATCCAACTCCTTCAACTTAATAAAAATCCTATAAGGTTTAAAAACTAATTTTGGAAAACTTTTTACAATCCTATAGAATTTAGGGTCAAGACATAGATCATAGTTATGATTCAATAGAAACCTGAGTACTAAACTTATAATAAAATTTAAAACAAAAAATTATATGATCATTCATTTCAAATTCAAAAGATAACTCTAGTGAATCAGAATTTCTGTTACTATCCCTATCCTTATATTAAATGTGATGTGATCTTCCAAGCTCAACTTGTATTTTTATATTATTCAAATTAAACTAATATTTATATTGTATGTTAAATTATGATTTTTTAGATTATGTTATGTATGAAAGTTAAGTTTTCACAAATAATATTTTATTTTGTGGTTTAGAAAATGAGAAATCTAATTAAAAAGATAACTCTAGAGAATCAAAATTTCTATTACTATCCCTATCCTCATAGTAAACGTGATGTGATCTTCCAAGCTCAACTTGTATTTTTGTAATTATTCAAGTTAAACTAATATTTATATTGTATGTTAAGTTATGATTTTTTAGGTTATGTTATGTATGAAACTTATGTTTTCATAAATAATATTTTATTTTGTGGTTTGGAAAATGAGAGATCTAATTTTTTTCGTATTATTTAGAGATAATTTTCTTTATTTTAGAAGTTTAACATATATTTCACTTTTTTTAACTAATTTCTTATTATCTTAAATTAGGTTAAATAAAGCAAGGCAAGTTAGCCCGATATCCTAGAGGGGCGGGTTTGGATTTGACGATAAAAAACTATAGGATTTAAGGTTGAGTTTGGGAGATCCTATAAGAAAAGAGGACGTCTTCGAGTCTTAAAAGCACTCATCCTAGATTTGCAACGGTTGCATTCCTATCTAAACTTGCTTCACTATTATCACTATTCCTAGTCACAACTATATTAACTATAATAAAATCAATACCTACTGCCTTCGAAGAGGATGGATTAGCTTCCATAGACACTTGTAGCGTAGTGATGCAAGGAAAAATCTAGCGATAGTTGAAAATCCGTCCTAATGTGCATTGGTCGCATTGATTACGTAGCTTGCTTGATGAAGGGAGCCCTGAAACACACGATTTTCTTTGTTTCTATATCTGCCACAGGGCACAGACCATTTACTAGTAGATATAAAACAGATTTTTTCTCTATGATTTCGAACAAGAAAAGAGCAAACAGCATTAAGCCACTCACCAAAACTTGTGAGCTGTCAACTATCCGGCCAAGCAAATCAAACCGGTCATGTTCAATCAAACAATAATAAAATATACTCAACCGATTCAACTTCCTTACAAAATGGATCTCTTCTAGTGCCCCTTTTAAAAAGATTCGGATAGGTGCTTAGGGCATTACTACAACATCTCTAAACAAAGATTTTCATTCTCAGAATATGATCAAAAGACCGGTTCACCTTCCAAACTGAATAATTAATTTGGTGAGAGGAAGGTTTGGTACTTTCTTGAACTGATTTGTCTCTGCTAATTTTCTTGTATCCACTTATAACCAAATAAAGCTTCATTAGACCCCAATTTCATATTATATCATTTGATGATAATTGGCCTGCTCATATTATGAATTTTCAAGATTTCCCTAGTCCAATTTTGACCAAAACAATGCAAAAATTTCTCTTAATTCAATGATTGATCCGTCTGACTGGAAATCCAGATTGTCAAACAAAGAAAGGTTGTATGGTGGACAAGTACCTCTTCTTAATTCAATCCGTGGATCCTTGAAGCATTTGATATTACTACTATCACTGACAAGCCAAGAAAAGCCATTTTTTGAAACCTTCCTTCCCACAAGTGTACTGTTATAAATCCAAGATGCCCTTGTTCCTTTCTTTGCTTCCATAAAGTCACATTTTGGAAAGTATATACTTTTTAATACTTTAAGCCAAATTGAGTTTAGAAATTTCATAATTATCCATACAAGCAGGAATGGACGCATGATGAAAAGTAGGGGGGTGATCATGAATGTCGTTAAAATAATTGCATATTATTATAATAAACAACAATGCACAACATATGTTATTCATTACACCTATCAATTGTGATTTAGGTATCATATATTGCAAATAATATATATATTGTATATGATATATCCATAAAATTATTTATAATTTATAATATAATTTATTATACTGGTTGAATCATCTAAAATATAATTGATATTTATATGAAATTTTATGTAAATTATATGATATTTGATTATATTAATTATAAAGTATTTATCATGTGATATAGTACAAGAAGATAATCAAAAAATAAAAAAAAAATTGAAAAATAAGATAATGTTAACACATAAGAAAACACAATATAGTGATAATTATAGTAGCTACCTGGAAGTCAATTATACAATTAAAGTAAGTTAAAAAAATAAAAGCAGACACAATGTGCTATATATAATAAAAATTTCTAAATTTACTGCATATGATAATTATGAACACATTTGCATTTGTGTGATGACAATGGTAAGACATAGTATTTTAGAAAACTTATAATATTATTGATTGTGAGTGCATGACTCGATGTTTTTACGATTGAACATGCAATAGCCTAATTTGCGAACGTTATATTGTATTTATAATTGATTGCTTAGAGAGAGTAGAGGAAAAGATAATCAGTAATATTTGCGAACCAATTAAACAAAGCAATGATATCTTGTATTTTCAAAATAAGTTATATACATATGTAACTTATAATTTTGAAATTCAATTTGAATAATTTTTTTTTTTTTTTTTTTATTAGTAGAAAAGGAAAATTAAAACACACTAATTAATTATAAGTTTACCATTAACTTCTAGGGCTGGGGCCCATCCATGCATGCAAAGCTTCCCCATCATTGAAATCTTCTAAATTTTTCTGACACCACTTTTGCTTTTAGCAATTGCAAGTCACTCCATTTCCTCTATTCAAATTTCCATTCTCCATTCTCACCTCCCCACTAGAATCTACTAATCAACAAAGAGACATTCTTGCACCATTTTCTTGGACATTTAAAGACCATCATAGAGTGTGTGAGAATGGCGTATGCAACTAATTTTATCAACACTTTTTTTCCACCTTGAGAAAGCAAAGCAATTATTTATTCCTAAGGCAATTTATATGAAACCTTTTTATAGAAAAAAGCCAAACGATTCTATCATAAGCCTTGGACACATCTACCTTAGTGGCATCAAAGGCTTTTTTTTACTATTATTATTTTCCTTGTCTTGAAATTGAACAGTTCAATTTTATTTATGGCTATGCACAAAAAGAAAAAAAAAATCGATCAAATCACAAACTAAACTGGACCAACCAAATCGAGTTGAAATTTCAATTTTTTTCCCTCAAAATGGTTGTTTTGATGATGGGTGAATAGTTCACAATTTGGGTGCTCGAATCAAACCATGTGGTTTGAATCAAAATGAACTATTTTATACATTGACAAAAAAAAATTCCAAAAATGTTTTTATTTTTTTCTTTCAATTATTATATTAAATATTTTTTTTTCTTTCCATTAATAGTATGCTAAATATTTTTATGCACTTATGTCATTCATGACAAAGCTATTGAAGAAGGAAATAGTTCGCACAAAATGAGGCAAATGCTACTCCTAAAACTATGATGTGCTTTGATTTTAAGTTTATTGTGCATGTGATGACTAATCTTATGGAAATAACTCATGATTTTGTCAAGCCTTGACACGAAATCTTAAGATATATTGAATTCATTACCTTTGGGGTTAAAAACAAAACATTTCTCGAAAAAATGAGATAAACTAGGTGGCATGATCATATTAAAGAAGTTATAACATTTTGTGAGAAGCGCAATATCATCATTCCCAAACTAAATTCTCAATTTACTTCTTTTGGGGTCAACGACGAAGATGTGACAATCTATGAATAGAGGCATATTGAATTAATGTGTTTCATGTTACTATTGAGCCTGAATGGTAAGAGATTAATCATAGGTTTAAAAATAACATGGTGGATCTTATTATTCTTAGTCCATCTCTTGATCATAGTAACAATTTTAAGAAGTTGAATGTTGATTAGAATTGTGAGTTGACCAAAAGTTTTATCTTAAGGGTTTCACTGAGTAAAAAATGAGTATTGATTAATCTTAAAATTCAAATGCAACATTATGAAGCTAATATTCCTCATAATCCAAAATTTAAGAACTTATCTACTCTAGTTTTTGTTTCAAATCAGTGGAAATTGAAAAAGTATTGATTTATCCTTTAATTGATCGTTTATTCAATTAATTCTAACTCTTTCGATCTCAATAGCAAGAAAGAAACACCCTTTTTTTGTTATGAATATTATAGGAAATAGACTATAAATAAGATGAAAGAAACTATTATTGGAAAAATTAATATAGGCAACAAAAGGTTAGATTTTGATGATTTTTTATTCAACAATTTTAGTTATTGTTTTTTCTTTATATAATCATATGAAAAAAAATTTCATTTTATGGATGATGCCCCCTTATCTTTAAATCCTATGTTCATACCTAGTAGTAGCCAAATGCGATTGTTGACTTGCAAACAATGTTTGCTGGTTTAGAAAGATAACAGATAATAATAATCATCACCATCATAGTCAAATTGAGTAAACTGGCCTGAAAAATATATTATCACTATACATGTTACCACTTTTTTGCTATTTTCTCTTATTTTATCTATGTATATATAGATGTAAGGATGGATTTAGGGGGGTTTGGTGGGGGCCTCGACCCCCAAACGAGGGAAAATTAATTTTTTGAAATTAAAAAAAAATTGATATATTATTTGTATATTATAAAGAGCAAAAAATGATATAAAGCAACTATAGTGTAATGGTTAAGTAAATGGTTTTGTATGCATGAGGTTCAAATCCCATTAATGTAGTGTAGTTTTTCTTTTCAATAGCATTTATTACCTTTTACTCTCTTGCTTTCCTTTTTTCCGGTTCACTTGTCTCTTTCATAATAACTAATAGAATTAATTCATTATTTTTGTATACCATAAATAATAACTATATTGTCTACAGTACAAATATTTTGACTTTATCCCATAAAGTACTACTAAATAAAATTAATTATATAATTTGAGATTTTATGTATTGACTCTATAATTTTTAATTAATAATTGATTTTCTAGTAATTTATATCTCTTGCAAAATACACTAAATACCTTTAATTATTTCTTAAATGAATTTTTTATAGTCATTGAGTTCTAAAAAATATCATCGTAAAATCATTAACAAAAATTAAATATATATATATATATATAAAAGATATGATATAATTATAATGGTGAGCAGATACATATTGATAATTCTACCATTAACTGGACTAAAGCTTAAGTTGATTTACTTTTATCTTTTTGCATCTAATCCTTTATTTCTGTCAAAACTTGTACAATGTGCATATGCATGTGAAAAAATATGGAGGGCACCACAAGCGTTGCGTCGATGTAATTTCACAAGTTCCTGGAGTTGATTGAAGTAATTAAAAAGCTGAAAAACAAAAGCGTAAAAGATCTTAGAACTACAAAGCACATAACCTTAATTAGCAAAAGGCATAAATAGACACAACATCAAAGGAAAAAAAGGTACAAAGTGATCCTTAAAATCTTCCTAGTTCAAATACTATACTTGAATGAGTAAATCTTTTATTACATCCCTTGAAATATATTAACAACAACAACAACAACAATAGAATAGACAAAGATATCAATAAGATTGTATTAAAAATATAAGAATTTCAAGGTTCTTCTAAAACTCTATTATCTTTGAATGGCCTTGTATATTCAATAATTTTCAAGGATCTTCAATATATAATGTAAATCCCTATTTCCTAGCTCAATGAATGACTAGTAATTACCAAATTAGGAAGCTAAATTGTGAAAGTAATAGTACATGATAAGCGTAACTCTGATATGAGATGCAATACAAGGATAAGAGGAGCTCCAAGAGATTTTATTGTATAGTAAATATTTGAGATGTATTTTTAATATACATAGAACAAAATAATAGACTTGCATGCAGTGGAGCTAAGTAAAAATACAACAGATCTACAACTGATGTAACTATACTATCAAAGAATATAAATAAGGGAAAACAAATAGTAAAGAGCAGCGAGATTTTCCCTAAAGAAGTGTGTTGACTTTTGGAGTTTAGCTAGCTCGAAGTGGTGAAATTACCTCGCAAAACAAAAAATAACTATGTAATTCTGTAGACAAAAAAAAGTATTGAGATTACAATATAAAGAGTAGGGGTTTTACTTACCAGAGGTGAAGAAGAAATAGATAAAAGGGATTAAGGTTACAAAGTTTATAAAGGGGCTTTTATATTTTTGTTAAACAATGCATTTTAGAAGGAAGGAGTAATATTTGGTGCTCTTGTTGATCTAATGGCACTTCGACCAGAGCTAAGAACATAGTGATATAGATATTCCTAGGATTCATTAATAGTCATTCAAGAATCATTAACACAATTAAGTTCAAGAATGGACAAATTTGAGCAAAATCATAATCACAATTCTCATCATGTCAACCTCCTTAAAACAGTGATTCATCATTTTCTTTAAAACCATGCAATCATGTTGAAGATATTAGAAGTGCCAAACTTTGATGACAATGACCCTCTTGGGTGGATCTTTAGAACGGATCAATTTTTTTTATTTTCATGGAGTGATGGATGAATAGAGGATTATAGTGGCTTCTTTTGCGATGAAAGGCAAAGCCAAAGATTGGTACAAATGGATGTACCTAAACAAATATTGAGCTCATGGGAAAAATTCAAGAAAGCAATTTCTCATTGTTTTGGACCATCAGAATATAAAGACATTTTAGGCATATTATCAAATTAACACAAACTAAATCATAGAAGAAACCCATCAAAGTTCAAAGCTTTATCAACTCAAATAATGGGATTACCAAAGACTTTTATTTTTAGTTGTTTTATATCAAGTCTTAAACCCCATAAAAACAAGAAGTACAAATTCATAAACCTAAAGATTTCATGCCAGCAGTGGCATTGAAAATGCATGAGAGTAAATTTCTTGATAGTCTTTCATTTTCAAAACAACCAAACAAAACCCCATATTCATTTCAAAACCATACACACAACCCCTTCAATTTTCAAAACCACATTTTTCATCAAATTCTTCTCATTCAAACACCAACATCGCAAATCCCACATTTCCAATAAAGAAATGACACCTTAAGAAATTCAGTTGAAGAGAGAACAAGGATTGTGTTTTCATTGCAATGAGAAATATAGTAGAAACTATAAATGTAAGCAAAATTTATGTTGCTATTAAGAAGGGGAATGAACTGGAGCAGGAAGAGTAAGTGAATGACGAAATTGTAAATGAAGTGGATATTGAGAATGAAGCCATCATTATCATGCCTTAGTAGGTACTAATTCCTAGAACGTAGAAATTTTCTGATAGTATTAATGGTCAAAGGGTGTCAGTGTTAGTGGATGCTAGAAGTGCTCATAACTTCATACAAAGTAGAATAGTCAAATATCTTAATTTGACAATCAGACCAGCCCCAAAATTTTCAGTCTTCATTAGAAATGGAAATACATTGACTAATGAAGGACTCTATAAATCAATTCCACCTTTCGTTCAAGAATGGAATTTTTCATAGGATTTCTTTCTTCTTCCAATTCAAAGGGCTTAGTAGTGTTGGGCATACAATGGCTTAATAAGTTGGGTTCGATTACAATTGATTATTACAAGTTAATCATAATTTTTTCAATGATCACCTAGTTGCATTGGTGGGGGGATGCAAATGAACAGATGCAGATCATCAATTGAGGAGATTAGTCAATATTGATGCTATGCTCAATTTTTTCATCTTATGGCTCAAACAAGAGAAGATCATTTAGTAGAGGATTCCGCCAACAAGGATGCCATTACGGCACTATTGGGTAAATTCTAGAAAGTATTTAAGGCTCTCACATCATTGCCACCATTACGTGATGGGCAGCATCAAATTCATTTGTATCACAATACCCCACTAGTAAACGTAAGGCTATACCTAGAGCTGGGCATAAGGGCTGGGGCCCGCAGGCCGGCCCATTTACCGGCTAAAAAAAGCAGGCCGCGACCAAATTTTTTTTTTTTTTTGCCCGTTTAAATACAGGCCAAATTAGCCCTACTAGTTTAGCCGGCGGGCCAAAGAGGGCTGGCCCATGATGAACCGGGCCCACCAGCGGGCCAAGAGTAAAAAAAAAACAAAGAAAAAAAGAGAGGAAAAATGTAAGAATAAAAATAGTACAATAACATATTTGTGATTATTTAGAATATATTATGGAAAAAAATAGATTAATACATGCATTATAAGCATTATAATATTTTTTTAAGTATATACTTATTGATTTAAACATAATATAATATTTAATAAATTATTTAAAAAACTTGTCTTCATTTATAAGTAATGAAAATGGTAACAAAAATAATTTTTAATATATATATATTCTTAAAATATATAAATATTCTAATTTTTATATAAACTAACATAAGAAAAATAAGAAAAATAAAAAATTTTATTTGGCCTGAAGGCCGGCCCATTTAGCTTGCGGGCCAAAGCGGGTCGAGCCGGGCCATTAACCCGTTGGCTGATGTGGGTCCCGACCCGGCCCTACCAGGCCCGTTTGCCTAGCTCTAACCATATCAATATCCACATTTCTAGAAATCCGAGATTGAGAAATAAGTCCAAGATATGTTGTTTCAAGGGATAATTCAACGAAGCACAAGCCCATTTTCTTCACCAGTTTTATTAGTTAAGAAAAAGGATAGGTTATGGAGATTTTGCATTGATTTCCATGCTCTAAATCAGGTAACTATTAGAGATAACTTCCCAATTCCGGCAGTAGATGAGTTATTGGATGAATTAAGAGGAGCTGCTTTGTTTTTCAAATTAGATCATCAAATTAAGATGGCACCAAATTACGTAGAAAAGATAGCATTTAGAACTCATGAAGGCCATTATGAATTTTAGTCATGCCTTTTGGGTTGACTAATGCTCCTTCCACTTTTCAAGCCATCAAGAACACTATGTTTCAAAAATATTTGAGGAAATTTTTTATTGTCCTTTTTATGACATTTTAGTTTGTAGTCAGCCACTTCAAGACCATCTCGAGTATCTGACTATTGTTTTTTAGATATTACAAGACAATAATTTCTTTTTGAAACAAAATAAGCGTTCATTTGCTAAAGACAAGATTGAATACTTAGGTCATGTGGTATCACAAAATGAAGTACGACCTGATTCGACTAAGATCAAAGCTATTGAAGAATGTCCTTTACCCACTTCTATTAAATAATTGAGAGGTTTTTTTGGGGTCTGCTAGGGTATCATAGGAGATTTATGAAAAGCTATGCATCCATATCTGCACCATTGACAAACATGTTGAAGAAAGATCGGTTTCATTGGATTGATACAACTCAGGGGGGCTTTTGAAAAGCTTAAAAAATCATTAAGTACTACACCAGTACTAGCTTTATGTGATTTTAAACAAGAGTTTGTAATTGAGTGTGACACTTCTGGATAAAGTATAGGGGCAGTATTGCTCCAGTTAAATCATCTAATAGCATATTTTATTAAAAAACTTCTGAAGCATTAGATTAAAGCTTCAACATATGTGAGGGAGTTATATGCTATTGTAGAAGCCATTGGTAAATGGAGACATTATTTGTCGAGTGCTAAATTCATCATTAAAACTAATCATCAGAGTCTTAAAGCATTACTTACACAAGTGATTCAAACACCTAACCAGTAGAAGTATATAACAAACCTATTGGGGTATGATTATGCTGTGGTGCATAAAAAAGGAGTGGATAATGTAGTAGCTAATGCTTTGTCCAAACAACATAAGGATGGACTCATGTTTTCACTTTCAATCCCTCAGTTTGAATTTGTATAGCAACTTATATATATATATATCAGCAGCTGCGGCTTTTAAAGAGGATATTACTAAATTGCAGAAAGAAATTCCATCTCAAAAGAAGATTGAATGGAAGAATGGAATACTCTTTCATATGAATAGAATTTTTTTACTGCCTCAATCTATGTTGATACCCAAATTGTTGATTGAATTTCATTCTATACGCATGGTAAGGCACTTTGGTATTACAAAGACATATAAGAAACTGCTTTCTTAGTTTTATTGACACGGAATGGAGAAGACAGTGGTTGATTTTGTTAAAAACTGTACCACATGCCACAAGTGAAGTATAAGGCACGAGCTCCTACAGGATTATCATCCTCTTTGCCATTCTTAAAAGGATTTAGGAAGAGATATGCATGGACTTTGTTGCATGTCTTCCTACTTCAAAGGGTTTTACTGTTATATTTGTAGTGGTAGAGAGGTTATCCAAATATTGTCATGTGGGGCCTTTGGATTCCAATTTTATAGCCACCAAAGTTACTAATTTGTTCATGACAATGGTGGTTAAGTTGCATGGATTTCCAAAATCAATAGTTTTTAACAGAGACTCAATTTTCATGAGTAAATTTTTGCAAGAACTATTCAAATTGAGCGGTACTAAATTACATATGAGCTCATCCTACCATCCATAAACAGACATACAGATCAAGGTTATAAATCGGACAATTCAACAATATCTTTGTTGTTTTGTTATGGATTATCCTAACCAGTGGGTGAATTTTATAGCATGGTAGAATACGCATATAATACTTCATATCATGAAGGTTCAGGTTATATGCCATTTCAAATTGTATATGGGAGAAGTCCACCAGTAATTTCATATTATATTGCTAGAACTTCATCTATGGATAGAGTAGATAAAGATTTACAAACTCGGGATGAAATTCTTAAGATTCCACATCAAAATCTTATTAAAGCTCAAGATAACATGAAAACATTATCTTATCAATATCAAACTGATGTATCATTTGATGTAGGAGACAAAGTTTATGTTAGACTCCATCCATTTAAACAACTATCATTGACTCGAGGCAAGGTCATAAGTTGTCTAATAGATTTTATGGGAATTTTGTTATTTCTAAGAAGATTGGACAGTGTGCATATGAACTTATTTTAACTTCTTATGCACGCATTCATAATATTTTTCATGTTTCAATTCTAAAGAAAGCACATGGAAATTCTATTTCTGCTTTGCAATTACCTAAGGAAAGTATGGATGGATATCCATTGTTGACACCACTTTCTATTATTCAGACGAGGGCTATTATGCAAAATACAGAATCTGTACCTTAAGTTTTAGTGCAACTGAAGGGTTAATGTCCAGATGATGCAACATAGGAGGACTAATCTTCATTTAAAGAGGTCTATTGACATTACAATCTTGAAGACAAGGTTGTCTTTCAAGACAAGGAGGAAATTGATATAAGGTGCAATACAAAGATAAAAGGAGCTCCAACATGGACTAGAGATTTCATTGTACAGTAGATATATCAGATGTAATTTGTAATAGTACATAGAACAAAATAATAAACTTGCATGTAGATCTAAGTAAGAATACAACAGATCTAATAGATCTACAACTGATGTAACTATTCTATCAAGCGTATAAATAAGGGAAAACAAACAAAGAAGAGCAGTAAGATTTTTCCTAAAGAAGTATGTTGACTTCTTGGAGTTTAGCTAGCTCGAAGTGGTGCAATTACCTTGCACAAACACAAAAAAAGGAGTAGTGTAATTTTGTAAAAAAGCAATGTATTGAGAAGACAACATAGAGAGCATAGATGGTTTTTACTTACCAAAGACGAAGAAGAGATAAAGTAAAAAGGGACTAGGGTTACGAAGTGTATAAAGGGGCTTTTATATTCTTGTTAAACAATGCATTTTAAAGGGAAGGAGTAATAAACTCATTCAAGTTTAACAAGTTGTTAGAAAGAATGTCAATATCTAAAAGGTTGATAAAAATACTTTAATGATAAATTGGTCACGCTTACTACACCCTTAAAATTTTGAGAAAGTAATTTTTATAGCAAGCAAGACGTGGGAATTTGAAATTTGAATCTATTATTTTCCTATGGAATAGTATTTATATGCCATACAATATAGGTTAAAATGAAAAGAGAAAAAATTAAAAGTAAAAGAAATGAAAATAAAAGAGAAGGATGAGGAGGGGAAAGACGAGCACGAGTTTAGGTAAGGTTGCAAACATCATGTTGTTCACCACTTCAGTTTGCTTTTAAGTTGGTTCTATTCAAACTTGAATTATTAATAAGTCAAGTTCAAGCTTAATATAAAACTCGTATATCTAAATAAAATAAACTCAAGTTTGTAATTTTTGGACTTGATAGAATCTTTGTTCGACTCAAACTAAGAGCCGAGTTTGACTCTTAAAAGTTAGGTTCAACTGGTGTGATTTTGAATCCTTAGGATTATGATGACAAACATAACTCTTTGATTCACCATGACAAAGAACATATCTTATTTATTTATTTTCACATTTCACAGTTGATTGCTTGGATCAAGAGAAATAACTAATTAAAGAACTTTAGGCCCGTCCAGGTCAGGCTCCAAATACGCCCTTGCCTTATGAGCTGAAAAATTTTGTAATGTCTCAAAGAGACCTTCCTCAATAACAACCATTCAGCAAGAAAAACTTGGGTTTGCATAAATCGTGACCAAGGCAGATGGCAAGCTCCTGACTAATACAGTGAACAATGACACCCTGGGCCTAACCATCTCTCCGAAACGGAATCGTTGAGGAACTTTTGCAAGTTCAAGTAATCTTCATCTCCATGAATACTTGCTTATTACAGTTCAACTCATTCGCATTGCAATAGAATTTGTGAAATATAGTGCACCAGCATGAATTAAAGATCATTCCATTGTATGGGACATTGAAGATATTAACTTACTCCATGGTGTCATGACTTTTGTGATGGGCGTGTTCAAAACATTTGTGGACTTTTTTTCGTAGTTACCGCCAAATTTTAGCTACAAATAATAGTGGAAGCAAAAGTAGTAATTAAACCAATGATCTCCTAACCTAATAGCATCAATCCTGGGGTCTATTTGGATTGCTTGACTTTTATCTATATTTTATTTGTATTTAATCTTTATGTGATTTTTATCTATATCTTATATGTATCTTATATGTATCTGATCTATTTGATAAAAATATATGTTTTTATCTATATCTATTGCTTAACAAACATATGTTTAAAATGACAAAAATAAGATAATAAAATGAAACAAATAGAACTCTAATCTCTCTAGTGAAGTAAAAAGGATTAGGTTCGAATCCCCTTCCACTTTAATCATTGGAAAAAAAAAGTCTCTCAAGTAAAAATTATCAAATTCGAATCCCTCTTCTCCTTCTAATTTTTTGAAAAAAAAAATCGCAATCAAAGTCAATACTAAAAGT
The DNA here is from genome assembly GCA_024138025.1 of Combretum micranthum. Taxonomy (NCBI): domain Eukaryota; kingdom Viridiplantae; phylum Streptophyta; class Magnoliopsida; order Myrtales; family Combretaceae; genus Combretum; species Combretum micranthum. The sequence goes on from JAMXBD010002561.1 coordinate 25,421, forward strand.
TAATCGTTATGGAATACAATTAATGAAAAGTGGTTTATTTTTCTCATTTTCTATTAATATTTTTTCAAAAATTCTATGATCATATTATTAATTTTGATGAGACCAATCTTGTCACCATCTAGCTCAGACCATGCCAATGATCAAATCATTAAAATAGTTAGTATTTCATTTACCATATTTATTTTAATGGTTAGATTAATAGCACGACAGTCCTAATGAGACTGTAAACGCTCTCACATTTTCCATGGTTGCAATGTTTATTAACCACCATCATTAGTAGATAGCATCATGACGTTCTCTAAAACCAATTAAGAATGCAAGTCATATTTGACCCAAACTTGCCCCAACTCCTTATAAAGTTGCCTAAACTGAACTTGCGACCCTAGAGGATTATTTTTACAATACTCAAACCTATCCCTACAAGGTTTTGACCTCACCCTGCCTTATTGAATCACTTACATTTATTTTCTTTTTTTTTTTCCTTCCTTTTCTACTCTTAGTAAATTACACTTTTTTTCATGATATTTTAACACTTTTTCATGCTAATTTGGATTTTTCATGCTAAACTAATGATTTATGTCTTGACACATAAAGAAGTGTATCATCATTTTCCAATACTCTTATTTTTTTTTTAAATAAAATATGTCATTAATTTAAAATGATAAAATTTCTTCTCAAATCACCACGTTACATTTGGAAGAGCGGAAAGAAAGGGAAAAAGAATAAGGAATAAATTGTAATTTTAGTTTTTCAATATTTAAAAGAAAAATTAGAAAAGAAGTAACTGTGCAAATGTTTAAATCCATGGCTCAAAAGAGGGAATAAAAAGAATAATCCTCTTAGAATTATTAAAATTATCATTTTACCGATCATAGACGCCACTTTTTAATAAATTATTTATATTACTAAGCCAATAGAGTGTTGGGGAATTTTAAGCTTCACTTTATCTCTTAAAATCACTTAATACCCAATAGCTATATATCTAAATTGATTTAATCAAATAAACAAATAAACTTATTAAGATTTAGTAAAACATTACAATAATTAGATAAAGTAATAATTGTTGATTTTTTTTTTTTTTAATAATATGTGTCTACTAGTGCGAGGCTTGAGCGTTTGATTATTAGTGGTTAGTGGCTGGAGTCTCGCCAACAACAGGAAGTTGCCGAACCTTACGACACCGGTAATTCCCGTTTTCGGTCAAATACTCTTCGTTTTATTGGATATGAATTGTGCCCACGATAAAAGGGAAAAAAATTATAATATATATATCAGTGTTAGATGTATCTTCGTGTAGCTTACACCAGGACTTGGGTAGCGAACTGATGTGACGATGACGCAGCCATTTTGGTCCTGTAGGCTATGGACCTATGGTCTGTCATGGCGGCTTTGGTTGTTGCCTGAAGACAGACTACGAGCAACATACTGACAGTGCATGTAGAGCGACGGACTAACCCCAGTTTACCGAGCGAGTTTTATCTGTGGGCTATGAATGTGGTGGTGTGACGTAGTGCAGAAGTCTAAAAGATAAAAATCAAATCATTGGATGATTTTTAAAACATAATTAATTGCAAAAGCATGCAATTTTCAAGAGAAAACTCTTTGAAATTAGGGTTTCAAAAGTATATCAAATGTTATGAATGAAAAAGACAAACCTAAAGACTATTTCATATCATCACATAAAAAATTTTAAAAGATAAAAATTAAATAAATGAAAGCTAACGACCTAAAAGACGAATTGTAAGCCGGCGGTAAAAATCCTAAACCGGCATTGAAATTCTAGACCAGCAATGTAAATGTTTAGGCCGATAGGTTTTTATGATAGCCTTTTCTTCTTGGACGACTCCCTCTTATGCATGTCTTCTAGATCGTCTGCATCATGGCAAGCGACAGCATTAGTATCTTACTTTTGGTTTGAACTTTGAAAATGAAAAGGACTCAATCAGACTCCAATTTACATTACTGCTAGTGTTTGCTTTTAAATTTAAAATGGTACATTAGTCCTTTCTTTTATTATTTTATATTAGTAAAATTTGACAGATTGATTTTCCCATCGAGTCTTTGTTGTGATCCAAACCTACCTCGAAGCCCTATAGATCATGCGAATTATCTTCCAACCTGACTTACGACCTTATAGAACCAGATCCTATAGGGTTTTTATTGGATTGGAATGATGATCCGCCTAGTTACATCCCTAAAACAATTACTCGTACACTACACTAGTAGCCATAACAACCACAGATTCCATTAATTAGGATATTGATTATCAAAAATATTAAATTCTACAAAACGAACACCCCTAAGCTCCCTATGGAAAAAATAAAACTGGTCAAGTAGTTGTGCTGATCTGGATCCCAACTAGCAATGGCTATCATGTCCAACAAAAGGGTGCATTCAAATTTTCCAAGAAACAACAAGCCAGTTGCACCACTCCATTCCGATAAAGCACCACCTATGACCGACCTACGGCAAAAAATGAAGACATACAATTTACTAATATCTGTAAATCATTATTTAGCCAATATATATCATTGTCCTTTCTGCTCCGAATATCGGGAAAGCATCTAAAGAACCGCCAGGGACAAAGTTTAACACCTTCAGAAGAAGAAAATAATGATGCATCACCACATTTCATCCCTGCCACAACGAATCCGTTGCTTCCAGTAGTAACCTTGAGCATCCCTGAGCCTCAAGGTATAGATGACGGAAGAGCCAATATATGAACAGATGATAAACTCCCAGCGATCTAAATAACCTTTTAATATGAATGCCCTTCAATAGGAATCCTGCACCAGCTTATGAAGTGCGTGATCACCTATTTGGATATTCTGCCAATCTGCTGACAAATGACGATTTTCATAGTTATCAAATGCTACTAAAATATAAAGATATCAACACCATTGGGGCATGTGTGCCATACTGAAAGAAGTTCGTGACCATCTAAAGGGGAAAAATTTTCAGAATCTGAGCACATGCGTATGGGAACAGCATATTCTACTAAAATAAAATGCATTCGGCCAACATAAAAAATCTCTGAACACGAACTTAATGTGTAGCAGAGTTTCTTTAATCATATGTGGTCTCTGAACCTGAAAAGCCTCCATTTGAAAGTTCCCAATAACTCAAACAGTGTAAAGAAAACACAATATGGAAACAACAACAACAACAACCCAAAAAAAAATTAATAAAAAAAAAGAGAGGATATTAACACCAGTGAAGCAAGAATAAATTGTGGAGGTTACATAATGCTGTATGATTGAAAAAAGATTTAAGAAACATATGTTTGCTGTAAAACTAGAAAAACCATAAGATGCTCAGCAATCAAGAACAGAGATAATTACAAAGAGATACTAAAACTATTATTTAAGCACGGGTAAATTTCCTAAACTCCCAAAAGTGCCTTCACCTCCCCTTAACATATGACTGTGTGCACTAACCTCCCAAGCTATTGCTAAGCTCAAAACAGCGTTGCCAGAGATGCATAAATAGCAGCCCTTTGAAGGCATTTTTCGGGTTTGAAGTTCTATCCACACCTAACCAAAAGTTCAGAAGGTGTATGTGCAATCTGCCCATGAAGATATATATATATAAAGAAACCATGTGAGACTTGGCGCCTTTTTATCTTAGAGAAAAATTTTGCAAGAACCACTTAATTTGAAAAACAAGGATAAATATAGACCAATCCCTTTCCAGGGTAATAACTACTGCCCTAAATTGTTTACTTGTGTCTCTTAACCTTCATATCCATGACCATCATCATGCAGATGATACTTTCATGGACTTTAGTGAAGTTGAATGCAACACAAAAGGACCAGGATTTAAATCAACAAAGTAGCTCTTAATCAATTTCAAGAAAACATGGAGTTGTTGCAGGTGAGACTAAGAAAAATTACCAGCATTAAATTAGTATTTGAAGCTCAGAGCTTTATCGTCAATCCAGGATGGCTTCTTAGCATTGTAGTAAAAGTATGCAATCATGTGAATTAGCTCATCAGCTGTTCGAATCTCTGCAAAAGCAAGAAAGTAACATTAAGCAAGCCACTTCAATTTATTATACAAACTAACATTATAAAGTTAACCAGATAAACTTCTTAATCACCTTTCTCACGGTACAAGATCCTATTTCCCCGTAAGAACAACAGTTCTGGACCTTCTTTAACTTTAAGAGCATATGCCAAATCCCTCTCGATGTTAATATCTATCTTGACAGCCTGCCACAATGAGATGCCATGAATTACAATGAGTAAACAATGCAACACTTTAAGTATACCCAAACGATTTCTTCAGACATGATTCTAAGGGTAAGTGATAGAAAAAAATGTAGAATAAGAAGCTGAGAGATGATATTGAAACGATCTCAATTCACCTAAAATTAGAAAAAGCAATAAGCAATTCAAATAAAGACAGATGAATTTATTTGTGAGAAGGAGAAAAAAAAAAAAATCACTAAGTCTAGCCAGAACTTTCCCTGACAGGTAGCCGCTTAAACTGAATCGAGTTTTTAAAAAGTTCTAGGAAATCTTTTCCCCCCAACAAGCAGTAGGACTGATCTATATGGCTTACCCTCGGAGGTAATCGATCTTTAGCCTTCCAATAGACCTTAAATGCACCCTCTAACTCCTTTAATATCTTCCAGTTATCGGAAGCCCTGGAACACAAGGGGGGAAAAAGCCTAAATTATGATAATGTCCCGGTCAAAGTCAAAAGAAGTCAGGACTAGCAACAGATGAATTCACTCCACGAGGATTCCTCTAGTTCTTAACTAAAGAAAAGCATCTAATGCTTGTGAGCTGCAAACATAGTTTCACATGCTTTATCTTATCAAATGTGCTAATTAATATCAATTCAAATGACTGTCTAATTCATCCATAAATGCTCACAACAATAAATAGCTCCTCATAAGGGTATGCTCTCCACATTTCTACCTCCTTGATAATGTAATCCGAATGGTCACATAACCACACACAGGAATTATGCATTCTTCAAAGAAGTAGACCATTCGACAAAATGTATGACCACCTCAATATTGACTTTTTAAACCAGAATACAAATACAGAACCAAGATCCACAGATTTGATGCAGCAATAAGCCAAAAATCTAGCAAGCTGACTGAGTCAATCTGGACTCTATTCCAATTTAATGTGTATGCAGTCAAGTCCCACTTGAACTTCAAATGAATACAGTTAAGAATGCAACTTATAACTCACTAAGCCAAACAAATAAGTGATATGCATCATGTTATACCTCTTGTATCTCTCAAATACGAGAACAATTAAAGGACTCGGATGAAAAGCAATACTCTCCCATTCCAAACAATTAATCTCCTTCACCCAACTGTCTTCTAATTCTCCTTCCCAATCTATCTCCGCACCATCTTCCCCAACAACATTCTTGATTGGATGCTTTTCAAAATACTCCGAGGCTCTAATTCCCCAACCCACATCAGCATCTACTGGCCAATGATCACAGTCTTCTTCAACCACCCACTTCTTTTCTTCCCCATCACCATCATCATCATCATCATCATCATCACCAAACTCATCTTTTTGCTTGATAATTTTGGCTTCTGAGACATTCTCAAAAGCCTCAGGATTTTGGTTCCGGATCGACGTAAATGGTTGGTCAAGAGAACCGCGAATGAAGTCTTCAACTGCATCAGCTTCGCTTCTGCGACCCCGCCGCCTTTTTTTCCGGGGCTTTGTTATAGGCTTGGTTCTATCACAGGACTGATCTTCATCTGACAACTGGGAATTAGTGTTTGGGTCCGAAGACTTATTGGAAAATGCAAAGCAAGGAAGGAATCTAGAACCATGCTGAATTGGTTTTGCATGAAGAGAAAATGAAGAGAGAGCTTTGAGTTTAACTGCATTAGTAGGATGTATGAAAACATGTTTTGATAACAAAAGATCCTGAACTTGAAGGAATGACATTCTGCACTTCACGCAACAATCCTCAAAATCCTTTTCTTATTACTTTTTCCCTGCATAGCAGATTACTAATAAGCAGAATAACCATGATACAATAGCAAAATGATGGCCCAAATATAAAATCAGTAGAGTTAAAAGAAAAAATCTCATACAAACACAATTACTTTCATTACTAAATGCATGTAAAGAACACAGTCCACAGATAAATTAAAAGACTATAGGAGGCTATGTCGACAAGCTTAGCCTCAAGTATATTTGAAGCATCATATGGAAAATGTTTTCTGAAGTTTGGCCTTCAAAATAAAAGATACATAGGTAGATGAAACCATTTTCATCCAAATGAAGATATTCTTTGATTTTTGCCACTATCTATATGCATGTTACTTACAATCATTGACCTTAACAACTACAGTCATCTTCCACCGACCAATTACTACTAAAAGCTATTAATTATCACAACTCCTTCACACTACCAGCTGAAAAATAAAGGAATTTGAGCATTATAAATATCAGGATGTGACAAATGTGTTAAAAGTTAAAAATCAAGGTTTCGACAATACAACATAACATAAATTTCTGATAAAATAAAAAATTCCATTGGTGAAAGGAAGTAACTAAGTTTGCAGTGAAAAGGTTGTAAATGGAGAAAATTATTTCCATTTCCCGTGATCAAAAACCTTTTCCAATCTATCATCCCTTCCAGTAAGAAGGTTTCCTGTCGGGCCACCACCAATCAGCTTTAAAAATCCAAACAATAGCATAATTTGCCAATCATACAACCATCATATAACCTAAATCGTCAAAAACCCTAGAAAAGATAAAGGCAAGCACACCCTTGATCAGCTTCTGGTTTGGTCACACATTATAACATCCACAATCACTGCACCCATTTTGTCCATTCAAATCAAAACCAAAGTACCAACATTTTCCATTTCAGAACAGAGTAAAGATCAAGTTTGCTACCTAAATTTTGTGCATTTTTACACTTAGCTGTTTAAAGTTTTTTTCCTTTTTTGGCCATTACAATTCTCACTTGAAAAACCGAGAGATGCATGCCAATGGCAGCTGCTTAAAAGTTTAAAAATAAAAATTTAGTATCTAAATCTCCCCAATTTGAGAACTCCTAAAGCCCATCAATAACCGTTAAAATAAATATAACAATTAATGTATTAAATATTTCGCAGTACGAACACAGTTTAGATACAGGAATCAATCTTGTTGAGAAAATAACAGGAAAAATAGAATTTTCCGAACAGTCAAAGTTACACTAGCGATTAAATATATATGCATGCATGTACATGAATATGTAATTACACAAAAATGAACAAAAAAACTAAATTGAAGCGGAGAGAATGATGGGCAGCGAAAACGAACTAAACTGAACTGGATGCTGAACTCACCGATATTTTAGACTGCTGAAGGTTCTGCCTTTGCCTTCAGAGAGAGACAGAAGAGGGGGGGTGAACCGAACTGGATACTGAACTCACCGATATTTTAGACCGCCGAAGGTTCTGCCTTTGCCTTCAGAGAGACAGAGGGAGGGGGCGGAGAGAAGGTAAGAGGGATACACGAGCTTAGTCTACTATCTAATGTCTGATTTTATGGGGAAACTGGCTGTACGGAGACTTATGGGGAAATCTATGACTTTTTTTATTGACATATTATAGTGGTAGGTTAATTAGAAAAGTAACGTAAGTCCATTAGGTTGAGAAGTGTAAATGAGTTGAGTCAAGCTGTGTTTTTGATGGATCAAGCTTGGTTGTTTATTTTTTAACAGATTCGAGTCGAGTCAAGTTTTTAATGTTCCTGAAATATGTAAGCTCGGGGTCAAGCTTGAGCTCGTTAAGCTTTTTCGAGCTCATGCTTGGTTCGCTAGGCTCGTTTAAATGAGTTGAGCTCGGTCTTAGACTCGTTTAGCTAAATAAGTTTAAGTTTATCTCATTTAGCATATATAATTAAATTAATATAAATAATTATATATAATATTATATTAATGATATAATACCAATATTATATACATATATTAAACAAGTCCTTAATGAGAGCTCGTGAACCGTTAATAAATCTATTCGCAAGCTAGCTCGCGAACCTAAGGACAAACTGTAAGTCTCCGAATTTTTCGAGAATGGTTTTGGAATACCGAATCGAAACCCTAGAGTTTTGACCCAAGTTGAAACCAATCCTTAATCAATTTCGATCACGGGATTTCATAAGAGAATGTTTTTTCAAAAACAAAAATAGAAAATTCAATAATCGTTCAGCTCGAAAACCCGAACATGAGAAGGATCACCTATCCAATCCCTGAGTTAAAACCCCTCAATTTCTAAGAAAAAGTTGGATTAAACCCTAACCCTAGTCAAACCGGAGTTTCAAAAGTCAACAATGGTCAAGACAATTAAACAATTTCAACTCCGGCAATCCCGCGTTCTCAAACCCTAGAAAACGAAATTAATTTAATGGCTTAAAATAATTCGTAATAATATAGGGTAACATAAAAATATCATATTCGCGAATTTCGAGTGTCCTTCGGACTCAATCGGGATCAGTTTTCGAAAAGCGTGTCTCGGAGCTCGGAATAATAAAAATATTCTAATAACATCAAAAGACTCGTAATTAAACAAGGATTTCAAAAATATCAGTTTTAGAATTTTTCGGTAACTAAAAATAACAGATATAGCTCGTTTACGTGTATTTTTATTACTACTGGTATTTTATATGTCTAATCTACTATTCATAGTATTATTTCACTATCTCTACTTTTTCTTACACCTATTTCTTACTACTTACATACCTATTTTCTTACACTTTTACATTTCCAATACATCTTATATTAAATCATATCTTACATATTAATTATTTTCTTACAAAATACACACAAAATCAACTCACTCTCTCTCTTCCTTCCCTATGGCCGACGCTAGCTCTCCCTCCCTTCCTCTTATTCATTTTTCTTTTTCAATTATTTTATTACATCTAATTTTCACTCCAAAAATTCTATAAATACCCCATTCCTTCTTCGTTCTTTCACACATCCATTTTACATAACAAAACTCTACCAAAATGCTCTCTCAAAACCTCTCTCCAACAAATCTCTCTCAAAATACTCTCTACCATTCCCTAAACCTTCAAGAAGAAAATAACAAACACAAAACACATTCATCTCTTTCAAAATCCTCCATTAAACCTTAGGTAAAAATCCTACCTACATTCTTTGTCATGTTCATACAACTTAGCATGAGCTTAGTGTATGTTTCTTAGACTCATATGAGTTAAAAAAGTAACAATATGTTCATGTTTTGTTTTTGTTCATGTTCCTATTTTACATTATGTTGTTATATTGTTATTATTATTATTATTATTTTTGCTCTAATCTAACTTATATAATATTATGTATACTAAGTATATATATTTATTTAGAGCATATAAGCTCATTGTTATTTATTTATTTCCATGTCTTGCAATTTATTTATTTACTTGTTTTATGTAATTTAATTAAGACTAGTCTTTCTAGTCTTAGACTTGTCCATATCAAGTTAAAACAATTTTCTTTCCTTTCTTTTGGGACTAGTCTATTCTTAGTCCCAGGTTGCCTTGATGAAGCTAAGGTTCCCAATAGTTGACTATTTTATTATGTTTATTTACTTACAAGTATTTCTTTCTATCTTATTATGTATTATCTTTACTTTTACATGGCTACATAATCATATTCATGCATGATTAGAATATTGTTATCTTAAATATAAATAAAAATAAAAATTGGTTCTTTCTTAAATAAAGAAAAATAAACTAGATTTCTTAACAAAATGAATTTTTAACAAGAGATCCAAGCTTTGTTTTTAAACTCTTTTCGTAAGATAAGCTAATCATAAATTCTAAAAGAATTAGTAATGTAGATTTCTTCAAAATAATAAAAGGAATTCTTTTCTTTTATAAACCAAACTAAATACTCCATAAAGGAAGAATTTTAGCATTAAAAGATTTTAACTCAACCATACCTTTTGTAAAACTTAAATAGGTTCATTATAGACTTTGAAAATCACCTACTAAGAAAGTCTCTTCAAAACTTAATTTTTATATGTTGTTATTCTCTTTTCAAAATTTAAAATGAAATTTTGCTAAATTCTAATGTTAGCAATTATTTATTAGGAAATTTTTCTTATAAACTTGTCTAAGAAAATTATTCTACTATTTAACAAATATTAAGAATAAAACAATTTTTCAAACCGAGATAAAGTCAACTCACTAATTTGAAAACCAACTTATTTACCAAGAAAGTAAAGTTTTAAAGGTATATCTATTTTCTAAGGAGGAGAAATGATATAAAAATAAAAGGAAAACATACATTTAACACAACTTCAACTATTTGACCACATCAAAAACTTAAAAGATATTTTGAAAAACTTATTTTTCAATCACTAGAAATAAAGTTAGTAGATAACTTAAAGAACTAAAATTTTTGAAAATGAATTTACTTTTGAAAAGTGAGAAAATGAAATTATAATAGGAAAACATTTACTCATAACAAATCAAATATATTTTTGTTTTCCTTCTAACAATTAAAAAAAAAAGGAGAAATTCTCAAAAGTTTTATCATTTAAAAACCATCATCAAAGACAAATTGTTTATGAAATATCAATATTGAGACAACACTATCAAAATCATGCATACATAGAATAAATATATGTTCAAAGGATTTTTCAACTATATAATCCATATATTTTGCTTAAGGATTTTTGAGTAAATAAAGTTTGGAAAAATCATATTTTGTAAAATATAAATTCATAGCTATTATGTACCGTAGTATTTTCCAACCCAAATGGCTTTTTATGATAAAAATAACCTTAAAAATGGATAGATCTTTTTAAGTATGTAGGAAACGGTATATTATTGCACAATTCCGAGTTAAAATAACCAAGTTATGGCCATTTTAAGTTGGAATTACCTTCTATACGAATTTTAACGATTTATGACATAGATTTTGATAAGTACCATAGAATCAATAAGAAATACTCATTATGGGTATTCTTCTTGATTAGGTGATCCCGAGGAGGAGTATTCATACCTGGAGGATTATTTTGATTAGTGGATTTACCGATCCATAAGAAAGATAGATTCTCATGGCCAAGTGAGTTTATTTCCTACCTTTTTTGTACTTTGTTGTGCTTGTAGCTAGAGGCACTAGAAGTAAGAAAAGATGAAAATGAATTATGTATGATAATATTGGTTGAAAGAATGTTAAGCATATCGAGGCATGAATCATTGTTAATTAACTTATGCTTTACTATTATTCTGTTGGAGTGTGCAAATTTTGTGATCACCATTAAATTACTCTAATCATATACTATAAATTATATTAATTGATTCATGCATATCACGTAGTTAATTTCATTGCATGAGCTGCTATTCTCAATGGGACAAGAGTATAGTAGCCGGGTGTACAGTAGCCAGAAATCTGCAAGATGGGCGATTAGGAGCCTGAAAGAACTATTTTGAGATGGGTGAGTAGGTGCCTGAAATAAACTACATAAGTTGGATTTAAAGATGGGTTTTAAAGAGACTGGAACACCTAACCCTGAATGAAAAGGTAAATCCATTCAAACATATGATTTCCGGTAGATCATATGTATTTCTTGATCACTTGCTTGATGCATTCATATGCTTGCCTAATAACTTGTTTGAAATCATTTATACAAGTACGTTAATTCAAGAATATTCTCACTAGGCTAGTTATGCTTATACTCCGATAGACCTTTGTTGTAACCAGACCATATCTTTTAGCCCGAAGACTTCATATACTCGAGTGGGATGTTGTTTTAGAAAAGCTTCTGGGAATCTTTTGAAGATCTTAGGTTAAATATCCTTTAATGTCTTTTGGTGTTAGTATTATTTTGTTGCGAGAAAGATTAAGTTGATATTATGATTGTTTGGAGAATTATGGGGGAAAAACCTCTAAGAAAATGTAAGGATTAATTCTCTTAATGATAAATTGGATGATTATTTAGATTCTTGTATGCTGTATTTACTATCTCAAACTATACATCCTACCAGTGTCTCCTATTGTTGTGATAGACGCCTTACATATGGTGTTGAAAACTTTCGCATGACTTCAGGAATTCATTCCTAACTTTTAATACCGTATGTAGCGGATTGCCACGTTTAAGGTACTCTTTGGGCGTAACACAAGCTTAGGCTAGGCTCGGCTCGGCTCGGCTCGGCTCGGCTCGGCTCGGCTCATTTAGCTAAGTTGGAGCTCGAGCTCGACTTGTTTTGCTAAACAAGCCAAGCTAAGTAGGGCTTGAAATGAGCCGAGCTTGAGTAGCTCGCAAATAGTTCGGCTCGTTTACAGCCCTAGGTAGGTTATGTTATGTTTCGAAAATGATGGATCAATAAAAAATCATAAGTGTGATGGGTCATGTTATATTTCGAAAGTGGTAAGTTAGTAAGAAAAGTCGTAGGTGTGATAGGTTATGTTATGTTTCGAAAAGAAGTAGGTCAGTAAAAAAAGTCGTAGGTGTAGTATGTCATATAATGCTTCGAAAAGGGGTAGGTCAGTAAGAAAAGTCGTAAGTATGATAAGTCATGATATGTTTAAAAAGTGGTAGGTCGGTAGAAAAAGTCATAGGTATGATAGGTCATGATCTATTTTGAAAATTATTAGGTGTAAAGACCCGGATTCGCTACATGTTTTAAACATGCAAATCCAGTCTCCAGCCATATGTAACCTGCAGTATTATATGTAAAGCTATCCATAAAGAAAGAGCAATTGTTTGTCCAAACTTTCTAGGAGAACCATAACAAAAGCATCTCATTAAGGAAAAAATATATAATACATTATATTACAAACTCCATTGTCCTTTCAACATTAAGATAAAGGACTTTAATACATACATATATATATGTACAAACATAAGAGTTCGAAACATAAGCTTAAGGACAAGCCTTTAACAAAATACATATAAGCTTATCGAAATATCTAACAATTATTACATATGTTCCAAAAACATATTCCCCCTATTCTATTACAAAAGCTTTCCATCATCAAGGTCGGGGTTCTTAATCATCTAAAAAGTTCTCAAAATTGGTTCCATATCTAAATTGGATATAAAACTCGTTCTCATCAACACCTGAAATGGAAGATCATAAGCCAAAGGTCCGGTACATAAGTAACACAACAAATATGAAGTGATAGCACACTTAAGCTATATGCAATGCATCAACCATCAATTTATTATCTAACAATTGAGTTTGCCGAGCAACAATGGAGTATTTAAACCCCAGAGTAAGCCACTAAGAAGCTAGGGGTCTTAAGTAACGAAGCAACGCTCAGAAGGTTGATATAAGTAGTCAAAATACCTACATTTCCTAAATGATATAAATGAAAAAGAAAAGTAATTTTATCTAGGGTTAATAGCCATTACTCAACTTTACTTAACCGAATTCATAATATCATTTAGTTTAGTTGGTCCCATAAACATGAGCTAAATCATATTATCTCTTTTAAAGAATAAGCAAATGTTATACTGTTACTATTCCCCCTATCAATTAGCTACTGAGCCATTTATAAATTGTCAAATCACAATGATAGGGATGGCCTAGGTGCCTAAACTGCCATGTTAATCTCGTTAACAGGGTTGCCACTTCTCAGACCAGATTCAACAACATAAAGCACAACCAATATAAACACTCTTTAATCTACTTCGATTACAATTAATTTAAAATATATCTATCATAGGCAAACAACAACCAAGTTACTATGTACCTGACTTGTCATGCAAATGATCAATAGACGCACTCAACTAATAAGATTCAATTCATATAAAATTGAATATCATTCATAAACAATTCTTAAGTTTGTTATACAATACAAAACATAACTAAAACCTATATTAAATTGCAATTTAACATTCATTCATACACGCACACACCTACATATGTATATAACATTTCTTTATTTAAATAATTTTTTTTAAACAGGGCAAACTCATAGTGTATGGCCGTAAAAGGGGTAGTACAAGCTTGCACAGGGACGAACACGCCCATGCTAGAGGAAAGGAAAAAGAAAATTTTCACTAGAGGCTAGTAAAGGACCTTGTACACCCATACAAGTGGAAATTACAACAACCAGAGCCCATTAAGGGTATTTATATGGCTGTACAAGCCAAAATTGTCACAACTCGAGGCCTGTAAGGTCTCCAGTACGCTCATACACATGAAAAACAACACTACCAAGAGCTTGTAAGGGGCTTTGTATGCCTATACAACATAGCTTACATGGGGTTTCGAAATCCCCTATTTTTCAAACCTCATTTTATCATCTTTTTACACATCCTACATCAATCTAAACACTATATAAACATCATACAACTCATTATATCTAATTAACAACTCTAATTACATATAAACTCTACTTCTCAAACATCCTACAAATTCATATCCATCATGAATCATCATCCATCCACACTAACCTATTTTTCTCCAAAACAACTCTAACACTTCCTTATACTCATATACTACACTTCAAGAACCTATTTAGCTCTATTTATCAACATAACTCTTCAAAATCACATTCAAACCATAAAATCTTATTAGAACATGAAATCATTCTTATGATAAAAACAAAGAAAATAACAACCATGAGACCATGCAGCTAACCATAAGGAGCTTTAACTTGAGAATTAGCCTTGGGGAAAAGATTCTTGACAAATTGGGCAAGAAAAATTTCAAGAGAAAAGATGGAATGGAATGGAGCAAGACTGCCGTCAGTTTTGGTTTATTTTAGGGTCTGTTTTTAGCTTGTACAAGTTGTCAAAATAAGATTGTAATTATCATATACTTGATTGACTTCTGGGGCAGCTGCAAAGGAAAAGAAAAGGCTTTGGTTTACGCTAAAATTTGCTTGTTTTTAGGCTTGATTTGGGCTCCAAAATCTGCTATGTTTGGGTTTGGATTTGGGTTAAGTTTGTTTATGAAAACTTAAGTTTAACATGCATTAAAACAATAATCAACACGAATATCAATCTCAATACAAGCACTTATATTAATTTACACTATCACATCATATTTTATTAACTAATTATTCACTATAATTTCTATTTCTCAAGCAAGCACTACATGTATATACAAATTAGTTATGCATTAAAATTTTTTCATATTTCAGTAAGTTAGTAAGAAAGTTATAGATGTGGTAGATCATGATATATTTTAAAAGTGGTAGGTCAGTAAGAAAGTTGTAGGTGTGGTAAGTCGTGTTATATTTCGAAAGTCGTAGGTCAATAAGAAAATTAGTAGGTCCGGTAGGTTATGATATGTTTCGAAAGTAATAGGTCATTAAGAAAGTCATAGTGTGGTACGTTATGATATGTTTCGAAAGTGGTACCTCAATAAGAAAGTTGTAGATGTGGTAGGTCATGTTATGTTTCAAAAAGTGGTAGGTCAGCAAAAAAGTTTTAGGTACGGTAGGTCTCATTTTAGTTAAATATGTTAGGTCAAGTAATAATGTAGTAGGTGTGATACGTCAAAAAAGACCTCCCTAGAAGTCTCCGTACGACGATTGGTTGCAAGTAACACCTGATTTTATGGGACTTTAAGGTTCTTTCTTTCTCTTTCTCTCTCTTTTTAATGGCTTCGACTCTGGTCACAGGAGACCTTATGACTATTTTTCTATTCATAGCAGAGAGGTCGATTAGGACAACACTATACCTTAGATGGGCGAAGCAAGTGACCTACTAAGGATTAATCTATGATCCCAGGTACAAGAGAGACATATTTACCCATAGCAAAAATCAATCCCATGAGTATTGGAATTCATGGACCAAAACTTATCAGCTAAGTGAACATCTACTGGTCTCTATTTAGATGGTATATTTTTCATTTGTATTTGTTTGTTATCTGGTTAGTTTGATCTTTTTATAAGTAAAATTATATGTTTATCATCTATTTGTCATTTATATATGATTTGTTTCTGGTTTATTTCTTGCTAAACATACCCTAATTTGAATGGTTAAAGTTTTTTCACAGTAGGAGGGAGATAGAACTGGATCTCTTACTTGAGAGAGACCAATGAGATGTCAATAGACCATAAGACTATTGACAATTGATTGAAATTTAGTTATCTATTTATTTATATTTCATTTACCTTCACAATTTTGTTTAAATTTTAAAAATAAAACTTTCCTCCAATCCCTTAGAAGTTTTTAATTTAATAATAATGATTAGATGAAATAATATTATTAATTGTATCTAAATAAATGATATAATTAAAAATAAAATGTATTAAAAAAATTAATTCTTAATATTATCTTCTTTAGGATTTTGTGTTTGTTTTTATCATTACCTTGCTCACTTCATACCATTCGAAACGATTTTGTTGTACCAAATGTAACATCAAATTAGTTTACTTTTATCCATATGATATGTGTTTTGGAAAATTATTTCATGTTTAACCATCATTTAAAAAAATTACATAAATACAACTTAAATAAAAATAATTGCACAATTACCATTGCTATATCGCGTACTCAATATGCAATATACACGTTCAGACCTAAATTGCATGATAGTCATGCAATATAGTTATTTTCAAAAATTTGCCAGATTACATCACTATATCGCATATTAAAAATGCAACACTTAGGCAAATCCTTATATCATATCTTCAACATGTGATATGGCGATAGTAATTTTGTAATTTTTTCTTGAATTTGTACTTTTATAATTTTTTCTCAAAAATGACAGACATGTTTTTAACCCATATTTTTTTGCATCCACTCAAATGGATATAACTGTGAAGAAACAGATTCAAAAAAGATGAAACTAAAATAATAAATATAATCCTATTAAAATTAAATATCAATAAATCCTATACCGTTTATTTTATTCGTTTTTGCAATAATAATAATTAAAATTTTACTTTTCATTCCAAAATATATTTTAAAGTATGTAAATTTTCAAATCACAATTCTCATATCCAAATAATCATCTTTATTGTAAGTTGATATAATCTGTATAATTTAAGTCAAAACTCATTTACTCGTCACACATGTTTAATATATAGTCTTATAAGGTAATTTATCAATCTCTTTAATATTATTATTTTTCCATTTTTATTTAAATATACACATTTATCACTCTAATTATCCCTTATCTATCTTTCTTTTCTCTTTTCTAGTTTTTATTTTATCATTTTAATTTTTTCTCATTTAAGGTGCTAGAACTCATTCATTTATCATACATTTTTCATATATTTTTATAACGTAATATACCAATCTCTTTAATATATTATTTGTCCATTTTTATCTAAGGAAACACATTTGTCACTCTAATCATCCATTCTCTCTCTCTTATTTTTCTCTCTTAGCTTTTTTTTCCATCATTTTTCATTTTATCTATATGAAATACCAAAACTTCACCTAAGTTAGAAATTAAGTTTAGATAGATTAAATAAGTCAAATAAATTATAGGATATAATTAGACAAGTTGACATAATTAGATTAATAATTAATTAAGTTGAAATTTGATATTTCAATTCCGAGACCCCTAAACATGTTATTAAAATATGTAGAGTATTTCTAAACCATTAAACTTTGGTCTAAACTCCAATTCTTAAATCCTTGTAAAATTTGAGTTCATCTGTTTATATAAAAAAATTAGTTCTTAATCCCGAACTCAAATTAAATATCATTTTGATTTAAAATAAATTCATAAATTAAGTTCTTATTTTAAGTCCTTAATTTATAACCTATTGATTTGGAAATTATATTCTAAATATTCATAGAACTAAAGATATTTATTTGAAAGTTTTAAATCTAATACCCTTATCCTAAAATATCTTTTAATTTATCCTTTTTTCTTTAATTTCCTTTGACTTTGCTGCCTTTATTTTCTTCCTTCTCTTTTCTCTCGTTCTTTCTTTCTCGTTTTTTTCCTTCCTTTCTCTTCCTTTCCTCTTCTTTTCTCTTTTCTCTTTTTCTTCAAATCATCTCTAAATCTCGATTTCAAGAAGACAAAAGAGAAATCAAATTTATAAAAGAGTATAGGAAGTGCAAATCAAGTTAGAAGAAGCTCTAAGAAGAAGAAGAAGAAGAAGAAGTGTAGAGAAGATTGAGAATACATGTAATTGACAAAAAAGAAATAAGTTTTGCTTTTTTCTTTGTCTTGGTTGTTGTTTATATTTGTATGTGTTGGTTTGATATATGTTGGGTTTGTGAAGAAGCTGATGAATACTAGATACAAGGTTTGATGGAATGGTTTGGAGGTGTTTGGTGTTGTGGTGTAAGCATAGAAGTGTTAGATGTATGAAAACTAGTTTATATTATGTTTAAATGATGCTTTGATGGAAGTAAAATGTGTAAAAGTTGATATAAAAAAGATGTAAAAGAAATAAATCAAATTCGTGACAGGGATTGCAAGGGCAGCACGAGCGTGCATGAAGCCATGTAGGATGTGTTGAGAACAAATTTTCGCTTCTGGGTAAAATATTGGGGTTTGCACAGGTATGTGCATGGGCATACAAGATCCCCTGCTAAGTGTTACAAGGGGAAAAACTCAAGTCGAGACATTTTTTTTTGGGTCAACACGGCCCCGAGAACACCCGTGAAGGCAGGTCGTGCAGTTTTCTCTTTTTCGTAGTTTGAGCGTATTTTAATCATAACTTTTTCATTCGAACTTAGATTGAGATTATTCAAAATGTTTGGAAAGCTTAAATAGAGATCTATAAATTTCATGTTTTAAGTTTTTGCAAATTCGAAAAAGTATCAAGGCATAAATTAGGATTATTCCAGCTACTACATTTTCCAAACAAAGTTAAAAATTTGTTTTATATAGTTATGTGTATGTAGTAAAGTATAAAATGAATCTTTTTGAGCAAAAATAAAATAGACAAATGATGTTTGATATGTTATGTTAGTTAGATGATATAATTAAGCATGAGTTAAGTGGATTTATAGATTTAATAAATGATTTAATTAAATATAGAATTAGATATAAAATGAACTTAGTTAATAATCTAAGTTCAACTTGGCTTAATGAACTTGAATAAGCTAAAATGGATTAAATTAATTAAGTTTAATTATCTTAGCTTGGTTAATTGGATCAAATGATTAACTTTAAAAAATTTAGCTAAGATTAAGTTAAAATGAGTTGATAGTAAATAATTGGCTTAAGTTAATGGGATAGGATAAACCAAGAATTATATAGAGAATATGTTGTTTCAAACGTGTGTTTGCTTAGGAAATGAATGTTTTTGAGTATGAATGATGTCATGATACTTTTGTAATAAGAGATTAAACAAAGTAAAAAGAAATACTTTGACAAACAAAGGAGAATTGTCCATATTTTGGTGGGGATTCGTGGACGTTCCTATGAGGAAACACTTATGCTACTTGAACTAATGCCTTATTGAGCATGTTATCCCATTTTAAAATTGGTTTATTCTGCAACAACAAATGCTCGTCAAAATGTGGGTTTCAATGAAGAAAATTTAGTTATTAATATAGCTAAGTCAATGAGAGTCATACTTTGAAAAGATTAAAACCCCGAGCTAGAGAACAGAGTTATGCAATAAAAAAGACCCACTTGCCATATAAGGATTGTATTGAAAGATACAACTTTCTCTAAAATAAAGAGATCCGATCTTCTATTATGCTTAAAAAAAGTCGAATGGATAAAAAACAATAAGAATAAGTACAAAGATAAAACATGTATGATATTTATAATAGTGGAGGATTATGGGACAAAAAAAATAAATCCACTTAGTTTTAGACTGGGCACAACTCAAGATCATCATGCTATTTGGTTTTCACAACCAAAAAATTATTTCGAAGGTCTACAAGAAGAAAAAAAAAAAGAGATTGTATGAAGAATTACATCAAAAAAAATATGAAAATATCCTCTAGGGTCGAGGGATTTGCATGCATACAGATTCAAAAACGAATTGATATGATTCAAGTCACAATCTATATGGGATTCCCAAATCTATTAATAGAAGGAAGAACCCAAAGAATTGAAAAATTGTAGCTTAATATACAAAAAGAACTTAATTGTCTGAGCCAAAAACTCAACATTGCTATTACAATAATTCCAAACCCTTATGGAAACCTTAATATTCTTACCGAATTTATAGCCAGACAATTAAAAAATCGAGTCTCATTTCGCAAAGCAATGAAAAAGGCTATTGAATTAACTGAACAAGCAGATACAAAAGGAATTCAAGTACAAATTGCAGGGCGCATTGACGGAAAAGAAATCACACGTGTTGAATGGATCAGAGAGGGTAGGGTTCCTCTACAAGCCATTCGAGGTAAAATTGATTATTGTTCTTATCTAGTCCGAACTATTTATGGGGTATTAGGCATCAAAATTTGGATATTTAGAGAAGAAGAATAAGAAAATTTACTGTTCTATCCATTAAAAAATAGAATAAAAAACAACAAACTTTTTCTTTCATTCTTTTTCCCTTAAATCAAAAAAATGAAATGAGCAATTCTATAGGGTTAAATAAAAGGTTGATTGATAATTTTTGAAAACTTAATTGCTATGCTTAGTGTACGACTCGTTGGTTTTTTTTTTTTTTTAAGAGGATAGGATTAAAAAAAAAGAAATGGATCAAAGCCTACTATCAACTAATAGCTATAAAATGAATAACCAACTCATCGCTTCACATTATCTAGATACAAAAAAAACAATCAAGATATGATACATTTATTGAACATATTATAATAGTAGCAATTGAAATCTATTTTGCATAAACAATAGAAAAACCAATATGATTATTGGCATAAAAGTATGTAGATAAATGGAAGGTTGAAAGAAAGAAAAAAAAAATATCAATGATATATGATTCCAATATATGTAAGGTTTATGTTATGAGCCATCTCATAAAAAAAAAAGACAATGTAATAAAGCATCAATACAGATTGATCTAATTCTAGATGAATCTGTTCATAGAAAAAAAAAAAATCAAGAGTCTAGAGTCAATAAAGACTAAGAAGATTGACTCAAGAAAAAATTTCATAGGGGGCTTCATTGTAGAATTTAAACCTAACCATTAATTGAGAAGCGATGGGAACGACGGAACCTATGAATACAGAAGATTCTATTGACAAACGAATTCTAATAATTCATTGGATGGGATGGCGGAACAAACCAGGGACTAATTCATTGAGTCTGAAAATTCATGAGCTAACCCTAGAACTGAAGTAGATATTGAAAGAGTCAATATTCGCCCGCGAAGTTTTTGTTAGGTTCCTCAATCTTATTCGATATACAATATGATAAAAGGCAAAACAAAAAAAAGGATTCGTTAGAAAAAAAAACGACATTAGCTATAAATAGAAATAATTATCTATAAATAGAATACAGGTTTAAGTATATTCAAACAAGATATGGAAATTCCTAATAGATTAGATGAAATTTCAAAAAATCCATAACATAATATGATTAAGTATATTTATTTTGATAAAATTTGAATCGTTTCATTCGCGAGGAGCCGGATGAGAAGAAACTCTCATGTCCGGTTCTGGAGTAGAGATGGAATTAAGAATTAAGAAAGAACCATCAACTATAACCCAAAAAGAACCCGATTTCGTAAACAACATAGAGGAAGAATGAAGGGGATATCTTATCGAGGCAACCATATTTGTTTCGGAAAATATGCTCTTCAGGCACTTGAACCGGCTTGGATCACATCGAGACAAATCGAAGCGGGTCGGCGAGCAATGACACGAAATGTACGGCGTGGTGGAAAAATATGGGTACGTATATTTCCCGACAAACCCGTTACGGTAAGACCTACGGAAACACGTATGGGCTCGGGTAAGGGATCTCCCGAATATTGGGTAGCCGTTGTTAAACCAGGTAGAATACTTTATGAAATGGGCGGAGTAGCAGAAAATATAGCCAGAAGGGCTATCTTAATCGCGGCGTCTAAAATGCCTATACGAACTCAATTCATTATTTCGGGATAGGAACGTGTAACAAAAGGCAAGAAGTCTTGGGGATAAAAAACAATTGCAGGTTTCTTTTTTTTTTTTTTTACTTCGCCCTTTGCATTAAAGCATTAAAAGAAAAGATTCAAAAATGATATGATTCAACCTCAAACCCATTTAAATGTAGCGGATAACAGCGGGGCTCGAGAATTAATGTGTATTCGAATCATAGGAGCTAGTAATCGCCGATATGCTCATATCGGTGATATTATTGTTGCTGTGATCAAGGAAGCATTACCAAACACACCTCTCGAAAGATCCGAAGTGATCAGAGCTGTAATTGTACGTACTTGTAAAGAACTTAAGCGTGATAACGGTATGATAATACGATATGATGACAATGCTGCGGTTGTCATTGATCAAGAAGGAAATCCAAAGGGAACTCGAGTTTTTGGGGCGATTGCCCGAGAATTGAGACAGTTCAATTTCACTAAAATAGTTTCATTAGCCCCTGAGGTATTATAAGATAATACTAATATAATTATGTTAGTTATATTATATATATACATTAATACATAGGAATTTGAATGAAATAGATTAATTAATGGAGTGTATCTCACGCATATACCTTCGATATTCTAATATCGAATCTAAAAAAAAAAAATAGCATGTTGATTATATCAAAAATGGGAGGAAAAAAGAATTTTAGTTTATTATGGGTAGGGACACTATTGCTGACATAATAACGTCTATACGAAATGCTGACATGAATAGAAAAGGGACGGTTCAAATAGCATCAACTAACATCACTGAAAACATTGTTAAAATACTATCTTTATAGTCATAGTGGGGTTCCTATTTAGTATCTGATCAAGTAGAGTTTTAATAAAAGTTTGAGATAAGCAAATAATGAGTATAATTTCTTATTTGAGTTTAATTCTTGAATATGCAAATATGAATACCTGATCTATCTTCTAAGTTGGCTTTTGATTTACCTGTTGAGCTTGTTTGGATTTCTATTATAAAGTATGCAGTAATTTATGTAGTGATTGTTAGGATAGACATCCTAAAAATGAATGAAAACTTAAACTTGGCTTAATAATTGATGAGTAATGGATGTGTGTGTGCTATTGGATCCAGTTCGGAGAGCGGCAATCTTGTTCGAGTTGATACAGTAGTTTAGACACTTAAGCCACCTTCATCATGATGCAATAACATTTCTTGGCAACTCAATGGACAGCCCATGGGGCAAATAGTATCGATGTAACGTTTATCTTAATTGTTGAGAAGTAATATATTGGGGCTCATGTTTATGGGACCGGTTATGCGTTTTTTATATTATAGACTGAGATGAGTAGAGTGCGTGTAATGGTTGTAAACCTTAGAGGAGGCTTCTATTCTTTATCAATTATATCTTCTAAGAGATATAGGCATTTGACTCCCTGAGCATCGTATGGTTACTCAGGACTCTTAGATTCCCAGTGGCTTGTTCTGGAGTGTTAATACTCCTATGATGTTTAATTTACTCTAAATAAAAGATAATAAATTGTTATTTGTTACATTGCATTTAGCCATGTTTGCGTATCATTTTGTGTGTGTATGCGTTACTATGTGCTAAGCTTTGGTTCATTATTATTATTGTTGTTCTTTATACAAGTGTTGTGTTGATGAAGAAGATGATGTTGATGATGATTGGATGATGATGATGTTGACATTGATGAAGATGATGATGATTTGGGTGATGATGATGTTGTCTGAGGTTTTGGGTGATGAATCGGGAAGAGTTTGTTGGAGAGTGAAGTGGGTTAGGACCGTGGTTGGATTTTGATTTTGATTTTGTTTTGTTTTGTTATAAGAGCTAGATTTATTTCCTAAAAGTGTATTTTGTTTTCTTTGAGGAGCGAGTTATGAAGCCTACATGTTTATAATAATCTTTTAAAGCTTTGTTTTTGCAAACATTTTGTTTTACCGCTGTTAAATTCAATTATCTTGAAAATCTAATTAAATGATTGCAGTAATCTAAAACTGGCTAGCAATGTTCAAAATAACGATATCATTCTAGGAAGCGTATAATGCATAAAGTATTATACGTGGCAGTAATGCCTTAATTAAATTTAGGGCATTACACTATATAATATATATATATATCTATTATAGCTATACAATTTAAGCTAGAAATTTTTATTTGTCGCTTATTTCTATTATAATGTCTTATATAGTAATTACATTAATTTTCCTTATATTATTATCTATTTCTCTGTATCTATGAAATATCCCTAAAATATGTTGAATCAAGTTTGGAAAATATAACAAGATCATATAGAGACATAGGGTAACTTTGAATTTTGATTTGAATTTACTAACGTATTTGAACATAGAAAATCAAAATTAATGAATTTAACAATTATAGGATATGGCAATGTTATTTAATATAATTAAATGAATAAATTAGTTTTATAAAATATAGAGTGCCTAAATTTAGAAAGTTTAGTCCTTCAATTGGCATATCCTATAAAAAAACTGGTCATATTGCTATAATGACAATCCTTTAATTAAGAGGATATTTTTATTTCCAAAAAAATAAAATAAAATTTTGCTTTATAGTATTAGAAAACCCTAGCCTCATTCTCAGCCTATAAATATAAACAACTCCTCTAGTTTAGCCATTGTTTAGCAGCCTCAATCCTTTTTTATTTTTATTGTTTTATTTTGTCCAAGGGACTAAAAGAGGGGCATAGGGAGTCTAACTGGAGCCGAAGCAAATTAAGGGTAGGGATGGTGAAGAACTATAGTTTGATTCTTGCAAAATCAAGTAAGTGGAAATGGTTTTATCGCTTAATTTTTACTGATTGTGCTATTAACAATGAAAAATATATAATAAGATAAAAGTTAACTTAGATGCAAATTGAATTAGATCTGACAAATAATTTAGGTACACGTATATGTAAATTGGTCATCGTAAATATATATTAATGTTGTTTGTTTCTTTCAGTGGATATTGTTGTGTTGCGAAATTGCGAGGTTTGTCTAGAATTATGTATTGTGTGTATATACCTTGATTGATATTTTCATTAGGAATTATATTAATTTAATATAGCATATGTAAGATATAAAAACGTTGAACATATAAAATGCCTGTACCTGTTGTGTGTATTGTGATTCCATTGAAATTAATGCAAATACCGATGAAGTATGTTGCTACAAGGTTACGAGTGTTTTCAATTCAAATATTAATGTTCGCTATGCTATAGAACGATAAAATATTAAAATATATGTTTATATCATAAAAGCTAAATTCAAGCTTATAAATATATCAAAGTGGATTTATGAGATTTTGTTGTACTGCGTTTGTTCGTGCATATTGATCTGATGGAAACTAAAACATGGGTAATCAGTAAACATGTTGATCTAATATAATTCGTTCAAGGAAATTTTAATTGGTCTGGAGATCTAATAAACATAGATGTGTTAATGTTTTTTAAATTGATATTTTCTGGATGAATTATGAAATCTATGCATATATATTCAAATACCAAATTCATCTTATATGAATATTTTGATATTTATGTTATAGCCTAAGAAAATGTGAAAATATATGTTAGACAAATGAGTGTGTATATTTAGGAAATCTTGATGAATTGATCCCTCTTTTGAATTCACGGGGATGATGTATGTATAAATATATATATATATATGTATATATATGTAAAATGATATATAGTAACCTCATTATAGTATTAATTTGTTAATGGAATGATTTTAATTAAGTATATGTTGAGACAATGTAAATGTGCGTGTTGAATTGAATCTCATTGATGTATAAATTTTGACTGGAAGTGCTCGAAATTTATTTAATTAAATTGATACAGAATAATATACATATTTATAATTTAGTAAATAAATGGTAATTAAATGAATAAATCAATTAAACATGTGAACATTCGAATCTGTGAAGTCCAATTAACAAGGCAATTGACGAAAATTTCTAGAAATGAGTCAACATAATTGGATACGGGGAATGACGGAATTGGAAATTTGACATGCCAATATTTATGCCAAATCAATACTACATTCATCAAACTGGTATGATTTAAAACGTTCCATGACTTAAATATATGATCAGACAATCTCAATAATTAATACTATTTTGACCATGAGTAGGTAAGTAGATTAGGAAATCTGGACTTTTAAATCGTAAAATGATCCTACACATAAATTTAAGTTCATGAATAAATGAATTAAAATAGGTTAAGAACTTACTGATATAGGCTTAGCTAATTCCTTAGCGTTATTTAACCATTTTGGCCTATGCCTATATTAATGGGCCATAAATTACTCAAATTGAATTTTTTCTTAGAACTTTACAGTCTCAAATCAAAATAGTTTCCCAATTATACCTTATGGACTTAAATCCATTATATGGGCCAAAAATCATTACCTACATTAATTGAGATATTTCTAAACGTTAAGTCCATTATAAATTTTCCAAGCATCGGATTACCTAATGGGCTTGTTTAATATTTCTTGAGCCCATAAGCCCTAAGGTATACCTAGTGGGCCTAAGTAGGAATTTAGAAGACCCAATAGCTTACATTAAATTCAAATTAAATTCCAATTAAGCTTTTACTTAATTCTTAGGTCCTATACCCAATTTCACTCAATTGGGCCTAATCAAATATTTAAGCTCAATTCTACCTAAATTATAATTCAAATTCTCAAATGGGCTAAATTATAAATTCCTCAAAGCCCATTACTTTAAATATCAAAAGACTTAATCAAATTCTTATTGGGCCTAGTTTAGGACCCCTAAAGGCCTAATACAACTAAATAAGAAATTCAATCTCTTATATACTCACGAGCTTAATCTAAATTGCTTAAACCCAATACCCTAAATGAAATCCAACTCAACATACGAAGGCCTTATGTATACAAACTTATATAAGACCTCACCTTAAGGAATAAAAAAACCTAAGTGAATAAACAACAAGAATTAGAAAGTTAATTAGTTACTTGATACTTATACGAAAACATCTTCATAAAAATATTGTTGCTTCTAACGTACATTCTGGTTCACTTTCTGACTTGTACCAGACTATCGATCACTTAGGTACGCAGTGACTTGTTTGTTATATGCTAGGACAAGCATTAAAACTAACTAAACTTAAAGCCAGCTTAAATTATGCTTTAGTATACTTGGTTGTCTCGAGCCGTAAAGCAATGCCCTTGTTAGAGTCATGAGGCTCTAATACAGTAGTTAGGTGCTTAGGTCATCAGTAGTGATTCAGCAGCTAGTTAATGGGGGTACAATATTGGCATATGGTTAATCCTCCACAATGATTTCACATTTGGGAGTGGTCCAGAGGAGTGGGACTCATTAGACCATACGGTATTAATTGACTGAACTGGTTAATGTCTGAATAACAGCTATTAACCCCAGATGAGGCTAGTTTCTTGCCGTTCTCTTCCTATCGATAAGTCATCAACTTGTCTATCAACCCCTTAACTAGATGTGTGTACTTAGGGCCATTTCCATTCCCTATCATACTACCGAAGTGTGAGTGCTCCATTATTGATTTGCTCCACCTTAATTGAACAAATAAATTGATGATTGTTGCATGTGCATTAGCATAGGAATGTGTGATCATATCGTGTATGCATGTGATGCTGTTGTACTAGGCTTCGGCTCATTCTTTTCTTTTTCAGGTGTTGGTGATTACCACTTTGATGTTCATGTGTATCTCGGCTATGGGATGGATTGGTGTAAGCTTATTGACGATTGAAATGGCTAGGATCGTTGGATCATGTGTTCTCTTAAACTAAAGTTGTAAAAGCCTTTGTCAAATACGCTATATTAGTATATATCCACCTTTGATGCTTTGAATTTTTTTTGGCTGCTTCATAAATGTTTTCAAAACCTAAGTATATGATTCCATAATGTATAATCGATAAGTAAACGATCATTCCTTGAAACTTTTCGAGGCGTCACAATCTATATATATCTATATCTACATTTATATATATATATATATATATATTTAATTCATAAACTTTTATTTGTTGCACATTATTATTGTAATGTTTTATATAGTTAGGGTAATGCCTAATTTGGTACTTGAACTTTGATGAAAAAGTTAATTGGGGAACTGAACTTTAAAAGGTCCAATTTTATATCCAATTGAACATTTCATGCCTTTCAACACTATCGATTTTTTTTTTTTTTAAGTTTAGATACTAAACTAGATATTTTCTCTATATGGTAATATTACATTAACCCCTCTTATATTATTATTTATTTATTTTAATTAAAGAAACAAATTAATTATTGAATATTGAAAATTGGGGTTTGATTTTACCTTTCATTAATGATATGATTTTTTTCCATCATTAATTTATTTTAAGCTATCAAGTTTCATTCGTGGCACATTTTTATTGTAATGTTTAATGTGTGTGTGTGTGTGTCTTAGGATAAAAATGTGCGACGAATTTTAAATTATATATGTAGATATATATAAATTCATAGATAATGATTATATAAAGCATTAGAATAAAACTTTATTGTTTCAGGTCGGGCTGACTCGAAACGCTATATAGCGGCTTTAAGTATGATGATAAAAAATTTTATATGGTTTCTGATCGGTTTTGGTTGATCCAATATTATATTCTTATCATAAATTAAGGTAAATTACATTGAATATATCAATGTTTGAGGGTAGGTTCGTTTAAGTATCAACGTTTTATGTGGTTAAAAAAAGGAATTAATATTTCAAAGAAGATATTAATAATTGACTATTAATAAAAAATAAGATAACTTAATTGAAAACTAATCCAAATTTTGATGCCAATTTTGTAAAATATTGATATCTCATTTGATTTGCTTTGCAAAAGTTAATTCTTCTTTTTAATTACTCAAAATATTGGTACCTTGAATCAACTTGTCACCAAAGTTTGATAATTTTGAAATCATCTTTCTTTTCTCAAATGAAAAAAAAAAAAAAAACAAAGCTTTTAAGGAAAAAGATTGGGACTTTTAGACCCTACGAAATTATCATAGTAAGAATTTTCTTTGTCACACATTTGACTTTTTATCATGCCCGCACTTACAAGTTCTTTACAAATTATAGAAAATGATGGACTTACATTACATATATATACAAATAAAAGATTAGTGATACAGATGTTGGTTTATAACATTTTTTTTTCTTGCAATAAGGTTCTCATGTAATATATCATGCATATAAATAAAAAAAAAAAACTAAATTTATGTAGATATTTAAATTACCATTAACTTTTTAGGGTTTATATTATATTTGAGCCATAATCAATTTATTCATCACACACTTTTATACTATATAGTTTTATATGCTAACTGTAATATAAAGATAAATATTTTATAATGAAAGATAAATGTGTCATTTATTATAAAATAAGAAGGTTATTTGGTGAACCCTAATAAATGAGATATACAATCATCCCTCACATTAATGGTGGTCAACAAATCTTTAATGATGGTAAATCTTCATTAATTTATGACACGGGGTTGTGTTTTTCCTAAGCTATCCTTGTCCTATAAATACCCCATTAGCCTAGTTCTCTTCCCACCTTTCCTTAGCCTTTGGAAACCCTAAGAGGAACAAAGAGACGATGTTTAGGTAAGTATTTTCCTCTTAATCTTTTCATGATCCAAATAAATTATCTCTATGAATGATATTTATCTCTTTGAAAGGAATCATCAGTGAAGAAATCTTTAAAGAAAATCAAGAAGGCTTGAGAATCAAAACCTAGGTTAGTTGAATTAATGTTCTATCCTTATGATTTTGGAGAATGATCGATATCTAAATCATGGTCTTTTTGATGATTTAAGCAGATTTTAGGATTGAAAGATCTTGTGGAGATATACCTTCTTTGGAGATCTATCATTTAAATTAAGAGCAAGGTGTGATTATAAGTTATTATGATTAGGACTTTTGTTAAATCTATACAAATAATCTATTAATTGAGATGAAGTTTTATTCATGTGATCAGGTTTTATGGTTAGGGTTTGAAAGAGCTCAGGTACCTTACTTTACTTGCAGTTTGTGCTTATACGATTAGAAAAATAAATTGACTTAATTCTATCCAGATTATAATTGAAAAGTGTGCTGCTTGTGTTTGGCTTTGGTTAGTAAAGACCACGCAGAGTGTGAAACTAACGAGGTATCATAATGATCCTTATGTGTCATTATCCTTAGTGGAGTTGCACTTGGAGATGATTCCAGTAGATTAGGAGTCATGTTAGGCCTTATGGTGGTCGGCAATAGTAGGTAGATCACATCCGATACCAATATATGTATATAAAAGTATTTCGTATGAAAATTGTTTTATGGAGTCGTGAGTTACTCTGGGTTTAGGACTGGTTGCAAATGGTTCTAAACTGTATTGGTTGCTTGGCTCAATTAAAGATAACAAATTGTGGTTGTTGCATTAGTTTTAGGGTTATATGTGATTTTTGTATATTGCATGATCATGCATATTTGTTTGTAGTATGGCGTACTGGGCTTTGTGCTCACTCTTTTATTTTTCATGTTCAGGTGAAGATGAGATAGTTTATGACTTATCTATATGATATATATATTGATCATAGGGATGGCGATAGCGGATTTGACTTTCCTGCTGAGGACCAGTAGATTTAGATCAGGAGAATAAG
This sequence comes from Combretum micranthum, assembly GCA_024138025.1. Taxonomy (NCBI): domain Eukaryota; kingdom Viridiplantae; phylum Streptophyta; class Magnoliopsida; order Myrtales; family Combretaceae; genus Combretum; species Combretum micranthum. The sequence goes on from JAMXBD010002561.1 coordinate 55,954, forward strand.
AGTGAAGATCAGAACATCATATGAAGTTTTTGAGATTATGTTTTTAGACTTTAGAAGATTTTAAGAGACAAGTTTATATGAATTATTTGGATTTCATATAAATAGTTTTTCAGTTAATACTAACTATGTCTTTTAAAGAGATGAATTTTATATATGATGATCTAAAGATAACCTTTTATTTGAGTTATTGGAGATAAGTATTTTGAATAATTTTGTGGATTTAGAATTTTATAGCCTTGGCGTGTTCTTTTAAAGAGAATAACACGTGGCGAGTTGTAATACCTTTAAGTTAGGGTGTTACACTAACTTTATTAATTCCCTTTATTATATATATTTTTTTACTTAAAAACTAATTTATTATGACATTCATGATTATCGACTAAGAAATGGAATAATTATTGATTTTAAATTTATTACACATTCATGATTATTGACTAAGTAAAAGAATAATTATTGATTTTAAATTTGCATTGTTCTTTTCTTATATTCATTTAATTTCTCATTTGTATTTCACTATGTATTTATAACACAAAAACTACTTTCATCACTTCTACAATTGTTTTTTTCAATTTCATTAACATAAATGCTTTATTTCATTTATTTCACCTATATTTTGTTTAATATGCAATTTTTCAAGACCAAAACTTTTGCAAATGAGCTGATATAACATCAATAGCCCTCATGACACTATCACCACCATCATTGACAATAAGATCGAGTCCACCACCAAGACCCCAGTTAAGAGCCCTCTTGGTGCACCACCAGTACACTTAGAGAGTCTCTCCCTTCCATGTGCACAATGAAGCAGAGTTGTGGGCGATGGCAGCTGCAGCATGGTTTTGGATGGAGAAGATGTTACAAGAGCACCAGTAGACTTTGGCACCAAAGGCGGTTAGGGTTTTGATGCGGACAACGTTTGAATGGTCATGTGGAGGGATCCGGTAATATGGGCACCTTTCAAGGGTTGGATCGATCAAATTCATAATGTTACTTAATGAGTCTAGGCTTTTTGACTTATGTTAACTGGATCTCGAGATGGCCGAAGTCGCCTTGGGACAGGTCTTTAACCTTGTACTCACGATACTACTAGGGTCTCCCAACTTTCTGGTAAGGAACTCAACAACAAGAGTGTCTGGATCTCATCCTTTAGCACAAGCTTCATTGCTGTCAGTTGATTTACAAGCCCCTGAAAATCATTCAAGTGCTCAATCATATTAAAACCCTCCCTATATTTCAAATTAACAACTCTTCTAATCAAAGAAGTTTTGTTCAAGGCAATTTGCCTTTCATACATAGATTCTAACTTCTTCCATAGGACATCAGCCCTAGTCTCCTAAGCCACATGATGATACACACTTTGATCAACCCACTGTCAGATATAACCAACAGTTTTCCTATGTAATATCGCCCATTCTGCAGCAGATTTATCCTGGGGTTTTGCAGTATCACCCCCCAATGGCAAATACAGGTCTTTACAATACAAAAGATCCTCCATCATAGATTTCTAAACTGAATAGTTAGATGAATTTAGTTTGATCATTATACTTGAAGATTCAGCCATTTCTGAAATGAAGAAACCTTAACCATGTGCAGCAAAAAACCTAATTTCTTTTTGAAACATGGACGCTCTGATACCACTTTATTAGGAAAAGATCGCTCCTTTACCACTTTGTTCAAGGAAAGATCGCTCTTTTACTACTTTGTTAAGAAAAGATTGCTCCTTTTCTTCTTGCCTAATTGATTAACAAATACAATGAAATCAAACAGACGATAAACACCAGGATTTAATGTGGAAAACCCCAATGTGGGGAAAAACCACGGGAACGCCGCCGCACGAAAAAAACTCCACTAACACAATAATGGAATACAAACATAATCTTCACTAGTTTGTACTAGTGGCTCTCTCAATCAAACCACAACCCGGTGGATTCACAACAAATCCTCTCTCTAAATCTCTCTCTAGACTTAGGAGTGTGTATATTGTGTCTTTTCTCTCTTCTCTTTTCCTCGCCCTAAGACAACAATGAAAAAAGACTCTTTATATATCTAGGGTTTTATTTTTATTTTTTATTTTTTTACTATATTATGGGCCCATATAAGTTGGATCCCAAACCCAACATGTGCCTATAGATGGCAAATAGTTACTAAGAGGTGCTCTAGAGTAACCAAGAGCTAAAGGACCAACTCACAACGGTCTAAAAGAAGGTCGATACTTTGATGATCATAAGAGGTGATGAGGAGTACAGTACCTCAACTTTGCCTAACTCCCTAAGAACAACTAGTGAAAGCCCTCAATTAATGACCTGATTACTAATCCAACTACATAGCAAGCGAATTCCAACTATCTATAACCACTAGCATGGGGATAGGTTGGGGTTACACAATAATTGATCACACAGCTAACTTACCTATTGTGGAGAAGCCAATAAAAGAGATGAGTAATGAGGAATTAAAAGCATAAATCAATGGCAAAATTCTTAACGCAAAGGATGTCAAAAAGGGCAAACAGATCACGAAAGACCCAATAAGCTTGTCCTTAAATTCGACACAAGAAGATCTCTTCTTCACTAAGCTATACCTCTCATCTCTGAAAAATTATGATGGAAGAATTGATCCTACAAACCATGTTGCCTACTTTAAGACTTGCATGGTCCTATAAGGAGTCATTGATGTGATTATATGTAAGGTCTTCCCTAAGACTTTTTACAAGGAAACAAACACTCAGTTAACCAATTTGCCCTAAATAGCACTCATAACTTCAAAGAATTTGCAAAGCTATTCAAGACACACTTTATTGCCAACAAATCACCCAAGAATGATGCTTTATCTCTCTATGAAATAAAATAAGGAAAGAATGGATCTCCTTGGTATTATATTGTTTGCTTCACTAAGGTGGTCCTCAAGATTCCCAGCATCAACAAGGTTATAACCCTAAAAGTCGCTACCTAAAGACAAACTCGTCCGGCCACTTCTTCAAGTCTTAACTAAGAAATAAACTTACCACCTTATCACAAATTAAGGAAAAGGGCAAGAAGTACATCATCAAAGACAACGCCCTAAGAACCTGCTAAGAAGTAGAGTGCCCTAGACAAGAAACACAACACATCAATTATAGAAAGGATCACACCACATCAAAAGACCAGCTCCAATTTGCAAAGACGTCATGACCTTTTTGCAAAAGAGATGGCAATATAAAGAGGTTGTTCCTAACCTACTTGAAGTTCACCCCCTTAAGTAAACTATGGGGGGAAACATACCTTAAAGTCTACCATATGAATATTTTGCCTCCCCCACCCAAGATGAGACCCAACCATTGCTGCCATAATTCTGGTAGATATTGCAAATACCACATAGACTATGGACACACCACCAATGATAATGAATGTCACCAACTCACTGTGGGATATAGCTCAACTAGGCTAACTTAAAGAATATATCATTGACCAAAGCAATAGTGAGTGTCAACGTTCCTAGTGATGGTGCAAAGAGAATAATCGTCATAGGAGAGGTGGCAAATAGAATAGTAAAGGAAACCATGATTGTGCCTTAAATAGGGTTATCAACACAATTATAGGAGGGTATATGATTTAGCTTAGAGGATAAATCTTACTCTAAAAGGGCAACCTATATAAAAACAAACCTCTTCGGCTCAAAAGATAACTCTTACTCTCAAAGGGTAAGTCCCATGCTCCAAAAGGCTACTTCTACGAAATTTGAGCATTTAAACTTGAAGGGTAACTTCTAAGCATAACTAAACACAACTCCCAAAAACCGAACTCCCAAGCTTGGAGGGTCACTCCTAAACAACGCTAAAGACGATGCCCCCATATCAAGCTCGACGGATCACACGCACATAAAGATACAACACTCTTAATGGTATAAAAACAATTTTACCACTCACTTACACATAAAAGAAAATTCCAAGCTCCACAACTCGGAACACCAACAAAACAAGTGAGCAAAAATCGACACCGACTTATTCTTTTTTGCAGATAGCACGTGTCTACTAATCATACAAAAAGAAATTATTTAAATAAAAATCACATAATTTTAATTACATAAATATCGACGCAAAATCATATATAGTGATGCAATTCTATATTTTACGAAGAAATTGCTTATAAGACATGTGATATGTGTAAGGAAAGAAAGTAAAATCTCATGTTTCATATACGATATTGTATCGGTATTTTTATAATTAATTCATGTAAATTAAGTTTTTATAGTTAAATTATTGGTGAATTGGTAAACAAACAACTCACCTTTTATAGTTAAATTATTGGTGGATTAGTAAACAAACATCTTACCCTTTTTTAATTATTATTCTCCAAATTTATCAACCACCTTCTTGAAACTGAATCAGTAGACTCCATACCAATTGCTACACTTTATTTTCTCTTGAATACCTTAACTATTATACATATTTTAGATAGTTGATTGCATAAATGAAATATTAAATAGGAGTCATAACGAATAAAAGCTTGGAAACGAAATAAGTTATTTTAGATGATCAAATTAGTAATAACAATCTTATTAACATTAATTAGATTATTAATCATTCCTTTTCAGTTTATGTATAAGCAACTTGACTGGTTTCTTCAAAGTCATCGGATAAAATTATGACAAACCTTGATCAATAAACACGTTTGCTGTATATTAATGCAACTGATGCATTAATGACAAAGACGTGTTACCGAAATCTACTTAATTTTTAGATCGTTAGTTAATAAAGTGAAATCCCAACTTATCCAGAAACTGCCAGAATTCATCCTCATAAATAACTTATATATATTTTACAACTAAGATTAACTTGTAAATTGTAATAATATTCTCCTGGCCTTCCTATCCGACAACGTCTGACCACTGACCGAGACGACACACGCGAACGCACGCGCTCCCTTGTCTTTCGCCTTTCTCCGCCTGATGCATCCCACAGCCTTTATGCAATAAAACAAGTCAACGTCGTCAACCTTCGAAAACCCTAAACTTCTCTCTCATCTCCATCTCATAATTCGACCCAACTCCACAACATCTCGATACCCTTTTAGCCCATGGACCCCCCTCCACCCACCAGCAGCGTTGCCGCGGTCTCCGCCGCCGGCGGCGGCGGAGGTCCCGCGCCTTTCCTTCTCAAAACTTACGATATGGTCGACGACCCATCTACAAACGATATCGTTTCTTGGAGCTCCAAGAACAACAGCTTTATCGTGTGGAATCCTCCGGAATTCTCGAGGCTTCTGCTTCCTGTGTATTTCAAGCACAACAATTTCTCTAGCTTTATTCGGCAACTCAATACTTATGTAAGATATTTATGTAGTTTTTGTTCCTTTAATCCATTCTTTGTGTTTCTTTTTCTGAGTTATCTTGAAAATATTCTTTAGTTTAGTTTGTTTTCACAATCGGTCATGTTGATAAGAATTTTTGTCGTTTAAAGCTATGATCTTTGTCTATATATATGTATGTATGTATATGTGTGCTTGCATGCGTGCTTACGTGTTTGTGTGTGTGTGTGATATTTAATCTGCATTGATAGCTGGTTAAGATTCATCTCATGCTATTGATGTGGCAAATTGGGTGTGATGGATGTGCATCAATGAGATATTGTAATGATATGGATGAAGAGTATTCGATGCCTTTGATTGTTGATTAAAATAATTATTGCAACCAATCTGGGTCTGTAGCATGGCATAACTTGGGGAAACAAAGATTTTGTTTTTATAATTTGGTTAATTGCTGTCGCTTGGTATGTTGGAGATATGAATTTTCTTGTGTGAATTAGATGCCGGATTAATCATGGTAGCTACGAATTATGGGTAGAGCGTGGTTTTGGAAAATCTGCTGCTTTGATTCTTCTGGTTGAAAATCCCGAGTGGGTTGCCGACTTACCATCATGGTGAGATATGTTGATGCCAACAAGTATATGGTGTTGACAGACTTGAGTCAATTGTTGAACCCTTTCTTTTACGGGCTTGATCCTTTCTTCATGTTAGATTTCATAAATAGATACGAAGCTCTGGGGCTGATGTTTTTTGATATATTATATCATGCACTGTTCTTGGAGTCTGTCCATATCTCAGCTCTTTATGCAATTTAAAAGCTAGAGGGGGAATAAATGGCAACTTTAGGGAAAAGGCTATTAGAGATGTATAGATCATATGGTTCGCCTAGGAGGTCTTTTGCTATATAAAGATTATTCTTGGTGGTGCACTGATTTTGCCATATCATCTGCAGCTTTGATTAAATGAGATAATGTTTGTCCTCCACAGTCTGGTTTAACAAAGATTTTTGAAGTAATAATATCATGGTGCTACTAGTAACTGCACTATCCGATTGGTAAGGAAACATTTGAAAATCAATCATATTTGTCTGGTGGCTATGAGATAAAGTGACAGAAGACGGAGCTTCAGATACACAGATACAGTAGCCATGTGTGACGTTAAGCATTGCTTGTACATTGAAGTATGGAAAGTTAGAAGCATAAATATGCTATGGACTTTAGTGAAGCATAGTTACAAGCAATGATTTGAACTAATGTATTTTGTTGATCACCAAGGGTCTCATTTACAAAAGAATGGAGAGTTGGTCTCAACAGATACTAGGATCTTCTCTCCAGATTGATCTCGGCAGACTTGGCTTCTGCCAGCTGTATAATAGTCTCCTAAAAATTCTTCTTAAAATTTTATGAAAAAGAATGAAAAGGTTCGTTGGTGGTGGAAGAGTCCATTGGTGGTTTGGCCTTTGAAGTGTGTGAAATATCTTTTATTAAGGCACTAATTGGAAAAATGCTATATATGATATTATACTTCCAATTTGGATGATTTGTGTTTGACTTAAAATTGATGAATGGAAAATGTTTGTGTGCTGATGAAGATGGGCTTTAGTGAGCCATGAAGTCAAGGGCTGCTGCTCTTCGTCTGGAAAGACTGTTTTTCCTTAATTTTTCGACCAGGGTTCCCTATACCTTAAATTAAACAAAGTGAAAAAGGTGAAGTTGATGCAATAACATCAATGTCTTAAGACTTTGCTTTGGAAGCAATGTAAGCTCTTACTACAAGATTCTGAATAGTTGATTGAAGATAATGTTTCTTAGGTATTCTCCTCTTGGAATAGTTTCCTGAATGAGAAATATTACTGGGATCTAGCCATTGTTAGATACATGAAAAGAAAGCAATAGAACTCAATGAAAATGATTCAGCATCCAGGATATAATCTATTGTTTGCTCAAGATAGTTTGACATGCAAATAATTAAAAGAACAACGATTCAACCATGTGACAGCCTTGCAGGTTCAAATATATGGATCCTATTTCACTATTGCATATATAGGAAACAATATCCTCTTTAATAGCCAATTATGTCGAACTGTTTAAATGTGTTTTCTCAGGCAATTGGTAAGAAGGGTATATTGGAACTGCTTGATGAATTTGGACAGGAACAGTGCATGTATGGTGGTGCCAGAGATCGAGCTAAGTTTTTATTTGTACACAAGGAAAAGCACTTGCCATTCGTTGGTTATTAGGGGCATCTGAAAACGTCGGGTCGAAATATGGCTTTCAAATTAAGTTCCGAATTAGTGGATGCTGCCAAAGGGAGTGGCGATGCCGTACGCAAAAAGGAAGAGACTCATAGAATGGCAGAGGCAAATAGAGCTTTTGCGCATTTTCGTTAATCCATGAGCAGAGGATCTATATAGACACATAGATCCGTGGATCCATATATCTCGATCGGAAAAGAATCAATAGAAAAAGAAAGAATCGGAATTGATCGATATATTTCTCGAAAAAACAAAAAAGAAACGAAAGATGAAACATAAATCATGGATCAAAAGCCCTCTCGGGGGCTTGCTTAAGAATAAGGAAGAGGAATCTCATGGAAATACCATGGAATAAGGTTTGATCCTATTCATGAGGATTCCGTAAATATTCCATTCCAAAAATAGAAAGTTCGAAAGAATTGTCATTTTTTTGGAGATTGGATGCGGTTACTAATTCATGATCTGGCATGTACAGAATGAAAACCTCATTCTCGATTCTACGAGAATTTTTATGAAAGCCTTTCATTTGCTTCTCTTCGATGGAAGTTTTATTTTCCCAGAATGTATCCTAATTTTTGGCCTAATTCTTCTTCTGATGATCGATTCAACCTCCGATCAAAAGATATACCTTGGTTATATTTCATCTCTTCAAAGTTTAGTAATGAGCATAACGGCTATTGTTCTAGCCAATTATGTCGAACTGTTTCAAATTGTTTTTCAGGCAATTGGTTAGACAGGGTATATTGGAACTGTGATGAATTTGGACCAGGGAACAGTGCATGTATAGTGGTGCCAGAGATCGAGCTAAGCTTTTTATTTGTACATATAAAACATGCTGTTAAGGATTGATTTCTTACATATTTGATATATAAAGTATGCGTTCAATCACTTGGTTTCCTCATCCATTTAATTGTGTGGTCTCTCTCAAACATGCCTTACAATTTTCAAAGAGGTGGTTTTTAATAGAGTTATAGGTAAATCTTTTTTAATTTTTATTATCCATATAATATCTTTTGGAACTAGGTGGATGTCTCCATGTAATTGTGATTGAGGATAGACATGGATTCCTATTTTGATTTTTGAGTGGCAACAATGAAGGTGTTATTTGGAAAATTGTCCAAGTATGGCTGCAAGGATTATTTCTTGCAGAATTAACAGAAAACAGTGCATGTATTAATGTTTATAGTTTTTTAAATAGAAAGCCTGTGAGGTTTAGTTTTTCATTGAAGATTGATTCGTTGCAGAATTAATTACTTACTTTGTCAGACATGGTTTCATATTCATTGCTTTCCTATTTCCATTTGTGTTTCAAGCATGTAAAAGAATATTGTCTGCATTGAAGTGATGCAAGACGTATTTAATGAGAGTCATAGCAGTATGTTTGGTTGCTTACTTAACGCGGTCTCAAATGTGGTTACAGAAAGGTAAATAAAATTAAGAACTTTTCTCGGAAAGAAACTTTCCTATCATTGGATAGAATTATTAGTATGATCATCTCATCTCCATGCAATTTTGGGTCCTGTTCTTTTGCTTATTCAAAATTGGTACCTTAGAAATGTTAGAAGAAATGCATGTTCAATTTATCCTAGGTAACATTTACCTTGTGCAAACAAAATGTGATAGGCTTAAACAATGTGTTCACTCTAACTGTGCAAAATATTCTTTCAGTTTTTTTTTTTTTTTTTTAAATGTATGAAAAATTGCATCATTCAAGTCCAAATCAAGCATAGTTAGTTTGAGTTTTTATTCGAAATCAAGTTTCATACCTTAACTCAGTTGAGTTACATTCCATGTCATATATATGTCCCTAGACTTCTGGGTGCCTTTGTACTCTCATCATGTTGAGCTGGAAAATTAATTATGGCAAGTAATGTTATCACTAGAAGCGGCAAAATCTTCTTCCCTTTGTCCCTCCTGAAAAATTATCAAATAAATATTTTGCTGGCTGAGTAGGGTAAGGACTAAGTGCTTTGGAATCTTTAATGCTGATCCGGTTGAAATTGATGAAATTTGGATGCAGGGATTTCGGAAGATTGATTCTGAAAAATGGGAATTTTCTAATGAAGACTTTGTGAAAGATCAAAAGCATCTCCTTAAGAATATTCATCGCAGAAAGCCTATTCACAGCCATAGTCAACCTCAGGCCCCCTCAACTGATCCAGAAAGAGTAGCATTTGATGAAGAAATAGACAAGCTTTCACGTGAGAAAGCTGAGCTGGAGGCAAAAATTTCGAAACTCAAAAAGCAGCAGTCCATTGGAAAGAAACAGATGGAAGGTTTATCTATGTGTGTTGTAGATATGGAAAACAGGCAGGAGGACTTAATGACGTTCTTAGAAAAGGCTGTCAGTAATTCAACTTTGGTTGAACTTTTAGTTCGAAAAATTGAGACTATGGATTTGTCTGCGTACAATAAAAAGAGGCGACTGCCAGAAATGGATTGCTCGCAGCAAGCTGTTGAGAATAATGTGAACAGCCAAAATAATTCTATACCTGAAACTGGGAACATTATCCAGCAAGATTTCTCCAGCAAGTTGCGACTGGAACTGTCACCAGCAGCTTCAGATATGAATTTGCGTTCTCATAGCACGCAGAGTTCCAATGAAGATGGTGTAAGTCAAAGAAAAATTTCGAAGAAGAGCCAAAGGACATACAGATGAGGACAGATGGCCCTTTCTGTGCACCTGAGACTTTGGACCTCTCAGACACTGGGACATCCTTTGTGTTAAGGATGGATTCAAATTTGCAACAGAGAATGCCGATAAATGACAGTCCAAGGCTTCATCCCTTGCAGCAGATGGCTTTGCAAGAAGATGGTGATAATATTTCATGCCAGTTGAATTTGAGTTTAGCATCTTCACTATCACAAGTTGACAAAAGCCAATACTCTAGTCGGTCTAATCCTCCAGGCCCAGAAATTAGTAGGCCTGCTGAACTGAGATTGAATATCAATAGAGAGTCTGATTTTGGAGTTTCCCCGAGGATCAAGAATCATTCAGACCAGATAAAAACACCTCCTTCATCATCTGAAGCTCCAAGCACTAATCGCCTTGTCAGGTAGGGTAAATGATGTGTTTTGGGAACAGTTTCTAACTGAAAGACGGGCTCTACAGACAATGAAGAAGCTAGCTCGACTTACAGAACAAACCCTTATGATGGGCAAGAAAGGTCAGCGCATGGTCTAAGCAGTGCTAAGAATATGGAGCAATTAACTCTTTGAGGATCAATGTTGAAGCATATGACATCGACAGGTTAGAATTTACTGTCAAGGTTATATTCCTTACATGCCATTTCTGGTTTGTGTAATTATAGTTGTCAGAGTTGGGGTTTTGTCGCATTTTTTGACCTGAAACTATTAATATCTTCCAAACAGGATCAACTGAAATGCCATTAGATATACTTGTTTTACAGGGTCGTTCTTTTTGAGGCCATTTCGAGTCACAGGCGAGAGAAGCTGCAAATATGCAAATAGGAGCAGCGGGACTTTAACATCATGTTGTTATAGTGTAAGATCATGCTAAAGAATTCTTTGTTGTAAACTTAGACAAGCTGCTAGTATATACTTTCTAAGCGTTCTATCATAGGGAGATTACTGAACTCGTCACATAGTGCCGTATATGTTGCAGATAACAACCATTTCTAGGCTTTTGACTGTTGCAAATTGCAATCTGCAATGGTTGTAAGAGTAAGCTTCATTTTGTAACTTGGAACTCTGGTTGCAGCCCTATTCTCATGGTTGATTAGGAGTGGAAATTCAATAAGGTTGTACTTAGTAGATAGCTATCAAGATTTATAGCTGTTCCTATTTCTTTTTTTCTCATTACTGCTAAATAAGGACCAGTCAAAGATATTTGAGGGCGAGCCTCGGTGTGCCAGCTGAGTTGCTCTGTTGGTAAACAATATACACAGGTTCTAGGCATACGAATAGCCTTTCTGCAAAATGCAGGGGTGGGATCTGCATGAATATGCTTCATCTGTCACCTTGCGCGTGCATTAACAGAAGGCGCTCTGGGTTGGCCTTAGACAATAGTTGAGCATGGATGGTATTCATCCCAATTGCTTCTGTTCAGTTTTTGTATTCCCCACATCTAGTGGTCCTTATGCTCTTAATCTAGTGTATTAATAATGTGAGTTTGTCTCATTGGGAATTTCCATTTTCTTTGAGACTTGAATGGCTGAAGTGGGATTTGACTGATAGTTTATTTTCTTATCCACTGTGTCTAACCTTCCTTTTGGCCTCAGGCGATTGTACTTCCTCTGAAACATTTCATAGAAGGGATGCTTTTCCCAGTCAGCTTTTCCTGGTAAAATTTGTTCATGTATCTTTGGTTCTAACTAGGTTTCCCATGGACCATTATTGTTTGCTGTAGGAAGAGAATGTTGACGACCCTTCGAAGTATTTATTAGGATGCCGAATGAAAATATATATTTACATATCCATGGAGTACATTTTTTTTCATTCAATACATAATCAATGTCGAAAGTATGGTCTTCTTTTTAGCCTTGATACGCGGTGGTTAGTTACCAATTCAATTCAATGTTAACGTTATGTTTAGTTAAAAAGAATAGAATTGGTTGTGAAATAGCTATTATTTCGTTTGATATGTAAGAATTTTATCACAATAATATTTATTTCTTATAACATGGAATAAATAAGGGGTCCATATTCTTTTACTTTATTAAAAAAATTGTCAATCCTAATTAAAAGCATTCCCACCCCCCCACCAAAAAAAAAAAAAAAAAAAAAAACATCTAATCATAAAATAGAAGTACTATTCTTTTCTTATTTCGTTACAATAAACTAAACAAAACATAAAGTATTTTAAAAACCATCCAATAGCAAAAACCTTTACATCCTTGGTTTATTAGAATAAAATAAAGCTAAAAAAGAATAACAATCTATTTATTTTATGATTAGGAGTATTCTTGCTTAAAAAAAAAGAAAGAAAAATATGTTTTTGTAAGGAATTGCAATTCTTCTAGTGAAAAGAAGAAATCACAATTTCCTATCTATTATATGCTGCATGGAATAGATATTCTTTATGTAGAATATTGTCAAAACTAGATAGGCCTAGTCAGTTCAACTTGGTTTGATCAAAACTGGTCATAACAGTAGGTTGGTCCATGCATTTGGCTCGGATTGGTATCGAGCCAATAGACTCAAGTGGTTAGACAAGACCAAGTTAAAAAAATTGCTAAAATTTTAATTATATTTATACTATATTTATAAATTTATTAATAAAGTACAATCATTACACCATGTTCTTTTCTCTCTTTAAGATATATGCCTTGTATGAATTTAATTGCTAATTGTTGGATTTGATCTAAATATGGATTTAATTAAGTGATGTCATATGTATTAGTCTTTTATAATTAAAATGTATTATATTTTTACTCTTTTTTTTTTTATTTTAGTCCATCCTCTTAATCCACCGATCCTTAGCATGTCCAAGTCAAACTCCCAGTTTAGTTTTGTCAACCCTGTTTTTTACAAACCAAATAAAAGAAATAGCTATTCTGTAGCAATAAAGTTAGAATATGAATTTTATTCTTGTCAACCAAACGCAATTATAATCTAGTAAACGGTCATTAATTTACATAATATATTTTTGTTTGAGTTTTTGAGCAATTATGCAAATAAGATTTTGTGTTCTAAAAAGCCACATGACATGACGTTTAAATATTTATAGTATTAAAAGGTTGAACGGCTAGGTCTATCTAGGTCTAACAATATTCTACATAAGAAATGTTTATTCCATGCGGCACAGATAAATAAGAAATCGTGATTTCTTCTTTTATCAGAAGTTGGATTCCGACTATTTTCAATTTTTATCGATTTGTCATATTTACGTGGTTGGATATGGAACGGAAGGAGTAAAAAATGTCCTTTCAAGTGAGATGCCCTCCTAACGTCTACATGGCACTATCACTTCAATATGTTTGTTCTGTGTTCCAATTATTGCATCTTTACAGTATTAAGAAGTTGATGCTTCAAATTGTTGTCTAGCGACGGTGGAAATCATCAAACTGAGCTGTACCCGATTATATATATTTTGGAGAGGGGTTAACGACGAAAATAGTATTTAAACTTTGGAAAAAAAATAATTAGGTATTTGAAGTTTGATTTTGAATAATTTGATACTTAAATAAAGTTTTCATTAACTTCTTTCTACTCGAAGTTTGGTTTTGATAATTTGATTCTTGAATAAATTTTCATTGATTATTTTTCATACCTGAATAAGTAAAATAAGGTATGAAAAAAGTCCATGAAAATTTGTTTATGTGTCAAAATTGTCAAAGCCAAATTTCATATATGAAAAAATCAACAAAATTTTGTTTAGGTATCAAATTGTTTGGAGTCAAACTTCAAATATCTAATTGTTCTTTTTGCGAAATTTTAGACAACATTTTTGTCATTATTCCTATTTTTGAGACAATACCGTGATTTACATCTCAATTTTATGTCTTTTTACAACTATACATCAAAAATTTTAAATTGTAAATTAGTATGTCTCATTAGATGTATAGTTGTTATTTATATAACATTTTTTTGCTTTGTATTTATGATGTGAATTTTTTGGTTATACAACAATATGACTTGGTATCAATATATAATATAAAATAAAATATTTCAGATGTTGCATTGTATATGATTGTTTGTAATGATAAATATAACAATAGTTAATAAAAAAATGATATATAAATAGTTGGATCTTGACATTTATCCATATATTTTTTTTATTATAAATTTTGCTTAATTTTTCAACATAAGTTTATATATAAAAAAAATAAAATAAAACCATATGTAGGGTTTGGTTTTCCTACGTGTAAAGTTTATCTATGGTCTTATCCAGTCAATCATCTAACTATTGAAGTAAATATAGTAATTAGAATATTCACTATTATAGACTTATAGTAGATAATAGATGGGATCGGTCCCATCAAAATTAAGAACATAAGCATATTACATTTAACTCTATTTGCAATCGGAGTGATTATCATTTTTATATTTCCAAATATATCAATGGTCTTAACGGACCTTTTATTTCTGTGGGGACTGGGGAGTACAAATGCGGTCACGAGCGAACTAAGGCTGGCTATCCTTTATCCATAACCTCCATTAAAATCTTATTAGGTTTTTCTCTTTTGGTGCTCCTCCTTTGTATACATTTTATTATTTGCAAAGACTATGATAGGACCTACTACTTTTGGTCGAAATAGGACCAGACATCCCCACGGGTTCCGGGTCCTACAGCGACCTGCCTGGTCCAAATAGGTGGGTTTTACATTGGGACCATTCCAGACTAACCGGACGTGAATCGAGAATAGACCTAAAGTTTCTAGTTTAGGCTGGTTCTTTAGACACTGATCCCACCTAATTTAGTAATGAAAAATTAAAAAAAATAATAATCGAAAGAAATATGAACAAATTTAAAATAATAGGTAGTGCAAAAATTAAAAAAAAAAGGTTATTTACATTTAATGTTTAAATTATTTTTCATATAAATAAAAATTACTTATTGTCTATCTATAGTATATAATCTATTGTTGTAATAATATAAGAAATAAATGTGATTTGAAAATATGTCTGGTTAATTTAAATCGAGTTCCTAAAAAAAAAAAAATTGTATTTCTAAATAGTGTATGACCATTTTTTAAACCTCTTTTAGAGTGTATTACAATCTTAGATCTCTAATATTTAAATAAAATGGGATACACTTGCTAATGGCCTTATAACATAGTGGTATTACCTTTTGTCTCTAAAGTGAAAGGTACTAAATTCAAATCTCCTCTCGACGTTGTAATGGAAAAAATATATATTTTTAGAAAACTAAAACATGATGTACAAATAAATACACATCCTTGACAATTCCTTGTGAAACGGGTTAGAAGTTAGAACTATAATATTAAGTCTAATTTTGAATTTGAGTTAAAAAATTTATATAGAATTGATTTTTTTTTTAATTAGTTATACAATCTTTTTCTTAAAAAAATTATTATTATTGGGTTTTGGGCTCGAACTGCTTCATTAACCAACAGATCAACGGTTCATGAACTAATCTGCCTCTCTACAGGGTGTGTTCATAATTTCATTTTCAGATGAGAGCCGTTGGTTTCAAGCCACTAGCCAAGTCTAACCTTGACCTATTGAGACTTCAACTCTAAACAGAATCATAAATTAGAACCTTGATATTTATTTCAAAGTTAAATATTATTTAATATTGTCCATGATGCATTTCGGCCTACATAATTAGTAAACCATGATGGTACTTGTATAAGAAAATTTTCCATATAATAGTATCAATATAATTTTACTATTAGGTCTAATTGTTTACACTAAGTGATAAGATTTAAGGAGCTTTCATCTATATTGGGAAGATTTGATTTAGTGAGTTCTTAAATGAACCATTTGATTGGTCCGTTTACTTTCAATTTCTTCTAGGCTCATTTCTGGGCTTGTGGGGAAATGAGTAAATTTAATCTCGGCCATTGATTATCAGGATAATTTAATGGATGATATCAAATAAGAATTTATAAATACCTAGTCATAAGACTTTACAAACTGAAGAAATATTACATGATTAACAAATATCTTCTTCCAAAATTAATTGAGACTCATAGGAAGAATGAGTTAAGTCAAAATTAGTAAGGTTGATGCTTCGAAGTTACTCACTTGTCTCTAACATGCTTAAGGGACTAAAACTATTTATTCCTCCAATCATTTATCTCCAAAACATTTTACTAAGTGATATCTACACATTGTACTTTTAAAGCCACGTTTGAGCACATCACTCTTTTACAGCCATACGTGATGCCTGAGTAACAACTTAATCCCACATTTATAGTAATAAATAGTTTATACAATATTTGCTAATATTTCGATTATCTATAAAAGCAAATAAGCTCCATTTTTATTGGATTAGATTAAAAGTATGTCATATAAGCTCCATTCCCTCAACTTTACAATTGAAATTCAGAGTAGTCAAATGTTATATATAGTCAAATTTTGGTTTGTTGAATCACTATCTATATTTTAGGCTTTCATTTTTTCCCTCCCTCAATTTTACAATTGACATTTAGTTAAATATAGAGTCAAATTTTGGTCTGTTGGATTTACATTTTGTCCATGTAAGGAGCAACGACTCACTTGAAATAAAATTACATAAATACCAATTACACAAAAATAATTATCAAAATATTAATATAAAGTTGACAGTAAAATATACAATTTAAAACTTTGGTCATATGGGTCAGTTGCTGAATGCAACATTCATATAATCAATTACCGCACTCACTGCACATTCCCTCTTCCTAAGAATCTCAAAAAATCAATTGCAGGGATGATGTTCCCTCTTTTACAACGTAGTGCATTTAATAACTTACCAGACCGCATAAAAAAAGTGAAAAATACATTACCATGGAAGTTTCCATGGAAATGAGATAAAATGCATTTCTCACAGTGCTCGGGAGCGTATAAGGTAAATGGAAAGAATCTTTTCATTTTTCTTCATCTGTTTGTTTTAGAAAAGATAATAAAGGAAAACAAAGTTGTTTTTGGATACAATTACTACTGTCTAATTTTGATGAACACTCCTACAGAAGCCAATAATTATCTCTGTCTCATCCATTTCCACCTATTTTTTCCAACTTTGAAGAGTGAAAAGAGGAAAAAAAAAGTAAAATGCTTCCACTATTTTCTTCATTTTATTTACCCATTTCCATTCCTAACTTAGGGCCTTTTTAGTTCATCCTTCTGGTATTATATTGGTGTCAAACAGATATTGAATCGATATTAATATGATATCGATAAAAAACTGATAATTTTACTCATAAACTAAACCAATACTGAATTGTATTGATATTAATAAAAATTGACAATCCAAAAAGACGTATTATTCCCTTCATTTTCATTGATATCCTTCCACTTTCCCATTTTCTTCCTATCTAAATACACCATTACAGTAGTGCAAATGGGTAGGTATATAGATCAACCCATTTATTAGTTTTGGAAATTTAAACCTATGTAATAGATGCATTGTATAGTATGGCTTGATGAGTCCATAAAGAAGGTTGTCTCCTTGATGGGTAAATCGGCTCACCATCCCTTAGATTGTAAAAAATCAGCACATGGCTCCAAAGTTAAAGGAACCAAACTAGGTTGTACTTGAAACCTAAATGGTTGTTCCTATTTTTAGTGTTTCCGTGGTTAGTAAGCAGGATATGACTCTGTCTCCAAATAGACTCATTGGTTGGAGAAAAGGGAAACGAACTTATTTTTCACCCGAATACCAGAAGAGGGTCCTATCTTTAAGAACGTATAATATATCACATATTTAGATAGTGAAATTTTTTTGAACTATGTGAATTATTGAGCGAAGGAATCATGATCTTTCATGTTATACCTTATGGTAAAATCTTAAATTTCCGAAAAACTAATAAAGGATTTATTAAATTATTTATTTCTACTTTCTTTTCGATTTAATAAACATCGATGAGAAGTTTGATCTATGGTAACGTAAAATAACCCCATATTTGAATCTAATGAAGAAACCGGAAAAAAGGTTGGTGATATAAGATAACGTCAAGAATGATACCCGAATTTTGGTAATTAATATGTAAATTTTTAAATTGATTAATTTAGCATATGAAAAACTATAAAATTGATCAATTCAATATCTAAAGAAACTTGATGGAAATACTATTGACGTACAAAAAAGTTTTTTTTAAGTATTAAATTAATTAATTTTCAAATAAAATACTACTTAAATTAATTAATTTTAAAATATAAATAACTAATTACATATTTTATCATCGTTCGGCATGATCGTGGCAGTAACTTCGCGAGGAAATTAGCTGACCCCATGGTCCCACAACAATCGCAATCATTCCCATGGAAAAAAGGTGAAAAGAAAAGGCTCATGCACTTTCCCAAAATAAACAGGAGAAAATATAAAATCCAAGGTTTGGTAGGGTGTCACGAGCAGTGGGATGTTAACGAGGTTTAGAAATCATGTGACTTGTGTTGTTACTTTCGAGCCCCTTTAGCTATACTAATTGTGTCTAGTATTAGTCTAAAAAGCCAAAATTTTATTTTGTGATCAAGATGAGTCTGAATTCGCATTTTTTGTTGAATGCTCTTCTTACACTTCGTTAGGATCTCTTGGGAAAAGAGAATCTCGAAAAATGATGAAAGGAATTAGCGACAAATAAGTAATTTGCATTTTGTGTTGTGCGGTATAGCAAGGAAATTAGTAAATAAAGAGGAACATTATACCTTTTTTTCCTCTTAAAAAAATTATATGGCCTTATTAATAACATCAGTTTCACCGACTATTTAATTACTCATATAGATAATAGATTAATTATTATATTTATTTTAATGGTTAGATGATTGATTAAAAAATACTATCATTTTTGTACGTATTACAAGACATTTCTATTTTATTTTCGCAAAGATTGTTGCTACAAAGACTTACTAAAGTTGCTCTTACATAGATTAGTACTTGTTTCAATTTTAGAGGGGAAGGAAAAGTTTTGGATAAAATATATGGACTTTTAGTAAAAAAATTTAAAAATTACATGGGTCTATAATTTTCTCCAAAGTCAACTTTTACACCCTTTAAATAGTTGATGCAATAAATGACATAGAATGTTAGCTAATTTGGCTCTGATGCATCATCATATATAATATATTTATTTGGAGACTGCTTAAAAAATATTTTTTATAATTTGGAAATTAAAAGAAAATAAAAGGAGAAAAAGATATATTTCCTTTCTTACCATTTCACTTCTATGAAGCTTAACAATTCCATCACCATCGCCCACCTTTTTGTACTTTTTGAAAACAAACATCCATAATAGAATACAACTCGCCATTAACAACACGCGGCCTGGGCAAACCAGGAAAAAATTAATTTTTAAAGATGACAATACACAACTTCTATGCCACAAATTCAACATATGAGTTGTGTTTGTTACACTTTACGATCACACTTACGTTCACAAAGCATAACTCATTCACTCACACAATCACACACAAAAACTTATAGCAAACACATAACTAGAGTCTCACAAAGATTTGTTAATTAATAAACCAAACGACACTACTCATTCTCTCACTCAAGGGATTACAAAGACATAATTTGAATAGTTAGACTAGACTAGTTTCAACATTCAAAGCCTATCTCTTTCAAAATTTGCTCTACAATGCTTATTTATAGAGCCTCTAAGAAATATAGTCGTTGCTCAATTTACTCAAAAAAATGTCCTTGCTTCAAAATTGCAACGGATTGTCTTTGTCAACTATCATCCAAATGTCTTCTGGAAAACTCATGATATCTTCACTTCTTTCCTTGTTGTCCACACCATGTCTTGTAGCAAAAGCTTCTACTGTCCATATTCCACACTTGAGCATCTAGATATATGTTAAAAAGGACATGGTTAGAGGCTCTTAAGTCATATGAATTTGCCTTGCTGTTCAAACGTCTAGCTACACTAGCTGCAATTTCATGACTAATCCTTCTAATTATGTTAGAATCTGGTCGCCATGCCTTGCAGTCTGGGCACTAACTATAATGCAACAAGGTCTTGCAAAAACAACATAAATACATTTATAATGCAAATAAAAGCACAACACATTACAAACATGTTTTCCTTATTAAGTGTAACTTACTACTTCGTTTAAGAAATGATGAAATATATTTCATCATCAAAATCCAACTTGATTGAGTTCAACACATTTTTGACACTTACTTGTAAAAATGGGATAATGACTATAATAGACTTAAATTTAATTTTTATTTTCTGTTAATTTTTTTTTCAAAATTAAAATTCTATGTTTAAATTTTGGTATACAATTTTTTAAATAATTATTCAAGGATCTAATTCGCCAAAATCGGAAAATTACGAATCATCGATTCTGTGACTCTAGAACCAACCCAACATAGATAAGATTAGGGTTAGTTCTAAGAATTTTGAACTGTGATATAATAGTTTTGGGTTGGTTCTGGACCCAAATTGACTCGTGGAGATATTTATGCCTTGCCTTTTAAGGTATTCACTTAGCCTATATATTTTTATCATGGTACCTAAAAGACAGGTTTTGATACCATCTTTGAAGTAAAGATAAGGCTAATTTTTCCTTTGAAAATTGTACCATTCTCAAAATTCTCCTCACACCATAACATAAACTAAGACTACTTAGTCCACATTCACATATATTTTATTCATATAATAGATATAGGGATATAATAGAAACTGTAATGTAACGATGTATGGGTGTGGGTCTTATCTTAACTTCAATACATATTCAAACTTGTTAACCAATATGGAAAAAACTCAGCATCATTTTTAGCATACAAATCTCAACTCTAACCATGCAGCAATGTCAAATTCTATTGTAATGCTCACATAAGTGATTACACAATATTCTATAAAACAAGCAAGTGGTTTGCTATTATATAAATACATGAAACAAATATAGAATAAGGGGTACTCAACTCAGCCACCTGGCAAGTGAATCTTTTAGCTCATACAAAGGTCTAAACACACTACGATAAGCTAGTACACTTGTCGTAGTTTGTACATAACATAACTTACAAACTTTGTATTTTTCGCATTTATCATATTAACTCAAATATGCATAAAATTTTTGTTTCTCATCTATCCAATTTAAGCCTTCTAATATTATTAAGATTGTTTTTGAAATTCTATTCAAATATATCAAGTGATTGAACACCAACTTACAAAAATGCCCCTTAAAATAACTCCTAACAATAACATATCCTTTTACCATGTACCATTTACCAAAGTATCAAGATAATATTACATAAGTATTCATATTGTTATCAAAATCAACTGCAGCTTAGCACTTTAATTAATATAGAGCTATACACACATTACACTACAAGAAAATTGAGCTTTACATATAAAAATTTTGTCTTTAAATGTAAATTTTTATTACAAAATCCATTATCACCAGTTGAATTTGTAGAAGTAGAACTTCTTTTACCTATTTTCTATTATAGAATTTCTATTTCTAAATGGTAGTTTTCTCGCAGTATTATTTTTGTAATGACTAATATTTAATTCCAAATAAAACTGCAAAAAATAATGCACCACCATAATAGCCTGTTCATTTTGGGGGAATAATTATCTATTCTCACATCATTTTATGTAAAGTTGCTAATGAGGGATTTAGTTGAATTGCTATTACGTAAAGCAATGAATATCAATTCATGTCCTACACAGATATGTTGCTATTCAATATTCTATTTTCAATTTTTGTCTTAAATACCCTTATTTTGAAAATATCATCTACACAATTATTATCTTTCTGTAATAAAACAATGGGCATTGTAAATATTTTACTTTTATTTCAATAATTACTTGTTTTATTTTTTTATACTAAATGGACATAAAATAGCCATTACAACTATGTTCCATTCTTATTTAATTAGAATTTAATTCATCCCCTATTCCATATGATAAAACAAACAAGGCATAAATTATATATGTTCATACCATAATATCATTTTACCATTTATGCCTAATGCTAGTAATTTGTGAATATTACATATTTACCCCTGGTTTGTGATTAATTACACAAATAGCTAAATTAATTCAAGAGAAAATTTCTCAAAAAATCATCTTCTAGAATGCCTTGGTTCATCAATTGACTGAGCTAATCTTTGAATACTAGATTATTCCTTAGAATCACAGAATTTAATATTTTAATTTGAATAAAATATATAGAATTGTAAATGACACAATTTTCAAAATTCTTGAAATATATGTAAACTAGATATCACTAAGCATACTTTCACTAAGAATAAGCCAAAAACAACATCTCTGGCCGTTTTGAATATTCATTTTAAATACCGGTTTAGGGTGAGGCATATATTAGGAAGAATATATAAACTTATCAATTTTGCAAAGCTGAAAATACCAAAAGCACACATAAAACACCAGAAGAAAAAAAATTTCCATAATTCTTAACGGAAATTTAATATTTTAAAAAATTAGATTAAAATATGGATAGAATTAAAGGGATTGTTGCTCACTAACTTTTAGTGATTGCTCTGTGAAGTGAATCAAATAATAATTTAATGTTTTGTAAAATTTGTTTAAGATATCAATGTTTTGGTAGTGTTTTATTAATTTTCCTCATATTGTTACAGTACCATGTTCGACTCACTTTATGAAATATTAATATTTTTTTTAATCACTAAAAACGTTGATACCTTAAATGAATTTTTCACAAACATTAATACTTTTTTATACAATTTATTCCACTAAAAGGCCACACATCTTTATACCCAAGGTGGCACACTAGCAAACGTTGGATTGACTCATGAAGTAAAATTGACAAATGTACTTATTTTTCCTATTATCCCCTAGCTTTTACAATTTTATTTAATTAGATCTTCAATTGATATCCTGTGTTTTTGTTGTTTTCTTCTGTAAATTAGTGTTCCTTTGTGTTTAGAAGAAACTTGATAGAAAAAGACTAATGATGGTGTTGATGAGTGGCAGTCAAGCATGTAGTATTATGATTATTGCTGTTGGCTTGTCACTTGAGGTGTTATGATTGCTCATCTCAGCTTGCTAACTATGTTTTCCTATTCATTCTCAAGCAGCCAACGAGCTAGACATGTCTTTATACGAATGTTCTTTCAGTTAATTGGTAAAGTTTTCATTTGACCCGTCATATTTTAGCTGTAAATAATTTTTATACAACGTGTGTGTGTATATGTGTATCCACATATGTATCCACTTTATCTTACTTTAAAAGTGAATTTCATCTAAACACTCAATCAAAGACTGGGATAACACAAATATCAGAACTAAGATAGTAGTTTAGTCTATGATTATATATTATTTGTTTTATTGTAGGGTTTTGAAGCTTTTTATAGTTATATTATAGTGGAATAGGATTTCGTGAGTAGAGAGAGAGTTGGGTGGTCTAGACCATCTAAAATTGACAACACTCTCTATTGAAGGCATGTCAAATAAGATTGTATATGAAACCACAAAGATCCATAATCTTATTCGACACTCTCAATAGAGGGTATAGTCAAATTTGAATGATCTAATAACTACCCATCTATTTCCCCTTATGAGTGAATGACCTTTAAGAATTTTAGAGCTAACCTACTCTACATGGTGGCTTAAGTAGATATTGAAACTCATAAGATATGTTCTAATTCAAAATACATTTGGTTTATACCTATTTTGGGAACATATATTTAAATATACACAAGTGTCAGTTCCAAGTAACTAATTACACAGATTATAAATAGTTCTAAACAATAATATATAGTATAAAAAAACTAATGGTTTTAACTCAAAATATACTCAAGCCCAAATCAATTTTCCAATTGTAAATATTAAAAATCTTAAAGTATGTTCCATCATTTTTTCCTTTTTCACCTCTTATTAAGTACTATTATGATAAATTTTCAATTTTGTGATAGTATTTGGTAAATAATTATTTATAGTTATGTTATTAGGTTCATAATGTGTACCTTTATTAATATATGAAATTCAAAAAAAAATCTTATTAAATTGTTGAAAAATATATGGTTGGATGAATGCATCAATTATAATACATGGAAAAAATGATATGCAACTTGGGAACTTATTTTCAAAAGATTATATTACAAAAACATAATAAAGAATTTTTTACTTATTAAGTACTATTATGATAAATTTTTATAGTTATGTTATTATGTTCATGATGTGTACTTTATTAAATATATGAAATTAAAAAAATATCTTACTAAATTATTTAAAAATATAAGATTGGATAAATGTATCAAATACAATACATGGAAAAAATGATATGTAGTTGGGGAACATTTTTTAAAAAATTATATTACAATAACATGATAAAGAATTTTTACAAGTTCTACAAGTATCCTATACTCTTTAGGTGTTATAGGTACAATCTTTAAGATGGGTAAATGATAAAAAAACTGGCCTATATTTTTACCTTTTTGCAATGAACTAACCTGTCTTATTATTTTTTTTGCAAACAACTAACCTGTGAAAAAGTCCGTTTTGTCATGTTTAAAAAATCTGTTAATTCCCCCCACATAACTCACATAACCATTTAAAAAAAAAAACTAGCCCGATGTAAACCCTCGCATTCGCACAAGGGGTTATATATTGGCACAACGCATGCACATGCCTATGGGCCCAAAAAGCATGGAGCCTACACATTCCTTCCCCGCCATGATGGAGCCGAGCTCATTTTTTTATCACATTCTCCACTTTTTTTTAGTCTCACACAAAGAAGAACAAAAAATAGATCCTAGAAGTTATTATGCCTTCATATAATCTCATTCATGTTAGTCTATGATGGTTAAAATTTTTTTGATTTAAAAAAAAAAAATTGGCTTTTCACCTCTTGTTGGTTAGAGAAAAATTAAGGACATCATGATATGACGGCCTCTCCTTTTTCATGAAAGGTGGGATGACACTCTCTCCATTTTTTTTTTTCGCCAGTCTACCCACACCACCATCTCTATTACCTAAGTCTCCACCATTTGACCTAACTACCCCCTCTCTAAATTGAAACCACTTCACTTGAGTCCTTGCAAATATTTAAAAACTTAATTGTTCCATTCGCAAAGTTGGTCTAATTTGGTCCGTGTAGGAATTAGAATGAATCATTTTACATTTTAGCTTTTTGTATGAACTCCCATATTACTAGCTATTTCTTTCTTATGGTTGGCGTTATAGCTTGAGGTAGTGGCAGCAGAAGGTTATTGATAGCATGAATAGGAGTCTTAATTTACCTGCTTGGGTTTTGGTTCATTATTGTGGTTAGAATTTAGATTTGTGTATGGTCGGAGTAGTGGCTAGCAGTTTGGATTTCGTGGTAGTTGATGGTAATGTTGGTGTTGATTGATGGGTCAATGATCATGTGTATTTAAGTGTTGACAGTACGACAGAGCTATTGATTGTGTTGTGGCAGCGCGATGGTAGGTCTCATGAAACATCGTTTCAATTTAGGATGGTTTTGCGTTTTTTGTTTAAATGTTAGCATGTGTTTGAATTCTAGTTTTGGTTTTGCATATTGATGTTTGGATTTTAGATTTGGCGTGTGAAGTGATTGATCATGGTCTTTGCGTTTAGGGTTGTTATATTTAGGTAGTTAAGCATTTCAATGGAGGTGGTTGGAATGGATAGCAGCGATATGGCTCCTAAGGTAGGTTTAAGAGTGTTGTCTCTATAAATTAGGTAGACTGGGGGTGGAAGAGGGTTTAAACTGAGGCTGTTTTTTTTTTTTTTTTTTCCTAAAATGGTCACATAAGTCAAGTAGGGGTAACGATTTTTTAAACGTGACAAAAACAAACTTTTTCACACATCAGTTGTTTGTAGAAAATAAATAAATAATACAGATCAGTTCATTGCAAAAAGGTAAAAACACAGGTCAATTTTTTGTAATTTATCCTTAAGATTGTTCTTACTTGCTATAAGGTAGGATTCCATTTCATTTCTAAAACTTGTATAGGATACGTCATGGGTAGAGTTTATTTTCCTACCCATAACTTACTTGTTTATTCGCATGGCAAACTATTCATGTCCCTTGATTTTAATGCACGATACCAAATTAAAAAATTGCTTTTGTGTCTTAATATGGCTATTCTACTATTGATAAATGTCGATACCTTAGTTATCAATAGGTTATCTTAAATATAGACCTTAGATTGTGTAGGCCTACAAAATAGCAAAGGTTCAATGGATATTGGAGGTTATCCAATATTTCCACTATGATGGTCAAGTTAGTAGGTCATTTGATAAAAGCAGATGCGATAACAAAGTAAGAGCTATCACTATGCAAACCTTCCTTGTTTTGATGTCGTAAAGTAGTACATATAGGGTATCAGGAGTTAGTGGTTATCTATAACAGTTATCGGATTGTGAAGATACTTGAAGTTAGTGGTCATTCGTGGGTAGTGACCAAGGAGCCATTATCCCATGTTCCTAAATCATAAGGAGATTAACCAATTGCTCATTCAGTTGAGAGCATTTGGTTGGGGGTAGAAAATATTATTAGCTCGATTGGTTGTATTTGAGCAATGTTGAGTGAGCTATGAACGATTGAATGCATAATGGTGGATTGACAACGATATGCTTGAGCCATTTGACATGGTGATTGGATTAGACCAGGTTTAAGAATCTTTTAGTCTAAATTCATTGGTGAACAATAAGAATAATAGAAAAAAAAAAATAACACAAACAAATCACTGAAAGCCTAAAATGCAAAAAGATGGAGTTATTATTTTTAAAGTAGGTAATTTTTTTTTTATTCTCTCTTCATGAATGAAATAGCAAAATAGTTACTTACTTAATGTCAATAACACTGTATTAGTGTCACACCATTGGTTTTTAAAGTGGGATGTATTGATCTAAATCTCCCTTCTCATTGTATTGGCAGGAAAAAAAAAAAGATACAATTTGATAAGGGTTACAGATTATTAAAGAACTTATGTTACGTTTTGTATGAGAAAATGAACTCGGAATGAAATTGCAATGTTGGATTCAATTTTTATTCCAATATTTGGATGTATTTTGAAACTCAAAATCCCAATTCTCAAGCATCAATGATTACCACTTTAAGGGGTAAATCAATTCCACCTTTATGATGGTGGAATCATGATTCCATTTCGTTCTCATTAATAATTTATTATTGCAATTATTTTTTTATCTTCTTACATATTTATTACTAAACATATTTTTGATAAATATCATTCCCATTAGGGTGAGAAAAAAACCATGAAACTGAAAAACTGATCTGAAAGAAAAACCAATAAAAAATATGTTTGACTAGTCCATCAATTTGGTTTAGAATTATGGTTTTTATTTTTTTCGATTTGTGTTTTGGTTTGTAACCATAAACCGATAGTTAATGGTTAACTAATCCAATATATATATGTGTGTATATTATATATAATATATATAATTAATTTTTAATAAATATATAAACAAATAACATGGGTAAGAAATAGAAGATTATAACTTAATATGAAAGATCATGTAAAAGAAAAAGAAAATGGACATCGAGTTGTTTCTCTTTATCATATTTTTATATATTTAGTAAATACTATATAGCAGGGAAAAAATTGTCTTACCATATGACATATCGTGAAAATACCATGTACATATGAAATGCCTTGGGCTTATATAATATTGTAATGATGCATATGACATTTCCAAAGTTACTTTTTTAAATTATCAATGTAAATCAATTATTACCTAATATATTAAGATTAGATAATTTGGGATGCGTAATTAAAACTTTTATATTTTAATTATTATGTTGTTATTATGTTGTAATTTGAATCAAGGAAGACATCAAGTTTTATTTTGTGTAATATTGTATTAGACATACATTCTTGATTTGTTGATTTTTAGTTATTTGATTTATTTATTTGCAATTTTTTAATGTAACTATATTATTTAACTTGTTAATTTGTCATTTTTTAATGTAACTAGGAAATAAAAGGGTTTAATTTTTCATAATAATGACTAAAAATGTGGTTAACCGTATTTTTTTATTAACTATTATGTTGAAATGATTAAAAAAAAAATATTAACTAAAAAAAAAGTTAACTGTTAAAACGTTCAATAGATCGGTTTAGGTTTATAATATTAAAAAACCGATCATTTCGGTTCATTTAAAAATAGTGTCATTGACCAATTAATCGTACTGTGAACAACCTTAATCCCAATTCCATTTCATTATTTACATAAAGAAATGGATTTATTATTCTATTACTTATCTCGTTCTAATCCATTTTATTCGAACAATTCTTACATACCAAATGTGATATTAGATTATAAAAAATATATATAATATTTAATATCTAAATTTATCTATCATTATAATGAATTTGTAGGATTTTATTCATTTTCATTATTTTTTTTATAGTAACCTAAATGGAGATGGTGTAAATGGCTTTGAAATTATAAATCTTAGAGAACTCTTTTTTTAGAAAAAAAAAAAGAAAAGATAATTAAATTAAATTTCTAAAGTTCGGAAAAATTTTCCGGAAATGTACGGTGATTTCATAATGTCACGTAATTATTAAGGAAACCCATGTAGTCGACCGTGCCAACTAGAAGCATTTATGGTCCCTTCTCCCTTCCAACAATCTCTCTCTCTCTCTCTCTCTCTCTCTCTCTCAAACTTCACTTCACTTACAAAACACACAAAACCAAACAGACCCTTCACACCAAAAAAAGAACATGTCCACATCCATGCCCGTGTCCTTGACCCTTTTCACAGCATACCTTCTTCTCCAATTCCACATCTCATTTTGTATCAAGATTCCACTTTTATCCCAAAATCCACACCAAATCAGCCAACTTGGTGGCAATGGCAATGGTGGTCGTGGTGTCGGCGGCGGCAGTGATGTTCTCATGCCTCCAACCACCACCACGACCAAAAGGGTATGCTCCAGCAGTGTTGAGGAATGCTTGAGTGACGAAGAATCATCATCACCAGAGAAGTTGATGATGGAGTCAGAGATCAGTAGAAGGGTCCTGTGGATGCGAAGGAAGTACATAAGTTATGAGACTTTGAGGAGAGACATGGTACCTTGTACAACACCGGTGCTTCTTACTATAATTGTCAAGCTGGTCGGGCTAATCCTTTCAATAGAGGCTGTGAAGTCATCACTTATTGTGCTAGGAATTTTTAGAGATATCAAAACTTGAGGACCCAGAAAAAAAAAATTAAATGTATTTTTAGTGATCTTGTAGTATACTCTAATGATGAACCTTAGTGCATTGTATTATTTGATGGTGTACCCAACTGAAATATTAGAATATAATGCATTGTATTACCTGTTAAATTAATGTATTGGTTCAAAAAATAAGTTTTTGAAGGTGTACCCAACTGAAATTTTAGAAATTGTTCATCCTGAGTTGGATCTACGGTACATTGTTAATTCTTAAATTCCTTGTGATGGTAGATTGGGTTTATATGAATATGTGTTGCACAATCTTTGCATTTTGACAGGTTGATTTGTTAAATTTTGAATATTTTGTGAATGTGTTTAGGGAGAAGATCCTTATCATATTATTGTTGTCCTTGGAGTTGAAAACGTTGCAAATTCAAGTAACAAATTGGTGCTAATATCCATTCTGTTGCTTTACACTTTTGGGCATAATCCGTTCCCCTTTTCATATCTCTCAAATCTAGATTAAGTTGAGCTTAGCAAGACATTGTGAAGAAAAGGTTTCCACTGTTAACAGTTTGTTTTTTGGATTGTAGTCTAAAGAGTTCCACTAGTGGATAATGCAGAATGTAAATGGATGCCGCGTTTTTTCTGTTCCTTTTCTTTTGAATCTTCAAGGCAGAGGTATAGCCAGTTAAAGGTTCGGTGTCTATGACTTTAAGCATTTGGTCACACCCACCATCTCTCATTTTGATTTACCAGTGTCCTCTTTCTCTTGGAGGAGACTTACAATTGCTCCTATTGAAAATGATGACTAGCATCTTTGTGCAATATTTGTCAATCTTTTCTGTTCCCTACTTTGATTATGCTACATCTTGCGCGCGTTGCAACAAATGCTATTGGGGTGAATATCCATTTGTGGTCTGTACTTTTTCATTCGAGGACCTGCTGGTGCTATTGCCTTTGCTATGTCCTACATCCAAGTGAAAATTGAATATCATGATTATATTGATTCTGTATCTGATTTGTCTTTGTCTGTCAGAACATTGTGCTCAGGCCCTATGTGCTCTTATTCCTGCCTGCCTTATAATATGTTGCTATCAAATAAACTTGTGTAACCTTGCTCACCCTCATTTCGACGCTCGAGTGGTTTAGGGTTTCTTTCAGTCTCTCTCCAGCAGGACGTAGTTTTGAATTTTTATCCTGTCTTAATTTTGTACGAGTTAATGGCTTTGCTCTCTCACTGGCTTTCACTCAACTGCACATCAAGTGAGCACTTGAATGGTCAGTTTGGCTGTGCACTAAATGGTGAAATTTGCAGCTTTATATGTGAGTTCTGCTGGGAATGATTTGCAGATCCTAGCTCTCTTTTCCAGTACCTGTGATAACTTGTTTGTCTTTCATATAGAAATTGGAATTCTTCTTTTCATGCTTGCATTGAGTTGTTATGCTAATCTGATTTTGAAGATAACTGCATCATAACTAAGGAGCTTACTTACATTACTGTATAGAATGACAATTGTGATAGCATGCTGTTATGTCAAAATATTGGATTGTTTAGTTGATGAGCGGTTACTAAATTGATTGGCAGGAGGAATAATCAAGATCAGTAACTTCATGAGGTCGATTCAAAAGTCCTAATCTGCTATAGATTTTATCCTGTATAGTTATTTACTATCGAAAATCCTGTCTATTTAGTTCATGCAGAAGTCATGACTCATCCATCTTAATGAATGTAACTGAAGTAGTTTAAAGTGTACAAGTGAAATGCGAGCGCTGTCACACATATCACTACAATGGAGCTGAACTTATAAGCCAAATGAGGAATACAACAGCAGCTTGGTGAAAGGTATGGAAAAATTTTCCAATCTCGCTTTGTTAGTTTAAATATCTCAAAACGTTGTAATGTCACTCAATTTCTTCACATCTTCTCATCCTTTATTTCATCATACTGAGTACAAACACTCCTCAAAAATCTTATGTAAGCTTGTATAAATCGTATCCATAAGTTTATGCACGGTATTATTCTCTGTATCTACACTGAAGTTTCAAATCATCACAAGATTGTCTAGATTAGTAACCGCTGTATGAAGAACCTTGTAGCGATTTGAAATCCTCAGTCAACCAATCTATATGTTCAAATCGATTGAATAGTTAGCGTTTCTTTCCTTCTTCATTTTGAATCTTCATTGTGTAATTATCTTATAACTCTTGCTATTTCGATCATACTTTGAATTTCCTTAAATCGACTCCAAGTTAAATTTGCAAGCAAATTGAATCGGTTGTGGAAGAGCATCCTCCTCGTATATGATCTTCATTGGCTGTCTTTGAAACATGTTTGATTTGTTCATATAAGTATCTATCCAAAAAAAAAAAAAAAAAAAAAAAAACAAAAAAGAATCCCATTTCTTAATTATATGATATTAGCTTTAGTCCTTTTAATCTTCTTCATATAATCTAGATTTTTATCCCAAATCATTAATGCTGCAACTTAAGTTGTATGTAATTGTGTATTAATAAATCCGCATCTTTGACAACTCCTCATGAAACATGCTAAAATCTACACGGTTCTTATAAAGTTGGAACGATTTCCAATCTAGTTTCGGGTTAGATCAAAACCAAGCCTCCCTCAACCGTGACACAAGTCTATCCTGGACCATATTAGTCATTACTTAAATGATGTGTATGGCCATATCGTTCATAGTTCGAAATGAAGCTTTCATTATTAGGACTTAAAGACTGCAGTAATATTGATAGTGTTCTTTATGAGAACTTGTTTCTCCTTTCTTTGGATTAAGATAGAAATCACAGGAAAGTAGTGATTGTGCATCAGCATGTAGCTTCGAACTGCCGATAAGGAGTCTTCTTAAGCTTTCTTGCTTTGTCGTAATGGTCTAAACAAGTGGTCTTTATTGATCAGATCTAGGTAAGAGATTTCCTTGGAGACAAGAATACGAGAATGTTCCTGTATGCTTTCCCTTGAGTTGTCCATTCGACCTAGGGTTAATTAGCAATTGACTCTCTTGAACTATGTCCAATTAAAGATACAAACGAGTCAAGTTATTTGTGAGCTATTTAAGCTCGAACTCAAACTCCTTTAGCTAAACGAGCCAAGTTTGTGCTAATCTTCAACTCGCGAGTCGGCTTGCGAATAGATTCATTTAATTATTAAATTAATATAACATATCAATATAATATAACTATATAGTTATTTGACGAGCCAAACTCAGACTCATTTCGCTAAACAAGTCTAAACTCGAACTATGGTCGAGTCCATATATTCTAGACTCGTTAAAGTCTAACTTAAGCTAAGCTTATTAATTTATCAAATGGGCCAAGTTGAAGGCTTTTAAAATCCAGTTTGGTCCGGCTCCTACGCACGCGTATGTCCAATTAAGGGTAGAGGCCAGTTGGAAAGCAAATGGAAGAATAATGATGGTAACTTGTTTTGAAAGAAGGGGAATGAAGTCATTGAGCTAATGTACAATGACTTTAAAAAAGTTATTTGACCACGGAATTGACACGAAAAAGAAAAGGCAAAAGAATATGTAAAATTGAACCATCAATATTGCATTTTCATCGTTCTAAAAAACTTAATGTTACAATAAACCATCATACCTTGGATTAAAAGAGCATACCAATATATGCATTTCCATATAACAACCCGTTTCCACGTTTTCTAATTGAAGTCACATATTACAAGTACTTAAAAAGCAAAGTCTTCAAATGGGTAAATGAAAACCCAACAAGTAATTATATTACATCAAGGACAAGCATGTGCCAACTAGCATAAATCATATGCACACCTAAATATAACGTAGTAAACAACCAAATAATCATATGCACACTTGTTGTCTCATCTTGTGGTTGCCACTAGCATTAGTCATGAGTGTAACCGCACATAGCAAATGTCCATAATGGGATTTTATTTTACCATTGCAACCCAGTTGCCCTATTCTTCCAAAAGGCTAGCCTATATTGGTATCATATAATTTGTTGATTTAAAATTCACCTACACACACATAGCAGTTAAGTGTTTGATTTATACATTACATTATCCTAGCTTATTGCTTGAGTAGGAAGCTATAGTTGTCAATCCGCGACGACCACTTTTGAAACTTCAGTATTCTCGATACCTCAAGAAAAGTACAAGCACAATCAGCTATTTTTTACTATTTAAGAAGGAATTATTTTAATAGAAAGATTATGATTAATACCTCTTTGGACTCAAAGAGCATATCTTCCATATTCTCATCTACTCTTTTGAAGAAATGTTGTTGATATACATTATAGACCTTTGCTCTCCTAGTCTCCTTTATCATTCTTGATGCATGGATTTCATTCAACGAGTGATGGCTATGAGCTTGATGTGGTTTACACAGCTAGCTACATTTAGGGTGTTTAGTGTTCTGAGCTTGTGTCCCTTTTTTACATTAAGGTAGAGGGGTGGTGTTATTGGTACTCGGTTGAGAGAAGATGGGTGGGAGGATAGCGAAGGTGAAGGTGGGGGAGGAAGAGTTGGACTCAGTGGGATGAAGGGAGAAGTTTCTTTTTTTTTTTTTTTTTTTTGTTTCTTGCCATCATAAAGGGAGAAGTTTAGTATTAGGGAATTCAGTGTCATAGAAGATGACATAATGACTAATGTGAATTTGTCTAAAAGAAGGGTCAAGACAGTGATAACCCTTATGATTGGCAAAGTAGCCAATGAAGATACAGGAATAGAGCAGGTGAGAATTTGTTTAGAGCTTGATGGATGAGGTTGCAAAAACAAAGATAGCCAAAAGTGTGAAGGAATTAATAATATGGGGACATGTGATCAAGAGTAACTAATGGGAATCGCTTGATGGTGTAAACAGCAGTGAGGGCATCATCAACCCAAAAGGAGGGTGGTAAATTGGCATGAATGCAAATGTGCGAGCTAAATCTGTGATTTGATGTGTTTGCATTTGACGACACCATTCTATTAGCAAGGATACATACAACATAATTGAAGCTGTATGTCATAATCATGTAAGAAAGTAGTGAGAGCATGGTTAACATATTCACTACCACATCCCCTTAACAGGTTTTGATATGAGTGGAGGAATAATTTTAATTAGGGTTTTAAAATATTGAAAATGAGACAAAAATTCATTTTTATTTTGCATAGGAAAATTTTCAAGGATACAAAGTACAATCATCTACAAAAAGTCCATAATAACAAAAATCTAGATTTGATCTAATTGCAATTTCCATGCATCAAGATGAATTGAATCTTGAGGGTCCCATGCTCTACAAGATGATTGTTGAAATGGAAGATAAGAGAACTTGTTGATGCAACATGAATGACATGGGATGGTAGATGCATGGCACTTGATTGAAATGGAATGAACTGACATTGAACTAAGTGGTCGAGAACTTCAATATGCAGATGACATCATTGAGAGTGTCATATTTCTCTAGGAACAATTGAGGTGATGAGAGAGTAAAGAGATTGGACAGGATGCAACGTGTTGGGATAAAGAGGAGTAGAGGATGCCTATCTATGAATCGGACGTTAAAGGAGGAGTCGGCTTATCTATGAATCCTTAACACTGAAGATAAAGTCATTAAAACTAACAATTAAATTAATATATTAGTGCAATTTAATGACAAACAACATATTGTACATGTAAAACGTTTTTGAGATGGAGGTTATGACCTTGGGTGTTGATAGTGAGAATATCGGTGTAAGATATGGTAGTGATGCACCATTACCTATAAAGACCTTGTTAGAACCAACATAGGGTTTTAAGTAAGTGAGTATACATGTGTTGGGGGTCAAGTAGTATGTGTAGGGATGCCACCGAGCAAGTCATTATAAGGTACTTAGCCCGCTAAAAACCCTATAGGGTCGCGAGGCAGGTTTGGAAAATTATATGTTAACCCTATAGAGTTTCGGGACGAGTTCAAGTCATAAAAAAGACCCAATGGGTAACTCGAACCCGTCAAAATATGTACAATGTAATATAAAATAATAAAAAGAAAAACTATTTTGAAAATTCAATAACAAAAACCTAAGATAACATAACATAACTCTAGCCACTCCTTAGACTTTAGTCCTTTTACTCCTTTTCATTTCCATATGCAACAACTAGCAACCCTAACAGTCCATCACCACTCACCAGTTACCACCACCCCTCTGTCACTCCGTCACCACTACCTCTACATCACTTCGTCACCATTGCTTTTTGTCGCTCTATCAGTAGTCCCTAACATTTTTAGGTAGTTTTACTTGGACAGTAGGAAAGAACTACACGACCGCGGTCTTTGCACAATCAATGTATTTGACTTGTGATTTTTAATAAACAGGGTTGTATCAATTTATTCTCTAGAAAATTCGTTATTTAAAAGGAACCTATTGAGTCTTTCGTACCAAGCTCTACAAGCTTGCTTTAGACCATAAAGAGCTTTGTTTAATTTAAAAACATGATTGAGAAATTCATTATTCTCAAAATTTAGTGGTTGCTCTACACAGACTTCTTCTTTTATAAAACCATTTAAGAAAGCACTTTTGACATTCATTTGAAAAAAATTAAAATTTTTTAACGTCTCAAATGCCAAAAGCATTCTTATAGATTCTAGTCTAGCAACCGGAGCAAAGGTCTTATCAAAATCTATTCCTTCTTCTTGATTATATCATGTAACAACTAATATAGCTTTATTTCTTGTTATTATTCCAAATCCATTAAGCTTGTTTCTATAAACCCATTTGGTTCAAAAATAAGGCTATTATTAAGTCTAGGAACCAATTCCCAAACATCATTTCTTTTAAATTGATTTAGTTTTTCTTGCATTGCATGTATCTAAAACTCATCTTTTAAAGCTTCTTCAATATTTTTAGGCTTGGTTGATGATAGAAAAAAAATTTACTCATATTCTTTAAAGATGATCTTGTTTGTACTTTATTAAAAGGTTCACTAATAATTAGATTTTTTGGATATGATCTTGCATATTTCCATTATTTAGGAAGATCATGATTAGCAGATTCATGCACAACATCCATTTTATGTTCATTATCTTCTTTATTATTATTATCAAGGGAGAACTTATTCAAATCAGCACAAACAACATCCACATCATCATTTGAGCATAAATAAAGTAAAGAATCATCAAAAGCAATATCTAGAGACTCTTCTACAACTAATGTTCTTTTATTAAACACTCTATATGCCTTACTTGTTAAAGAATAACCTAAAAAGATTCTTTCATCACTCTTAGCATCAAATTTAGCCAATTGTTCTTTTCCATTATTTTGAATGTAACATTTAGTGCCAAATGGATGAAAATAAGATATGTTAGGTCTTTTTCCTTTTTAAAGCTCATAGGGGGTTTCTTGAGAACTGGTCTTATAAAAACTCTATTTGATATATAGTAAGCAGTGTTTACAGCTTTAACCCAAAAATATTTTCGTCAATCATTTTCACACAACATGATTCTAACCATTTTAATTAAGGTTTTGTTTTTCTTCTCGACTATACTATTTTGTTATGGAGTTCTAGATGTCGAAAAAATATGTTTAATGCCATATTTACTGCAAAAAGCATCCATTTCATAATTTTCAAATTCTCCCCCATAATCACTTTGAATAGATATAATATTAAGACCTTTTTCATTTTGGAATTTTTTGCAATATCTAAAAAAGACATGATTTGTTTCGTCTTTAGATGCAAGGAAGAAAGTCTCTCTCTCTCTCTCATATAATATATATAGTGAAGTCATCAACAATAACCAAAGTATATTTTTTTTCCTCCTAAGCTTAAAGTTTGAGTTTGACTAAATAAGTCCATATACAATAGTTTTAATGGCCTAGTGGTGGAAATGTCATCCTTAGACTTAAAAGAAGTATTAATTTGCTTTCCTTGTTGATATGCTTGATAAATCTTGTCCGCTTGAAAATTTATTTTTGGTAAACCTTTGACAAAATTTTTTATAAAAAGTTTTGAAATAACATCCATGTTAGCATATCTCAATTTTCTATATCATAGCCAACTATTGTCATTTTGGGAATATAGATAGGTTTTATTTGATGTTTTAAAGCCATCTAAATTGATTTTATAAATATTTCTTTGTCTATATCCTTCAAAATGCATTTGGTTATTGTCAATAAAGTATTTATTGGCAAGAAATGTTACTTTAAAATCATTATCACATAATTGACTTACACTAAGCAGAATATGTTTCGGGTCATCAACAAAATACATTTTTAATAATTAAATCTTGTTTGTGAGAATGTTACATTCACCAAGAACGATTGATTTTCTATTATCTCCAAAGGTAACACTCTCTTGATCTTTCAAGTCTAGATATGTGAACTTGGATGCGTCTCTGGTTATGTGCCTAGAGTAGCCGCTGTCTAAGTACCATTTGTTATTCCCACTTGAAGATCCCTATAAAATTAGTATTATTTCTTTGGTACCTATTTGAGTTTGGGTCTTTTTTGGTTAGATGGAACAATAATCTCTCTCTTAGAAACCCAAACCAGCTTACTTCTATGATTTAAATGCATGGTTTTCTTATTGCACAATTGTGTGCATTATGAGCAGATTTGCCACAGTAATTGCTTGTCCCATTGGTAGCTTTTACAAATTGAGTTTTGTGGGACACGCAACTACTTTCTCTGTTATAATCAATTCCATATTTATTCAAAACCCACCTTTGATTTCTAAAAAGTGTATTTAAATTCTTTTTCCCATTTGTGAATTTGACTATAATAGCTTTTGAATCATTTAAGCTAGCTTTTAGCGAAAAAAATTCATTTTTTAGTTCTTCTAGTTCTTTCAGCATTCCATTACTAGTGTTGGCACATTCAACATTAATATTATTTATAGTTCTAATTTCAAGATCAAGCAACTCATTTTCAACTATTAATTTTTCATTGATTTTGCTTAACTCATCATTTTTACTTTTTAGCTTCTTACACTTATTGTTCATCTTTTCATTTTCTAGTTTCAATATATTTATTTCATCATGCTTCTTATTATTTTTGGTTTAATCTCCTCATGCTTAGGTTGAAAATTTTCTAGCTCTTTTCCTACTTTCATCATTAAAGATTTAAGCATGCTATTCTTTTTCTCTACTTTAGCTAACTTACAACATACTTTATCATATATGTCATACAACTTAGCATAAGAAGGAGAAGGAGGGGAATTTGCCTCATTGTCTAGTGTCATGGAGTACACATCTTATCTGAGTCACTTGAGTCATCATCACTCCAAGTGGCTATGAGTGCTTCTTTTCTAGATCTCCTTGAAGTCTTCTTGTGTAGAGGACAGTATTGTTGGATGTGTCTTGACTTTTGACATATATATAACACATTATCGCATTCTTCTTTTTATGTCTAGATGAGCTACTTTCATCTTTCACGCTCTTTGACTTGTTGTTGGGCCTCATGAACTTTTTAAGCCTCTTAGCCATCAAAATGAGTTCCTCATTTTCATCTGCATCATCATCATTGCTAGAATCTCGACTTACAGCTTTTAAAGCAGTAGCCTTCTTGTTAGGTCTCTCTCCTTGCCTTTTAATAAGCTCATGTGTTTTGAGCGCTACAAGGAGTGCTTTCTTGCTCATAGCACTTAAGTCTCGTGCTTCTTTTGTGGCAATTCAGTTCGCTTCCCAATCCTTGGATAGTGACCTGAGAAGTTTAGATATTATTCCAAGTTAGTAAAATTCTTCCAAGTACACTCAAGAGATTTATGATATTAGTAATAACTCTGTTGGCATTTCATCTATAGATTCATCACAAATCATTTTGAAATTTTCGAATTATCCATACAAAAGACTTATTTTTGTATCTTGAACTCTAGAAGTTCCTTCATAAGTCTTTTCTAGTTCATCCCATATTTCTTTAGCATAATTACATGTACATATTCTATTAAAATTGCTTTCATTCATACCACAATGCAAAATATTCCTAACAATTTCATTTAAATCTAATTTCTTCCAGTCTTCTTCATTGTAATATTTTTCTTCTTTTCCTTCTATTTTTAAAGACCCAATTTCTATAACATTCCAAATTAAACTATTTTAAGCTTTAAGAAAAATTTTCATCA
Source organism: Combretum micranthum (assembly GCA_024138025.1). NCBI lineage: Eukaryota > Viridiplantae > Streptophyta > Magnoliopsida > Myrtales > Combretaceae > Combretum > Combretum micranthum. Next base: position 95,248 of record JAMXBD010002561.1, read on the forward strand.
TGCTCTTCCAATATGGGTAGTTACCCCCACTTAGAAGCGATGATCTACTTATAGCTTACCACTCTAGAAACCTTAGCGCATTAGATGCTTTATATACGATTAAGCGCAGAAGATAGAAACAAGGCTCTTATACCAAATGAAAACGTGAAAATATACTATAAAATACTTCAAAAAGGGAAAGGCGGTTGTGTGTGTATAGGTGTGTATGGTGGGTGTGTGTGTGTGGGGGAGTAGGGTGAGGGTAGGGGGTGGGGAGGAAGGGTGGGGTAGGTGGGGGTAGGTAATGGATAGAGTATTTGTCCTGAAAATTCAAATAATTAATTTTACTGGCCAGATAAGAAATAACTTTAATTGTAGCAAATAATAAAATAGCAAATTATAACATGAAATGTAAAAGAGATAGGGATAGAAAATATTAGTCCAAATTTAATATGGAGTTCGGCCCACATCCTATTCTTTATGATCTACCAGTACCTCCAATCGAGGACTTCACCACCAGTTTTATTAATCACTAAAAAAACGCTCAAGTTGAGCAATTATAAAGCTTTACAACACATAGAAAATAAAATATTTCATTTCTCTCTGTGGATGCTCTTTTAGAGATTAAAAGTGTGTGAATAGAGCACTAAAATATTTTTCTCTCTCTTTGTAGATTTTGCAAATTTTATTGAACAAAAGAATAAGAAAATTAAAAATTTAATAGTTCATAAATAAAAGCTCTTTCACAGCTTTTGTTAATCTCCCAAGGACAGAGTATATATAGCCTTCAAAAATTCAAATGTCTTTAAGTCATCAAGCATTAAATGTGCTTCAACAACTCTTTTTGCTACATCGGCTCTAATATTTAAACTATCGTGCCCCAATGCTTGTCACGACTCAAAGCGTCGTGCCTCAATTCTACCCTTGACAAGTCTTTGCTTACATGGAGTCCATCGAGTCTTGAATTCAACATGTCACACATCAAGACTTATCATGCCTCAATGTGTCACGCCTCAAATTTACCCTTAACCAATACCGTGCTTCTTTGATCTTATCGGGTCTTAGACTTTGAACTCATCATGCCTTAAACATTGGATTCGTCAAGCCCTCATCAAACCCTTTGACCAAGGCTATGCATTTTTTGAACTTATCGAGTCTTAGTCTTAAACTTGTCGTGCCCTAACTAGTGGATATGTTGAGCCATCGACTAATGATTATGCATTTTTGAACTTGTCGAACTCTGGTCTTAACTTTGTCGTGCTTTGACTAATTGACTTGTTGGCCCCTCAACATGACCCTCGACCAATATTTCTACATTTTTGGCTTATCGAGCTTTGGTCTTGAGTTTGTCATACCTTAGTGAATGAAGCTGTTTTGCTCTTGACTTGACCCTTGACCAAGGCTATTCCTGCTAAAAATCTACAAAAACTCGACAAAGATGCACAACATACACACACATAATATATATATTTTAATAATTAAGTACAGTTTACAATAATTAAATAGTTAATTGTGTATTATATTGTCAAGATCCACATTGAACATACAAGTTCAACGACAACAGGATAGATTATGGAGGTTACAACAAGAGAAGGGACATGGGTTATGGATAGGGGATGGTGACTCGGGTTAGTGTTAAGGTTAGGGTTTAGTAGGTAAGTGGTGATAGTAAAGTGAAGAGAAAAGAGATCGGGATCACAAGGGTTTGAAGGTCCATCTATGAATTGGTTTCACACCCTATGATTTGTAGCCAAGAGTTGGTGTTTCATAATTGATAGTAACTAAGGCGAAGAGGTTGTATGTGAAGTAAGAAGATAATGAAAATGCTGCTGGGATGATTTACAGGCAATGATTTGCGGTGATGAAGATTAACTAGCGACAACAACAATCACATTGATTTATGGGCTCCAGTGAAAAAAATTATTTTTAAATGATGATGTTTGTCTATCGTTCTAATACCATATAGGGATTATGTATATAGATGTTTTAGAATTGTTTGTTAGAATGATAGTATAGGGATTACATCTATATATAAAGAGAAATTAAACTATATGAAAAAGATAAAATTATCCCTATATGAGTTATAAAATATATATGAACAATTATACTTTCTTTCATAGTAACTAAGATATCAGAAAAGAGTTTAAAAGGTGATCATGTTACACCCTTCATGTGTATTCTTACCTTTATTACTTCGTACAACTATAATTTTACTTTTTAACACCATGCATGTTACAACCTAAACAATAGAAGATAAAGCAACCAAACAAATAGATCTGATTTTAGTAATGAATAGTAGTTTCATAACAAAATTAGTTAGATTTGATTATAACAAAACAACAATCAAATAACCATCATGTAAACATCTATAAATATAAGAATGAAAGAAAGGAAAAGGAATCTCTGAGTTTGTCGCAAATCTAGAGCCTCTTGTAGAGATTACGAGTAAGAGTGACTCGAACAACTCAATATCACACCTACACCAAAACACATAAACATCATTAGTAACATAAACCCTAGATTGACAATGAAATACAAAATAGTTAGACAGGTTTGTACTTTAGCATTGGTTATCTTGCATACTAATAACACCATTCCGAGAAGATAGATAATCCAATCAATATTAGCAATGAAATTGAAAGTGATCGAAATAGGAAGAACAAAGGTTAGGGTTACTTATCTTACTTTATGCAAGAAGAGTCAAGAAGGAGAGTAAAGTGAAAGTAGATTTGATATTCCTGAGTAAGATGGTAAAGTAGTAGTGTTATTGTGTCTGTGGGCTGGATTATTAGTGGGTTGAGTCTAACATCTAGTGCTGCCATCCTCATTGCTCTTATCTTGATCATTTTTCTAAGCAAGTCTTGAAGATTCTTGAAAAATTCTTGAATTGTTCTTGCATGTTCTTGAATCCATTTGATTCCATTCTTGAGCTTCCATGGTAGAAACTACAACTAGGTCTCAACAAGTAATCAATATGGAGATAAAGAAGATTTTAATGGATATTCAAGAAAATTTTAGAAAGATGAATGCAATCATGGAAAATTTTAATAGGAATTAGACTCAAAATGATCTATCTCAACAAATTTCAATTAAAGAGTCATTACATTCCAATTTGAGTGAAGATTCATCATTTTTATCTAAAGACAACAAGTAATGCAATCAACATCAGAATTAGCAGCAAGAACCACTATCAACAGCATCACAATTTGTATTTCCATCATCCCAATTAGAGGGTATCCATCAAATAGTAAGTGATATTGAACAATCAATGCAATTTATGAATTTTAGGCTAGATAGATTAAGCTTTAATCAACCATGTTATAAGATATTGCAAGCTCAACCATTTCAACCACTTCATTCATCTATAGTGGATATAATCAAGCAAGATATTCCAAGATTTTTGGCTAAGATCCACTTTCTTGGGTGCTACAAGTGGATTTTTCTTACATCACTATCACATAGATGAAAAATACTATTTTAAACTTGTATCTTTTCCTATACAAGATGATGCTATCATTTTGTATAAGTTTATGGATGAGTTCAATCATTTTAAAACATGGTATCATTTTATTGAGCTATTTTTATACGTTTTGTACCGTTCGAGTATGATTGGAAGGATGATCGATTTTATACTGTTGACAATCAAGATACCGAGATTGTATTCGATGGAAGAGATGGTGTAAAAATAGATGAAGATATCATTGGTGTTTTACATGGAATTTTAGAGCAGCAAACATATGATTTTAATGATTTCAAATCTATGCTAGTTTCATACATGAATGATATTACAATGAATGTTGGTAATTCATAGTGGATAGAGGAGAATTTTCCTACATTACCAGATTTCATGATTAGAGTTCCAACAATAAGCATTGATTCTCAATTGAGTACATAACAACTAAAGAAGTATGATGGATTTTTTTTGGGATTTAGCTTAGGGACTTTATCTCACTCACACATTGCCTACTACCTACATACTTTTTAGTATGGGCAGCTAGTGAATTTCAATAGTCCTATTATCATCATTACCAATTAAAGGGCATTTTCGAGCATATAGTACTGGTTCAACACTATACTATATATGGGACAACATTTACTTGCTTCAACAATTAGAAGATAAGACAGACATTTAATCCTCCAATCAACATTTTAAGCATTAGAATGACAAGAAGAAACTTAAATTTTGTGGCATCTGATATGTTGAATAGAGATACAGTGTTGGAACAACCGAAATATCTATTGAAGACCTATGATTGGATGAGAAGGTCAATAGAGAGACAATGGACTAAGATTTATTTTAACTCTGTAGATCTAATGTTTGTAAAATCTTTACGTTACAAACAAATATCAGAATGTCAGAGTCAATTTTCTATGAACCTTCTCAAGTATTATGTTAAATGGGACATGCTATTTTTTTTGGAGTTGCAATAGAAGGTTTAACTACATTACACTTGTCAAGTTTCGGTCCTTATACAACCTACTGGGCAATAACTATCATCAGATATGTTATGTTTTTCATCATTGCAAACATCAAAATACAAGATCCGGATTTAGAATGGGACTTAGATATTTAGTCCAACCAACGAATTATTGGACATCAAAACAACAATTTAAGTGTTTGTAATAGAGTTGCCAGAAAGGTTCAAACACATTACAATAGCTTGGACGATGATTATCATTGACTCTTAGAGGCTACATAGTTCAACAATTGTAGGCCTTCAAATCATAATTTTGGATTCATAAAAGTGTTACCACTAGCACACATGTCGTGTAGGTAGATGACACTTACAAAAAACTTTATGTCAATCATCATCATCGATTTTCAATAGATTAGCAACAACAAGTGGAACATTCAACATTAGATTTCACAAAAACAACATGTGGCATCGAATTTCAACATTGAGGGTAAGGTTGTTTTCAAGATAGGAGGAAAATGTTACAACCCAAACAATAGAGGACAAAGCGGCCAAAAAAATAGATTTGATTTCGTAATGAACAGTAGTTTCATAACAAAATTAGTTACATTTGATTGTAACAGTATAACAAATAAAATAACTATCATGTAAACATCTATACATACAAAAATGAAAGAAAGGAAAAGGCGTCCTTAAGTGTGTCACAAATCTAAAGTCTCTTGTAGAGATTAAGAGTAGGAGCGACTCGAACATCTCAATATCATACCTCCAATAAAACACATAAACATCATTAGTAGTATAAACCCTAGATTGATGGTGAGATACGAAATAATTAGATAGAGTTTGTATTTTAGCATTGGTCATCTTGCATACTAACAGCACCATTCTAAGAAGATAGATAAACCAATCAATATCAACAATGAAATTGAAAGTGATTGCAATAGGAAGAACATTTCGTATTTCATAATCAATCCAATCAAACTCTAATTTGGATGATAGAAATACAAATGGTGAGACCACTATTGATGGTTCTGCTTGCCAATTCTGATGTTAACCATATTACTTGTTGTCTTGAGATAAAAATGATGAATCTTCATTCAAATTGGAATGTGATGGCTCTTTAATTGAAATTTGCTGAGATAGAATATTTTTTAGTATGCTTCCTATTAAATCTGCCCATGCTTGCATTCTTCTTTCCAAAAATTTCTTGAATAACCATCAAAATCTTCTTTATCTCCATATTAATTGCTTATTAAAACCTAATTGTAGTTTCTACCATGGGAGCTCAAGAATAGAATCAAATGGAGTCAAGAACATGCAAGAACAATTCAAGAATTTGTCAAGAATATTCAAGACTTGCTGACAAAAACGATCCAAACAAGAGCAATGGGGATGAGAGCACTAAATGTTAGACTCAACCCACTAAGAATCCAGCCCACGGACACAATAACACTACTACTTTACTATCTTACTCAGGAATGTCAAATCTACTTTGACTTTACTCTCCTTCCCACCATTCTTACACATAGTAAGATAAGCAACCCTAACCCTTTTTCTTCCTATTTCATTCACTCTCGATTTCATTGCTGATATTGATTGGATTATCTATCTTCCTAGAATGGTGTTACTAATATGCAAGATAACCCATGCTAAAGTGCAAACTTTATCTAACTATTTCATATTTCACTATCAATCTAGGGTTTATACTACTAAGGATGTTTATGTGTTTTGGTGCAGGTATGATATTGAGCTATTCGAGTTGCTCCTACTCCTAATCTCTACATGAGACTCTAGGTTTGTGACAAACTCAGGGATGTCTTTTCCTTTCTTTCATTCATGTATTTATAGATGTTTAACTAATGGTTATTTGATTGATGTTCTATTACAATCAAATCTAACTAATTCTATTAGGAAACTACTATTCATTACTACAATTGGAGGTAGGCAAATGGGACCGACGGAATAGGTCTACCCACATCGGCCCGTTGGTTAAATGGGTCAAGCCATTTTGGCCCGCTTTTAAATGAGCCAAAATTTCTAGGCCCGACCCTGCCCCAAGAGAGAGAGGGGGTAAATTTTTTTTTATTACTTTTTATGTTAGTTTATGTAAAAATTAAAATTTATTTATTTTAAGGTTTTATATATATTAAAGATTAATTTTATTACTATTTTGATTATTTATATATAAAAACAAGTTTCTTAAATGATTTATTAGATATCATATTATGTTTAAATCAATAAATATATACATAAAAAAATATTATAATACTTATAATGCATTTATCAATTTATTCTTTCATAACTATAATCAGATATATTTGTTTGGTGGCTTTGTCTTCTATTGTTTGGGTTGTAACAATGCATCCCTCCATTTAACACTACTAGATAGGTGTAATATGAAAAGAAAAGAAAAACATAAAGAAAAAAAATCTAAAACATTTGAACCTGGATGCCAAACTCAATATGAAAATCTTGATTTGGTCCAAGCTAACCTGGTCTACTCGAATCTCCCCACAAACATAATCATTCCACCTTGTTACTGTTTTTGATTTATCAAAAGTAAACACCCTGACCCCAGTAATTCTGTCTCTCATCCACTCAAGCCCTTGCCGCTAGAAGACTGAAGACCAACCACGTATCTTATCCCCATTTCTCTTTCTTCCACTCCGCACGTAACACATTTCACAAAAATCCAAACCCAAAGTCAGACGGAGACGGAGACGGAGACGGAGACGGAGACGGAGACGGAGATGGAGACGGAGATGGAGATGGACAAAGATTTAAAAGAAAAAAAAAATACTTTTTACTTTATCAGTTGGATGGCATTGATTTTTTTTTTCCCTTTCTTTTTCACATTTGTCATTTCTACTATTTGTCTATTTGGAAAGATGCGATTCTATTTTATTAAAAAAAAATAGTATTTATATCATTAGATTTTGCTGTAAGTTAACATTGATAAAAATATAATGTTTTTTTTTTTTTTAATTTTCTGCCTTGATTGATCTTTTATGCCTTTATTGTAATTTTATTTTTAAGTTCGTAACCTCAACACAAGGAAATGAAACACAAATTGAATTTTTTTCCCTTATTGTGCTTGAATAAAAATGTTTAAAAGAAAGAAAATGAAAGTTTGGCAGCTTCAGCTTCTTTGTCTTTATGCTTTTTCTTCTAAATATTGTGGAAAATAATTAAAAAATGAATTTAAAAATAAAAAATAAAAAAAAAGATAAAAAAGAGAGCGAATGTATGTTGCCCCAGTGGAATAAAGACAAACACCTACACAAAAATATATTTAATTTTATTATTATTGTAGCCTCATTGATATATATATATATATATATATATATATATATCATCAATGTTTCTAGTACTTGTATAATACATAGGCTATCAGTGGAAAGAAGTTGTGTGTTTCAAATGTTTAAAACCTAAAACAATTTATAATTATTACTATAGTTCTCTTGATGAAATCATTCGGTCAATAATTTAATTGTTAAAATAAATATAATAATTAAAATATTAATTATTTTAATAGTTTATAATTAAATATGGTGTAGTGATAATCGATCAGATTGGTCTCGCCAAAATCAATTATGGAACCATAAAATTTTTTATATTTGTTATCTTATTTCTTATATTTTAATTAGTTTATCTCCAAGTATAATATATATGACTTTTTTTTATTTTCCACCTCTCATCGTAATAAGGTAATGTTAAATTTTTTATTTTTTTTGGTCTCATTGTTAAATGGTAAATAAAAACACAGAAAATGATGGGCATTGCTTACCTTTTCAGAAAGTGATGGAAAAAAAATAATAAAAAAAAAAAAAAGACAAACCCGGCCAACGAACCAACAACACCTACCCTTTACCTACTCTGAAATCTCACTTAAACCTACATTTGACAAACACGCGTGTGGAGAAAAAACGCAGAATATATTTAATGACCAACTCTGCAAAATCTTAATCACACCCACAAACATGAATTATTATTGTATAAATGCAAATGCAATTATATTTTTCGAAATGAAGTTTGTTTAGCGGATTTTTAAGCCCTGATTTCTTCTTGGTCCAGATTCCGCAGCAATTAATTTTTGCTTGAATCAATCAATTAGAAGCTGAAGCTGAACTTTGCCAAAATTGAAATTGTTTTATGTTTATTTAAGAGCAAGCAAGATGGATGGGGTTTAAAATTTTAAATTTTGATAAATGTTGGTATTTACCAAGAACTAAAAATTTGCTGAATCATATATGCACGCTTTGAATTCAAGAATCATTTTCTAACCCAAATCATAATAATAAAAATAACAACAACAACAACAATAACAATTTTTCATCCTCCATATGCTTTAGAACACGTGGTAGTCTTATGATGACATCATATTCCATATTAATCATTTATTTAGAAACTGCCTCTAAGTTACCCAACAAAACAGAAAATTCCATAATTATTCGCCACTACCGGCAAACATATTTGGAATTTCTATGGTTTAATCGATAGTGCAATCTATTCGATAATATAATCATTATATTAAATGTAAAGCCCTAAACTAAGAGTGTTATTATCCCGCCATATGTCCTCACTTAAGGTGGATACGCTAAGATTATTATTCTACTAATCTATAATTATTATACCATATTACATCAATCCCTCACATATAAGGGCATCTATTTAAAAACATCTCATAATAACGAAACTCCTGATCAACTTAGTTGGCATAAACCAAAAACCAACTTAATATAATTTTAAAACATCCTAAGAAAACGGACTCATAAAACTTCATAAGATCTTCAACTTTATCTACCTCCAAAATAATATATCTAATAATCAATAGGAAAGTCAGCTCCGCTATAATCCTCTTCATAGACCACATAATCATCATAGCCCAACAAATAAAAAATTATTGGATCATCACCTGTTCCTGAAAAATAAAAGAGTGAGCACAAAGGCCTAATACGCCATAACACAAACACATGCACATGAACATGCAGCATGCAAATCCACAAGCAACCTAGTAACTCATGCGGTAACCATAGGTTATTATCTTTGATTAGCCAACAAACAACATAATTTAAAACCATTTACAAATAATCCTAAACCTAGAGTAACTCATGGCTTCGTAAAAACAATCGATATAGAAAATAATAATATATGCATATATTGGTATTAGGTATCCCCACATACCTTAGGTACCGTACTCGTACTCGTACCACTCTTATAATACCGAAATCATCTCTATGCACAACTCCACTCGGAATAACGCTACACACAGATCATCAGGGCACCGTCCTAGTAGCAACAGTCTTCCCCATCTAGTAGACCCAGCTAAAAACAAGCAGCAAACTTAATTAAAGCCTAATATCATTAAGTTTGTTTATAGATTCTAAACCTACAATCACAAATAGTAAACAAGGTAAGATCGTACTTGAAATAATTTTTGAGACAAAAACCCTAACTTCATCAAAAACACCTTATCACAACCAAATACTAATTCAAAATATGTTTTTACAAAGTAATCACAATTCTATTATTAACTAAATCCTAAACCAAAAAGAACTACAAACCCTAAATCCAAAAAAATCATAATCCCTAGATCCATACACACCTTTCTCTTTTTAATTTTAAAATCACGGAATCTCCTAGAAGATTGGATTTCTTCACAAACTTCTTTAATAACTATGATTCCCTTCAACATCAACAAGAAATTCAGAAAAGATCGTACTTTTAGATCACCAAGAGAATAGAAAAGATTCAACTTACCTATTTTTTTATTCTTTTTCCTTCTTGGTTGCAAAACACAAAATCTCCAATAAGAAACTTAAAGTTTTTCTCCAAAACTCTTCCAAATAAACTCCCTTCGAAAGCAAAAGAAGACTTTAGGAAAAGATCATTGCTTTAAATTGCTAAGGAATTGAAGAGGATTAATCTTACCTAATTCTTGAATCTTGATCTCCCTTGATGCAAAGATCACGAACAGAGAGATTTTTAGGTTTTTCTATTACTCATGAATGGTTTTGGAGAAGAAGGAATAGAGTAAGGTTATAAAAAAAACTTGGAAACCTTTTAAATCCTATGTCTGTGCGCTAGTACAAAGATTGACAGCCTAGATACAAAAGTTGGCAGCGTAAACCACGTGTCTGCCATTTATAAAAAATATATATATATATATATATATCCGTATTAGGGTGAGCCATAAAACCTTCTTATTTTTCAACAAATGATACTTTTTCCCTTTATTATAATTTATTTATCTATATATTACATTAAATATAATAATTGAAGTATATGAACTATTTTGATAGTGTAATTACGGTTGATTATGAATCCGAAATGTTAAGTAATCAGCAGTATTGGTCATGTCAAAATTGATGGAAGGACCAGAGAATTTTCTAGCTTATGTGAATTATACTCTTTTTTGGGTAAAAAGCCTCGCCAAAGAGTAGGTCAAACTTTAATACATTACAAGCTCTCTAGAAAGATTTCATTGTGAGCATCCTAAGCTTTCGCTTATTTTTAACTTGCAGTTTCCCTCAAGAATTTTGAAGCAACTGCGATGTAATACACATATAATGAGGCAAATGCAACTTTTGGGGTCACTTTGTTTGATTAAAATTTTGACACCATATTTTTACCGATGTAATACACATATAATGAGGCAAATGCAACTTTTGGGGTCACTTTGTTTGATTAAAATTTTGACACCATATTTTTACCGTTTTCAAACATATGTTTGTCAAGAAACAAATACCGATGTAAAACTGATAATTTTACTCATAAACTAACTAAATAGATACAATACAGATATGATACAGATAAGTTACATATGCAAATCAAATACATATACGATATAGATAAAAATCTGACAATCCAAATAAAGCCTTAGCTTGCCTTCACCATCAGATTTGAGACCACATATTTTTTACATCTCTCCATCTACATATATATATATATATATATACACGTACACAATTAGATCGTTCACTCGTTATTCGGATGCTAAGAAACATCTATAATTAAATTAAATAAGAAAAAAAAATTTGATTAGGAAAAAAAAAAGGAGGAGGAGGAGGAACATGGTAACATAAAAGTTGGAGATAGTTAGATGATCAACAATTTGTCAAATTTAAATTTTGTTAATGTTCGAAATTCTCTTAATTAAATTAATAGTAACTGAAATAAGAGATGGTAAACATGATGAAAAATAATTGTATGAAAAGGTTCATTTATGAATATAGATTTTAAATAAAAATAATGAAAAAAAAGATAGTATAATGTATGCATGGACCTTTTTTTCCATCTGATCTAATTTCTTTTTACATTTAAGCACGTTGATGAATCATATATTTTTAAAGGTCAGGCCTCCCTTAAAACTGTCCAGTTTTCCATATTTCATTTATTAATCAACAGCATACAAATTTGCATTTTAGGTTTACAAAGGTTGCGAAATATAATAGTCAAAAGTAACGTATCACTACAATTAATAATATAGCGAAGCCCTTTCGTTATAACTCTTAAAAGATTTAAGATACTTAAGCTTTATAACCCATTTGGTGTAAATACTACTCTATTAGTCTTTAGGGAAAATTTTATGGTCCTGTAATTAATTTTAACGGGACCAATCCTGTTTTATATGATAGTTCACATCATACTAGGAGTGAGCAAAAAAACCAATCAAACAAAATCAAATCAAACAAAAAATATGATTTTCTTTTTTTAAAAAAAAAAATTGGCTTGAAAATTTTCCAATTCAAGCTAATCCGTAAATTTATGATTAGTTTGAAGGGGTAAGTCAAACCAATTCGCAAAAACGAACCAAACCATTTTAGAGAAATATAATAATATTTTATTTGTATCCATAAATTTTTTTATGATAATTAACTAAAGGTCATGAATATTATTATGGTTATATATGATTTATTATTTGATAAATATTGACTAAAATTAACTTGTTTCTTTTTAAATTTGTTTTTTATGCTTATAAAATATCTTTTTTTTTGTTAATGATGTACTATTTTTTTAATAACTTTAACTTTGTAAAGATGAAATTTATTTATTTAGTTATAAACTCTTATTTTGTATTAATTGTTCAATATATTTTGTTAACGAATTATTTTTATTCATTGATGACTTTTGTTGATAGATGATTTTTTTTTTGCCAAATTTATTGGTAGGTGATTGGCTTGATGGCTCTGATAAAAATTATAAATTATAACTTGCTATGTATCTATTAGTGAATGTATTTTATTGATAGATAATTGATTTTATAAAAGAATATAGATTAGAAGTATGATAGTTTATGAAGTATTTTGTTGTTGTTTACAGTATAAACTTTGTATCCACATAAATATTAGAAAAAAAAAAAAACTACAACAAAGAAATTTTAATTTAGTCCATAATTCAAAGCGAATCAAGCTATTATTTAATGATTTGGAAATTTTCTAATCCAAACCAAACTGCTATTTAATGATTTTGTTTGAGATGGGAAAAAAAAACAAACCGCAAGTTATAGTTTGGTCTGGTTTTAATGAAAATCAAACCAAATCGATTCGTGTCCTCCCCTACACCATACCTAACCATGATCAAATCACTAAAATAGTTAATATTTCAATTATTATATTTATTTTAATGGTTAAATGGTTGACTGGATGGCTCCGTCGACTCTACCATAAAAACTCCCTTTCTTTATAGCTATCTTTCCCTTTATCACTTTGTATGGTTGTAAATTTAATTTTGATGTTTTACATACCTATGTTCAATTCTGTCACATAAGCATAACTTAAAGTCCAATAGAAAAGGCAAGAAAAATATTATTAAACATTTCCATTCGATGTACAAAAAAGAAGTAGTGATAGGTATTATCAATTATTTAACACTAAAGGATAGCAAATTCATATACATATATAATATAAACATTACCAACACTCCTTTTCCAATTCCATAATAAAGCTAAGCAATAAAATAAGATGTCCAAATAAATCAAACCACTTGACTTTAACTTGCGAACGTTAAGGTTTACTCATTTGAGTGATGATTCAAGTTGAGCTTACATTTTACAATACTTAGACCTGATTAACTGGTAAAGTCAATTGAAGTCAAGTTAAGTACAATATTTATTAAGTTTGATTTGAATTTAAATATTGATTTATTATAATTAAAGTAAAATTAAGTATTTTGAAATAAATCAAATTTAAACGTAATGGAATAAAACTAATTCATCCCGAATGTAATTTTAATCCGTGTTGGAGTTTTAAAAGATTATTCAAATTCAATCTCAATACTCATTTATTTACACCCCTAAATTCATAACACCTACCCTAATATTGGAAATCTTACTTTTCACAGTAAATCTGCAGTTAAAAGAATATTTTCCCACAACAAAATGTGAACATCTTAATTTCATCTTGATTAATCTCCTTTATAGGAATCTTCACAAAAAAAAAAAAAAAAATCATCCCATATTTTTCTGATTTTGATTTATATCCGATCCTCTATGCCACTCTTTTGATAGTATTTACCCTTTCCTTCACTATAACAGGAGGGCAGAAAGAAAAATAACCGAAGATGTCCATTTTATCCGAACATTCCTGTGATCTTCTTCAGTTTGCCCTTTCCTGTCCTTACTCCTTAGTTGATTCGATCTATGATTTTTTTTTTTCCTTTTTCTTCTGTATTTTTCCCTTAAACTAACTGCGAAACAAATAGTACATGACTAAATTAAACTCGGGTAAAAATGTTAGAAAGAAAAATTAAGAAGAAAGTCAATATGCAGTCTACCCGTGTCACTAATTTAAACAATTTAAAATAAAAACATATAAAAAAAAACCGAAGTTTTTGGCATCTTGCCATCCCGTGTTTATCCTCGTTAACCTATTGTAGGGGGCAAAATCTGCATTCCCGGTGTTGAAAGTCCAACACTGATTTGGATTTGACTCATTAGGTTGAATGTTGAGGCCTAGAATGTCTATTTGAGGAAATTGAGATGACTAAAAGAGATTTAGCATAGTAGACTTGGAGCAAGAAGTATTAAATTGGGCCGATACGTCCGCACTCAACTTTCTCGGGATTATGCACTCAAAGAAGTCATCCACAAGCCTAAGAACCCATCATGAGAGGACTCATCTCGTCCGTTGATGATCAATACGATCCAATGGACGTCATGAAGAGCCAAGCTTCATAAGTATCCAAAGCTTTCCTCATTTAAGAAATTCATAAATTCACAAAACATCATTATGTTGCCAAAATACTCTCATAGGAGATCAAATAGAGTTTAGAGCGAATAACACATAATGTCTTCTTTAGAACAGTGAGGTTGTTGTAATATAGCTCATTTACTTGTTACTAGTGTGTTTAAGTTCTCTAAGATTGTCTACTCCTCGTTCATACCTTATTATTCTTAGTCATTCCTTATATATGCTTCCATATCACTCATCTAAGGCAACGTGTAGCACGAAACACGATGCACGCACATGATCATTGCAATAAGATCCACACTAATTGGAGGAGAAAAATAGATAAAGAACTAATTACAAAAACCTTACTTGTATTTTGGTCTATTTGCAAACACATAATAAAAATATAACCTAAATTCCATGCAAAAGTATCAATATCATTAAATATTATTTGAAAAATACATATTAGTATCTTATTAGTCTAAAAAAATTTTAATAAAACTATTTTAAATAAATAAAATATTAAAATTCTTTTAAAAAGCCAAAAGATTGAAAAATAAAATGTAAAATTAACTTATTTCTAAATTTATTACATAATATTGACATTTCTAATTAAACTCAGATCACTTATTTATGAAAAAAAAAACACACAAATAAGTTAAAACACAAGTAGGATTTTAACTATTAACCCATAAATAAATAAATACAAAGGATAATGTACCATTTGTCAAAGACTACTTTGCAACATTAAAACATAATACAAAGTAGACATGAAATTGACTCGATACATGGGGCTTTTTACAATCTTGTCAATAAATTGTCAAATTTATTAAATTCTTTTTTTAATTGTTTTCATCTTTTCTTATACCATGACATGAATAATATCTTTTTTTTTCTTTTATTTTAAGTTCTTAGCAAGAAAATGCAATTAAAAACCTCTTTATGGAGAACTTTAATAAATAAAGCAAATTTCTTCAACAAGAGAAAATTCGATTGGGCTTAAATTTTAATAAAAAATTGAAAGCTTCGGCATCTTCGCATCCCGTGTTTTATCCATGTTTATCTTGTTTATCTAACTGTTGGGACGACTAATTGGAGAAGAAAAACAAATAAATAAATAAATAAATACAAAAGAATAAGATCCCATTTGCCAAAGATTAGGGACTAAATGTTTGCCCCATTCAAATACAATATAAATATAGCATGAAATTAACCTAGTAAATGGGGCTTTGTACAATCCTGTCACTAAATCCTCAAATATATTAAATTCTTTTTGAATTTTTCATCTTTTCTTATACCATGAGTCCATGACATAACATAAATCATTTATTCTTTTTTTTTTTTTTATCTTAAGTTCTTAGCATGAAAATCTAAATTGAAACCTCTTTATAGAGAACTTTCATAAATAAAGCGAAATTTTTAAATAAAAGAAAATTGGATGCTTAGCTTAAACTCTAATTTAAAAAAAAAAATGAATGAAAGCCTTAGCATCCGAACATCCGACCATTATCCTTGCTTACCTAACAATAAGGAGAACAAATTGGAAAAGAAAAATAAATAAATACAAAAGAGTAGTGTCTCATTTGCATAAAATAAGCAACGGCATGTTTGCACCATACAAATACAATACAGCTATAGATATGAAATTGACTTAATACATGTGGGATTTTGCAGTCTTGTCATTAAATCCCTTTTGAATTTTTGCATCTTTTCTCATACCAGGACATAAATAATTTCTGTTTTATTTTATTTAAGTTCTTAGCATAAAAATCTAAATTAAAAATCTCTTTGTAGAGATCTTTCATAAATAAAGCAAAATTCTTAAATAAGAGAAAATTAGATGCTCAGCTTAAACTCTTACAAAAATATTTTTTTGAAAGCTTTGACATCTTGACATCCACATTTATCCTTGTTTGGGGAGAACAAGTTGGAGAATAAAAATAAATAAATAGAAAAGGATAGCGTCTCATTTGCCAAAAAAAGCAACTGGATGTTTGTAGTTTGTACCATTCAGATACAATACAAACATAGACATGAAATTGACCAAATACATGGGGCTTTATAAATCGTCAAATTTATTAAATTCTTTTTTTCTTTTTTTTTTCTTTCATTTTTTCCTCATACAAAGACATTAAAAATTTTTCTTTTTTATTTTATTTTAAGTGATTTTCATGAAAATCTAATTTAAAAACCTCTTTATAGAGATCTTTCATAAATAAAGCAAAATTATTAAATATTTGAAAATCCGATGCTTAGCTTAATAATCTTTTTAAATTGAAAGCTTTTGCATCTTGACACTCGATGTTTCTCCTTGTTTACCTAACAGTTGGAACAACTAATTGGACAAAAAATTAATAAATACAAATGGATAACATCCCATTTTACCAAATATGAGCAATTGCACATTTGCACCATCTAGATACAATACACACATATATATACATTAAATTGATACATGGGGACTTTTCACAATCCTATCAATAAATCGTCGATTTTATTAAATTCTTTTATGAATTTTTCTCTTCTTTCCTTATACCATGGCATAAATGATTTCTTTTTTCTTTTATTTTAAGTTCTTAGCATGAAAATCTAAATTGGAAACCTCTTTATAGAATTCTTAAATAAGAGACAATTCAATGCTTGGCTTAGACTTTTATTTAAAAAGAAAAAAAATTAAAAAGCAGGATCTTAACATCTCACGTTTATCCTTGTTTACCCAACAATCAGGAGAACTAATTGGAGAAGAAAAATAAATACATACATGCAAAAGGATACCTTTCTTTAAGATATTCTGTTTGGATGGTCTCTTTTTCATTTATATTTATTTTTATATCGAAATAAAATATAAATATGTTCGATTTGTATCTATATTTTATTATATTTGATCTATTTAATCTTTTTACGAGAACTATCAATATTAATAAATAATTTATTAAAAAATTTTAAAAAATTCTGCATTTACCCAAAAAAAAAAAAAGCTAACCAAACAGACCCAGGAGTCATTTTACAGTCCTATCAATAAATCACGAAATTTATTAAATTCTTTTTTGAGTGTTTGAATCTTGTGGTATACCATGACATAAATAATTTCTTTTTTTCCATTTCCTTTTACTTTAAGTACTTAGCATGAAAATTTAAATAAAAAAACCTCTTTATAGAGATCTTTCATAAATAAAGCAAAATTATTAGTAGAATTCTTACATAAAAGAAAATTTTTATACAGATCTTCTATATATAAACTTTTGGTATCTAGACATCCCGTGCTTATCCATGTTTGTCTAACTGTTGGGAGATGGAGAGGAAAAATAAATAAATAACTAAGGTCCGCCACTGCACATCACATGACACGAAAAATTTCTCATAATTTAAGTTTTTAGCATGAAAATTTTAAATTAATAACCTCTGTATAGGAAAATTTTTAAATACGAGTTAAACTTTTATAACAAAGTTTATTATTTTCATGGCAATAGTCAGATATTAACTTGTTATTTATTTAGTTTTTCTTCATGTTATTGTCCAAAAGTCGGAAGATTCACCATACCGATAGCTTCATACAAAACCCGTTTTTCACCTTCTTGTTGCAAGAGCAATAAATCCATGGATATCAGAAGAACTAAACCGACTGAAACCATACATTAAAGCTTAGCATGCAAACGTTTCGGTTCAGATCATTTGTCCAGAAAATAGTAGATAATTTTATTTATAAAAAAATCAATCAGATCAAATACAAATAAGATACAACTAAGATCAAAACAAAATCAAATAATCCAAATAAACCCAAAATAAATTAGTAGTGCGCCAAATCAAATTAAAGAAATCCAATGGAGCTGGTAATAACCATTAAATATAATAATAAAGACATACTAAATAGTAATCATTATATAAAAACAAAGAAAATGATAGGCAACGCACCCAACCTTATGAAAATTTTAAAATCAAAAATACCCCCACCAACCCCCACCAATCGTTTAGTATTACCAACTCCAAAATCCTACACAAACCTACATTTGACAAATCACAAATGCAGAGAAAGCCAACTTAAACCCATTGCCAACTTCGCATATTTTCTTCCACTCCCACAAACATGAAACAAAAACATTATTACAATTACAAACCATAATAAAAGCCAAGTCGCTTGGTATTCAAACAAAATTTGATAATTGACTGCCAGGGCAGGCTACCAGCAACCGGTTATTGATTAAAGAGCAACCAAAAAAACAGGCAAGTAAATCTAAATTCATATTTGGTAAATTTAAGCTTCAGCTACAAAGATCAGATAACAATTCCAACATTAGCGCAATATGAATATATGATCCAACAAAGAACAGAAATGTATGTAAGACCGCTTAATCGACTGAATCAGAACCGCATTGCAGCAAGAAGAAACATTCTGCAGTAAGCAGATACAACGCATATCAATCCATACAGTCTATCCAACCATTATTCTCTCCCAAATGATAAGCAGATGATCATCAATAACGATGAGACCTCCTTTAGCTTCCAACCTTCATTCCTCTACCCAACAACTACTTTCAAATCTTAAAACCTACAATGTCTAACACAACAACAAATGTAGAAAAAGAAAAACAAACAATCCAACCATGTTCATTGGTGTATAGTTCCTCCGCAAAATTCCATGCCTTGCACATCCTTGCTCAGTACCTGTAGTGAGGGGGCTTGTAAGGTCCATCAACGGGCACACTGATGTAGTCAGCTTGCTCCTTGGTGAGCTTGGTCAATTTAGCACCAAGCTTGCCAAGGTGAAGAGCAGCAACCTTCTCATCAAGGTGCTTAGGCAAGACGTAGACCTCCTTCTTGTACTTGCCAGAGGCCTTCTCCTTCCAGAGCTCAAGCTGGGCAATCACTTGGTTGGTGAAAGAGCAGGACATCACAAAGCTGGGATGACCAGTGGCACATCCCAAGTTCATGAGACGACCCTCAGCCAAAACAATGATACCACTGTTGGTATCGGGGAAGACCCAGCGGTCGGTTTGGGGCTTGATGGTAATGCGCTTGACACCGGGGAAGTTCTCAAGACCAAGCATATCAATCTCATTGTCGAAATGACCAATGTTGCAGACAATGGCATTGTTCTTCATCTTCCTCATGTGGTCGACCATGATGATGTCCTTGTTACCAGTGGTGGTCACGAAGATGTCAGCCTCAGAGACAACATCCTCAAGAGTGAGGACTGGGATACCTTCCATAAGAGCCTGGAGAGCGCAAATGGGATCGATCTCGGTGACAATGACACGAGCACCAGCTTGCTTGAGTGCAGCAGCACAACCCTTGCCAACATCACCATAACCGCAGACAACAGCAACTTTACCAGCAATCATAACATCAGTAGCCCTCATGAGACCATCAGGAAGAGAGTGGCGGCAACCATACAGGTTATCGAACTGTTCAAAAACAAAGACAAACAAGTAAATCAAAATCGGAAAACATCGTTTTCACATAGTTTTTCAATTCAATAAACCCCAAACCCAGATCATTAAGAGAGAAAACTAGATCAAGCTATCTTTTAGCAAAAACAATCTAAAAGCATAACAAAATTTACTAGACAGAGACTATATCCTGAAGAGAAGACAGCAGCATTATTATTTTCTTAACTTGAAAGAGCCAAGTACATTAGAACAACTAAAATAGAGTAACTTCTTCACGCCCAACAAAGGTAATAACAAAACAGAACCACAAAACCCTAGATCTAACCAGAACTGAAATTGATAACACTAAATCTACAACTTCAGGAAAAACAGATACCCAGATGAACACGGATCTAGAACACATAGAATCAACAAAAACATAAAAATTACCTTGCTCTTGGTAACAGAATCATTGACATTAATAGCAGGGAACAAGAGGGTTCCGTTCGCTTGCATCTGATACAACCTCTTAACACCAGTAGTGGTTTCCTCAGAAACACCAACCAATCTCTCCTTCATCTTATGATACTTCTTAGGATCGCTCTTCAAACCATCCCTAATCAAACCCAATACAATCTGGAACTCAGCGTTGTCAGTTGAAGCCGGGTCAGGAAGCTGCCCAGTCTTCTCATAAACCTCCTCAGCTTTAACACCCTCATGGATCAGAAGCGTAGCATCACCACCATCATCGACAATAAGATCGGGTCCACCACCAGGACCCCAGTCGAGAGCCCTCTCCGTGCACCACCAGTACTCCTGGAGGGTCTCTCCCTTCCATGCGAACACCGCAGCGGAGTCGCGGGCGATCGCAGCTGCGGCATGGTCTTGGGTGGAGAAGATGTTGCAAGAGCACCAGCGGACTTCGGCACCAAGTGCGGTTAGGGTTTCAATGAGGACAGCGGTTTGGATGGTCATGTGGAGGGATCCGGTGATACGGGCACCTTTCAAGGGTTGGGACGGGCCAAATTCGGAACGGCACTTAATGAGTCCGGGCATTTCGACTTCGGCCAACTGGATCTCGAGACGGCCGAAGTCCGCTTGGGACATGTCCTTGACCTTATACTCACGACCGCTGCTAGTCTTCTCGACGACAGGAGCCATGACTACAGTACAAAGACAAGGAAGAAAAAGAAAGAGTAGGAGGAAGAAGTAAGAATTGGGTCGCCTGTCTTTCTTGCTTTCTCTATCACTATTACACACAAAATTTCGGAGATATTTGTGAGAAGGAGAGGAGAAGAAGAAGAGGCGAAGAGCGAAGGATCAAGGAGTGGGTTTGACGGTATAAATAGATTACAAGGCCGAGATTGGATCTCGGGGTTGGTGGATTTGGTGAGATGGTATGCGGAAATGTTTTAGCGCAGCAGCCATGGTCCGGAGAAATTTTGATATGATGCGTAATTTTTAATGTTTTTAATATATGATAATGTAATAGGTAGTTTTAAAAATAATTATTATTCATATATTTATATATTAAAAATTATATATTATGTGTATATTATATATGATGTGTAATACTCATATAATAGTTATTTAGATTGATGATGCCATAAGATGATCGATTGGTGTCTTATTAATGAGAGGGGAAAAAAAATTAAATGGGTTTGATTTAATTTACATTATGAATTGTGACTGCCAATCTAACGTCATAAAAAGTTAATATAATATGATTACAAAGTTTGTTAATATAAAATTTCTGGGTTTTCATAAGAACTTGAATATCTATAAGGCAATAATCTTTATCAAAGATATGGGGAGTTGGGGACATCATCAGTGCAATCAAAATTATTGAGTACATGGTTAATACCTTAATATTGATATATAAAATGATATGGCACGTGTAATGTTTTAAGTGTCATATATTAAAAATTATCTATAATATATTAGATGCGTGTTATATAGCTTTATCTATATCTACAATATAATTTATAATATATATTAAATCATATCAAATATAGTTAAAAATCAATACAGTAATACAAATAAGTTATATGACATTTGATAATGTAAGGTACAGAGTATTTGTCTTATATAGTGTTTATAATATTGTTATGTGAAATGATATAAGAAGATAATTATAGAAAAAACATTAAAATAAATAAAACTTTAACAATAAAAAAAAATAATAGAGCTTACGGAAAAAAACAAAATAAAAATTATAATGAAAAGACCAAATACAAGTAATAGAAGACACAATTTACTGATAAATATTTGTAACCAAGTTACAAATGAGAATGATAGTTGTATTTATATATAATAACAATGATTAAACATAGTATTTTCATGTAAAAACGTCCTCCATTTTGTAATGGGAAAGAAAAACAAAAACAAAATAAAATGGGAGTATTTGATGCTTTCTTATATGCATTGCAAGCTACAAAGGCATGTTGCAAATATAATGTGAACTTGTCAAGATGAGCTTTAATAATTAATTTGATGCCTCGGTTGATTTGTAAAGCTAATAGGATTGTTTGTGGATGCTAGGGAAATTTATTAAAGCGACTTCATTAATAATTGAGTTCAAATTTGGCGATTAGAGAAGATATAAACTTGTTGCACAAAGAGGATGGTCACACTTGGAAGTTGAGACTACTCATTATAAGTAGCAACTGCAATTTGCTCAGCAAAGAAAATTTCATGGAGCACATAGTAGTTAAGGATATCCAAACACTTCAATCTACTTTCGATTGTTGTTTTTTTTTTTTTATCAAATGTGGCTACTGTCACAAATAACCTTGTAGTCTAGTGGCATCTCCTCTAAACTCTTATGTAAGATATATTAGGTCCGATTCCCCCTCTTCCTTCTTCTCTTTATATGGCAAAAAAAGAAAAAAAAGGCTAATGTCTATTCTCATTAGGTTGCACCCTAAAGAAAAAATGGGATGTGTTGTAATTTTAAAGTTTCTCAATTCTCGTTACATTTATCTCATTTAATGTTATTTGTTTGTATATGTGAAATAAATAATCTTTTAGCCAAAAATATGAAAGCAATCTATAAAGTAATCTTTTAAGGTAGGGCTTAAGGCACTTATAAGCCCCCACTTCGACCTTTCCCTACTATAGTCTTTTAAATGTAGGATGACATAGGCATTATTTATTAATCCCGACTAAATTCTTTTACATTACCATTCAAAGAGGAGTTTGTCTATTCTACACTTACTATTCACTATAAATGTCGTAATCCCATTAAAATGGTCACGTACATGTCACATGAGTCTCACATAATATATGATCCTAAGTGAAAACTAAATGACACTTGATAAAAATGGCTAAAAGAATAATAAGAAGGAACAAGCAATTTCAACATTTTGAATGCACAAGTAGGTGATACTTGAGCCTTGCACATTAACTTCGCGATTATTGAGAGATAAAGTCTAATATTTGCTTGAGTTTGCTAAGAGTTAATGTCAATACCTTTCTTCCTAATTGCAGTAGTTTGTCCAAAAGAAGTTGCAAGTATACAAACTGGTCCAACTATCATTGTTTCAATCCCATCAAATCAAATAGCCCCAAATAATTTCGATATATAAATCGAATTTCTTAGACCTTGCCACATAACAAATGGAGTTAAGCACAAATGCATAGTCAACTTAACCTAATATTTAAATATAAGAACCTCTATACCCACATAACATAATTTTATTATATCATTGGCCTCATATGTATGCATGAGAGAATAGGTAAACCATTTTATTTTTAGTGAACATATTAATGTTGGGAATCGAAACTAAGTTACTTGCTTTTTATGTAGCATTCTTTGCTTATATTATTTTTGATTGCATAGCATTTTACAAATATGTTTTTTCAAACCCATTATTGTTAAATGCATAGAGAATTTGATCATATATGATCTTTTTAATCCACTTTCTAATGTGCTATCTTATCATGCTTGCATTAATGGTTAATTACATATAATAGTGTGTGTTTTGCATATTCATGGTATGTTCTTGAATCTTGATATTATATAGATCTTTCATAAATAAAGTAGAACTCTTAGTAGAATTCTTATATAAGAGAATATTTGATGATTGTCTTAAACTTCCATATTAAAAAAAATAAAAAATGAATTCTTTGGTATCATGACATCAGTGTTCATCCTTGTTTGTCTAACTAGTAGAACTTAGAAGGACAGATTGGAGAGGAAAAATATGCCACCGCATATTTGAATTTTTCCCCCCTTCTTATACCATGACAAAAATAATTTCTTGTAATTCAAGTTTTTAGCATGAAAATTTAAATTAAAAACCTTTTGTATAGAAAATTTATTAAATAAGATTCAAAAACCTTTACAACAAAGTTAATTATTTTCATGGCAATAGTCGAATATAGCCATTTAACGTATTAAAAATAATCAATATTGATTAAAATGATAATATCTCTTTCAAAAAATATTAACTTGATTTTTTTTTTTTGCCCAAATATTAAATTGATATTTATTTGGATTATTTTCTGTTATCGTCCAAAAGTCTGAAGATTTACGATGCCCATATATAAAACCCATTCGGTATGCTTTCATTTTGGTTCAAATTATTTATTAAAAAATAAATACTGATTAAAAATAGATTGTTTGTCTAGAGATAAATATATTAAAAACATATTTTTATCTATAAAAAAATAAAAAGACTAGAAACAAATAAAACAAACAGTCTAAATAAACCCAAAATAAATTACTAATGCGCCTAACCAAATTAAAGAAATCCAATCCTAGTAATAACTATTAAATATAATAATCACGACACAAAAACACAGAAAATGATTGGCAAAAACAACCAACCTCATGAAAATTTTAAAAACCACAAAAATATCCCCACCAACATCACCAACCTTTTACTATTACCAACTCCAAAATCCTACATAAACCTAATTGACAAAAAAATTCTAGTTGTTATTGACTGCCATGGCAAGCTACCAACAACAGGTTATTGATTGATGCGTAGCCGAAAACACAAGCTAGTAATCTAGCTTCATATTTGGTAAATTTAAGCTTCAACCATAAAGATCAGATAACAATTCCAACGTTAGCACAATATGAAAAGATCATCCAACAAAGAACAGAAATGTATCCCCTTAATCGACTGAATCAGAACTGCACTACAGCAAAAAGAAACATTCTGCAGCCAGCAGATACAATGTATATCTATCCGTATAGTCCATCCAAACATTATTAGTTCCCAAATGATAAGCAGATATAAGTTGCTCATCGATAAAGATGAGTAACTTTAGCTTCCAACCTTCATTCCACAACCCAACAACTACTTCAAAACCTAGAAAGTCTACACATGAACAAATGTAGAAAAATAAAAACAAACAATCTCATTGGTGTATAGTTCCTCCACCAAATTCCATGGCTTGCATATCCCTGCTCAGTACCTGTAGTGAGGAGGCTTGTATGGTCCATCAACGGGCACACTGATGTAGTCAGCTTGCTCCTTGGTGAGCTTGGTCAATTTAGCACCAAGCTTGCCAAGATGAAGAGCAGCAACCTTCTCATCAAGGTGCTTAGGCAAGACGTAGACCTCCTTCTTGTACTTGCCAGAGGCCTTCTCCTTCCAGAGCTCAAGCTGGGCAATCACTTGGTTGGTGAAAGAGCAGGACATCACAAAGCTGGGGTGACCAGTGGCACATCCCAAGTTCATAAGACGACCCTCAGCCAAAACAATGATACCACTGTTGGTATCGGGGAAGACCCAGCGGTCAGTTTGGGGCTTGATGGTAATGCGCTTGACACCGGGAAGTTCTCAAGACCAAGCATATCAATCTCATTGTCAAATGACCAATGTTGCAGACAATGGCATTGTTCTTCATCTTCCTCATATGGTCACCATGATGATGTCCTTGTTACCAGTGGTGGTCACGAAGATGTCAGCCTCAGAGACACATCCTCAAGAGTGAGAACGGGATACCTTCCATAAGAGCCTGGAGAGCGCAAATGGATCGATCTCGGTGACGATGACACGAGCACCAGCTTGCTTGAGTGCAGCAGCACAACCCTTGCCGACATCACCATAACCGCAGACAACAGCAACTTTACCAGCAATCATAACATCAGTAGCCCTCATGAGACCATCAGGAAGAGAGTGGCGGCAACCATACAAGTTATCGAACTATTCAGAAACAAAGACAAATAAATAAATCAAAATTGGACAGCATCGTTTTCACATAGATTTTCAATCCAACAAACCCTAAACCAAGATCATTAAGAGAGAAAACTAGATCAAGCTATCTTTAAGCAAAAAGAATCTAAAAGTATATCAAAATTTAATGGACAGAAACTAAATCCTGAAAAGAAGACAGCAACATTATTATTTCCTTTAATTGAAAGAGCCAAGCACAATAGAACAACTAAGATCTAACCAGCACTAAAATCAATAACATAAAATCTGAAAAACAGAGACGCAGATGAACACGGATCTAGAACACATAAACCCAGATCTAGAATCAACAAAAACATAAAAATTACCTTGCTCTTGGTAACAGAATCATTGACATTAATAGCAGGGAACAAGAGGGTTCCGTTAGCTTGCATCTGATACAACCTCTTAACACCAGTAGTGGTTTCCTCAGAAACACCAACTAATCTCTCCTTCATCTTATGATACTTCTTAGGATCACTCTTCAACCCATCCCTAATCAAACCCAACACAATCTGGAACTCAGCATTGTCAGTCGAAGCCGGGTCAGGAAGCTGCCCAGTCTTCTCATAAACCTCCTCAGCTTTAACACCCTCATGGATCAGAAGCGTAGCATCACCACCATCATCGACAATAAGATCCGGTCCACCACCAGGACCCCAGTCGAGAGCCCTCTCCGTGCACCACCAGTACTCCTGGAGAGTCTCTCCCTTCCAAGCGAACACCGAAGCGGAGTCGCGGGCGATCGCAGCCGCGGCATGGTCTTGGGTGGAGAAGATGTTGCAAGAGCACCAGCGGACTTCGGCACCAAGTGCGGTTAGGGTTTCAATGAGGACAGCGGTTTGGATGGTCATGTGGAGGGATCCGGTGATACGGGCACCTTTCAAGGGTTGGGACGGACCAAATTCGGAACGGCACTTAATAAGCCCGGGCATTTCGACTTCGGCCAACTGGATCTCGAGACGGCCAAAGTCGGCTTGGGACATGTCCTTGACCTTATACTCACGACCGCTGCTGGTCTTCTCGACGACACAAGCCATGATTACAGTACAAAGGCAAGGAAGAAGAAGTAAGAGTAGAAGGAAGAAGCAAGAATTGGGTCGCTTGTCTTTCTTGCTTTCCCTCTCACTATTACACACAAAATTTCGGAGAAATTTGCGAGAAAGTGAGGAGAAGAAGAAGAGGCGAAGAGCGAAGAACCATGGACGGGGTTTGAGGGTATAAATAGATTTACAGAGAGGAAATCGACGGTCGAGATTGGATGGTGGTGGTTGGTAGATCTGCTGAGATAGCATTCTGAAATGTTTTAGCCTAGCAGCCATATCGGAAAAATTTTTGAGTGGTGATGTATATCATATGATATATATATATGACATGTAATTTATAATAATTTCTTAATATATGGATAATGTAATTTATAATTTTTTAAATGATAATTATCATTTCCATATTTATGTATTAAAAAATTATTAAAAGTTATACACCAATATATACTAAAGGTCATTGAGTTTTCTTCTTTTTAGTAATAGCATAACACCAATTGTGTCTTAATTTGCTAATGTCTTATTTTGCTGATTTTCTAATGAAAGGGAAAAGATAAAAAAAAAAAAAGAATGGGTTTGATTTGGTTTACATTTTGAATTATGGTTGCCTATGTGATGTTATAAAAACTTAATCTGGTAATATTACAAGGTTTGTTGATATGAAAGTTCTAGGTTTTTATAAGAACTTGAATATCTATAAGGCAATAATCTTTATCAAAGATATGGGGCATCATCAATGCAATCAAAATTACTAAGTATATGGTATTATTAAATACCTTAATATTGATATATAAAATGATATGGCATGTGTAATATTTTAAGTGTCATGTATTAAAAATTATCTATAATATATTAGATGCGTGTTATATAACTTTATCTATGTCTATAATATAATCTATAATATATATTAACTCACATCAAATATAGTTGAAAATTTATATATTAATATGAATAAGTTATATGATATTTGATAATGAAAGTACAGAGTATTTGTCCTATATAGTATTTATAATCATTGGTATGTGAAATGACATAAGAAGATAATTATAAAAAAAAAACTAAATTAAATCAAACTTTAATGATAAAAAAAAAAAAATAATAGAGCTTAGGGAAAAAAAAAAACAAAAAAAACAAAAGACGTTTTGGTACCACGGAAACAAAATTTATAATGAAAAGACCAAATACGAGTAATAGCAAGCACAATTTACATATAAATATTTGTAACCAAGTTACAGATGAGAATGATAGTTGCATTTATGTATGATAACAATGACAAAACATAGTATCCTCATGTAAAAATATCATCCACGTTGTAATGGGAAAGAAAATCAAAATCAAAATAACTTGGGAGTATTTGATGCCTTCTTTTATGCATCAAATGCATTGCAAGCTACAAAAGCAAGTTGCAAAAATAGTGTGAACTAGTCAAGATGGGCTTTAATAATTAATTTGATGCCTCGGTTGATTCGCAAAGCTAATACGATTGTTTGTGGATGCTAAGGAAATTTGTTAAAGTGACTTCATTAATAATTGAGTCCAGCTTTGGCGATTAGAGAAGGATAAAACTTGTTGCACAAAGATGATGGTCACACTTGGAAGTTGAGACTAACTCATTATAAGTAGAACCTGCAATTTGCTTAGTAAAGAAAATTTCATGGAGCACACAGTAGTTAAGGATATCCAAACACTTCAATCGACTTTCGATTATTGTTCTTTTTCTTTTATCAAACGTGGCCAATGTTTGTTCTCACTGGGTTGCACCTTAAAGAAAAAATGAGATGTGTTGTAGTTTTAAAGTTTCTCGGCTCCCATTTAGACATCATCACGGGGCGGTTCCGAACCGGGAACCATCCCGAACGTCACGGCGGTTCTGACCCAGGAACCGCCCCGTCGGTGACGGTTCCGAACCGTCTAAGGACCGCAGGAACCGGCGGGTCCAAGCGGTTCACGTGGTGGAACCGGCGGTTCCAACGGGTCCGGAACCGCCATATATATTGAAATTTAAAAAAAAAAAAAAAAAAGAAGAAGAAGAAGAAGACATGCAGGTGCGTGGGGATTGTTCTTGGGGGGGGGGGGGGGGGGGGGGGGGGGGGGGGTAGGGTGTAAGATTTTGGTTTTGTTTATATTTTTTTTCAAAAAAAAAAAAAACGGTTCGTGAACCGGAACCGAAACCGCCAGAACGGCAGTTCCTTGGAACCGTGAACCACCCCGGCTCTGGCGGGTTCGGTTCCGGTTCCACGAAATGTGGAACCGTGAACGGCGGTTCGGTTCGGGTCCGGAATCGACCCGAACCGTGCCGATGTCTACTCCATTACATTTGCCTCATTTAATGTCATTTCTTTGTTTATGTGAAATAAATAATCTTTTGGCAAAAAATATGAAAGTAGTCTAGAATGTAATTTTTTAGGTTAGGGGATAGGGCACTTATAAGCCTTCGCTTCAGCCCGTCCTTACTATAGAGTCTTTTAAATGTAGGATGTCATTTATTAATCCCGACTAAATTCTTCTACATTATCATTCAAAGTAGTTTTTTTCTATTCTACACTTACTACTCTCTAGAAACATAGTAATCCCATTGAAATGGTCCCGTGCATGTTAAATGTGTCTCACATAGTATACAATTCTTAGGCAACAACTAAATGACACTTGATAAAAATGACTGAAAGAATAATAGGGAGAATTTACAAGCAATCTTAGCATTTCGAATGCATAAGTAGACAACATTTGAATCTTGTGCATCAACTTTGCAATTTTTGAGCAATAGAGTCTAATATTTGCTTGAGTTTGCTAAGAGTTAATGCTAATACCTTTCTTCTAATTATAGTGGTTTGTGTAAAAAGAGGTTGCAAGTATACAAAATGGTCCTACTATCCTTGTTTCAAGCCCATCAAATCAAAAGGCCCCACATAATTTCAATATTAAATCTAATTTCTTGGGCCTTGTCACATAACCAATGGAGTTAAGCACAAATGCATAGTCAACTTAATCTAATATTTAAATATAACAATTTTCAATTTCCACACCATTCACCATAATCTTATTATATCATTGGCCTCATATGTATGCATGAGAGAATGTGTAAACCATTTTATTTTTAGTGAATATATTAATGTTAGGAATTGTAACTGAGAAGTTTCTTGCTTTTTAAGTAACATTCTTTGCTTATATTATTGTTGATTGCATAGGATTTTACAAATATGTTTTTTCAAATCCATTATTGTTAAATGCATAGAGGTTGTGCTCATATATGATCTTTTTAATCTACTGTCTAGTGAGCTATCTTATCATACTTGTAGTAATGGTCATGTAATATTATGTGTGTTTTACATAGTTATGGTATTTTCATAATATTATACTAGTTTAGTCATATTTGCCAATGGAGGTTATGTTCATATATGTGTTTTTAAATTCACTGTCTAGTATGCTGTCTTATCATACTTACATTAATGGTAAAGTAATATGTGTTTTACATTCTTGAATCTTGATATTATAATAATTCAGTTAGATTTTCCCACTTGAATTGAATCATAAACCAATACACATAATTTGAACTAAACAATCAACCTATCTGTGTTGAAAAAACCAATTTTTAATATGATACAATATGTTTTAATTCAATTCATGAAAAAACTAAGTGCATAAATTCACCATTCCAAATCTGTTAACTAGGATACAATAACTAAGTTAGTGTTTTACTATCTTTGAGAATGAGTAATTACATAACCTCTAGCTATAACAACAATTATATTTTTATCCTCACTTTTACAATTAACATAAATGAGTGACTCCTTCATTAGATATTATTGGCATATGCATTGTTGAGTAAATGCACAAATTTTATAATATAGAGGTTAAGAAAAATGTGTAACCCGTACTTAACCAACTAGTGTGCTGGATTCGATGTAGTAATAAATAGTTTGGGAGTTACTAGGCTATGTCCACATGGAGACAAAAGTTAAGCATTTGATTGATGCTTGCTACTCTAGTTTATGTCTAAATAGATTTGAATTTAAAATTACTGGCTATAGTTAACTAATGTGTGGGAAAACACAAAGGAAACTCTTTACATAAAAGTGTAAGCCTATGACCATTATTCTTTGGGTTGAGTTTGCTATGAGTAAATTGTACAATTGATCAAGTAAGGTCTTGTGAAATTCAATATAACCCATTCCCAATTATGGGTGATGTAATTCTCTTTATAGCAAAAAAAAAAAAATCTCGTTAAGGTAGTTTTTTCCATAGGATGTGCCTAATGATATAGTCTAATTACACTATTTTAGGTTAAAGAATGTGGATTCTCCTATTTTATGTGCTATGATTCACAATTTCAACCTTATACAAGTGAATTTTAGTAATTTTTGTCAAAATCATTGTTGCATGCATTTTCAAACAAGCATGATGGGTTTAAACAAGAGTTAAAGTCCAACTCTAACATTCAAACAACTTGATGTATTAAAACTAGTGGGTTAATCATAAATTAGTAAAAGTAATAAACCCAAAACATCAAAAATCTCAAGCATTTAGTCACATTATATGACAAGCCCAAAAAGAACTAAACTTAAAATGCCATTAAAAAATCACCATTCCACGATAAATGATTTAGACACGTTACTAATAGAGAAAAACAAGAAAAAGCACCAATCCAACAGAAAAATACTCTTATATTAGGGTTTAGAAGAAATTATGGTCGCTTTACAAAAACCTTAATCCGCAATCGAGTAAATCCATGCTTCACATGTGTTTCCAAGCTTTGAATACAATAAAAATGACTAAAATATACTACCCTACCCTAAGTTATACTATCATACAAAAGAAAAAGTGCAGTATAATACAAAATGGACAGCTTTCACATAAGAGGCAAGACATCCTATATATAATTTGTAGATGACATCTAGATAACATGACATCTAGTGTTTGGATGCTGGACATGTTTTAAGTATAGACTAAGTAAGGCTTTTTCATATATACATCGGGTTTAAGTAAGGAGTATGGGGGTGGAAAGAGGAAAACTCATCTCAACTTTGATTTATCTTTAAACCATTTGGTTTTCTTCTCATTAGCATTTGCACCATACTTGAAAAACACATAAAATTTTGGGGATTTCACAAATAACCCTTCTGAACTTTTACCAATATGCGGATTCATCTCATTAGCTCTCAAACTGAGCCTTTTGATCCCTTAAACTTTAAAAAATTAGCACAGTTAGGGATAGTTAATATTTTTTAATGAACCTATGGGGTAAATATGCACATAAGTAAAAGTTTGAGAGGGTATTTTGTAACTCTCAACGTTTTGTTTTAACGAAAAATGCTAAATATCCTTAACTGTGCAAATTTTTGAAAGTTTATGGGTCAAAATGTTCACTTTAACAATTCAAGGGGTAAATCTGTACTAAGGTAAAAGTTTAGGGACTAATTTGCAATTTCCCCAAAAATTTTCCATTCAAATAATGTTGATTCTACTTTACATGCTATTTGCCAACTTTTTGATATTTTTAACAAATCTAAAATCATTAATTGCATGTAATTGAACCTCAATTATGCACTAAAGGCAAATCAAATTATGCTAGACACATTGGATATGTACAAGTTTATCAAACACCTTGTTTTCCACAATCGCTAAGAGTGTGATAAAAGCAAGGTCACACTTATAGATCCGGTTGGATAAAAAATCTAACGATTGAGCTTATATTTATGGGTCAATACTATTTAGAATAACTAGGTTTTTTTTTTGGAATAATGTTAAAAATGGTACATAAACTTTTGCCAAAAGTTTAATTAAATATCTGAAGTTTGGTTTTAAAAAACTTGATATTTAAACATAATTTTCATAAACTTTTTTCATATTTAAAGTTTGGTTTTGACAATATTAATATATGAATAAAGTTTTTATAGACTTTTTTCATACCTGATTGAACTTGCTTTAGGTATGAAAAAAGTCCCGAAAACTTTCTTTAGGTTCAAAAAATTGTCAAAACCAAACTTCAGGTATGAAAAAAGTCCACAAAAATTTTATTTATGTACCAAATTGTTCAAAATGAAACTTCAAGTACTTAATTGAATATTTTGTAAAAGTTTAGGTACCATTTTTGTCACTAACACCCCCCTCCTCTTTTATTTCCTTTTGTTTATCTTTTATCATCTCTTTACATTACGAGACATTGTTTAGCCAATGTGCTGACTATTTGTTCTCTTTGTATAACACTTTTGTTAACAAGAATATTTCAACCCTTATTGTAAAAGAGATGTGCACTTTGGATCTTCTTTTAGACTTCATCTCTTTATTGTTGTTAAGATTTCGTACGTGTGTAACTCACGTTAATTAAATGATATTTGTCTTTTTGGTAAAAAACTATTAGGATTTGTCTTTGATTGCAAAGTAGCAACATAATAATATTTACTAATAATCAAATAAACCTTCATGCATATACTCTATTGAACCTCCTTTGAATAGAGCTATCTTCCTTTACTTTGATCAAATAAGAGTCAGAACCATTCTTGTCAAAATCCTTGCCCATAACCTTGACAAACTCCAGAACCAATACGTTCTTCCTAACAAAATGTTATGAATTCATAACTTTCTAGTACTTTTGATCTTTTGCTAATATAACATTCTCTAACATTTTTTACACCAAATTGCTTAAGCTTGCATCCTAACTTAATTCATTGGTCCACAATTCACTATATTTAAGTTTAATACGCAACTTTCACAAAAATTATAAGTCTAATATGTATCTTTAAGTAATTTTATATGATTTGTTGTTATTATATCCACAATAGATTTGTACCTTTTATTTAAACCAAACTTTTTTTTGGCTAAGTGTCACGCTCCAAGGGGTATCTTAAACATGGCAGTCCGTTGTACACAATACTAAAGCTTAAAAATGGACTACCTTAGTCAACAAAGGCTTCCATATCATATACAAGGCATACATCACAACCAAAGGAATGCATTGGAGTAGCGCAATTTACATTGATAATAATTAAGTAACAAGGTAAGGAGATATATATATAAAACATAACATGGTTGATTACATTCTTAGGGCATACCCACTATTGTCTTCAAGTCAATACAAAAACACTTCTTAGAAATTTTCAAAATACTTCATAGCAGACATTACATATAATGGAATCTTACAAAGTAATTTCATCCTATGTTCCATTGCTTCATAAAGTTACATCCTTCATGACTTTCGTAATGTCATGATCTTCGATAAAGCCACGGGTATAACTGTTTCAACAAAATTATGGGGATATAAGCTTAATTAGCTTAGTGAGTATTCCTTTTCATCATACCATGATTTCAACAAGTTCATTTGATTGTTACACATATTCTATGCATACAATGCAATAATCACGTGATTACATAATAATATAGTTATCGAAAACCATATATAGAACGGATTTATCCTCCATATCAAATGTTAGGGAATTGTTGATGAAGATCATCGACCTCTACTGCTAGTCTCCAGGCTCCCGCCCAAAGCGTTCGGTTGGCCGGTCCAAACCTAGAGTCGCATTCCTCGAGCGATTTGGATTATCTAGGAAGGAACATGGGTGTCCCAGCACAATATCAGCCAATCCAACTCTACACGTAAGAGTAGCAACCTTCCAAAAAAAAATGTGATTCAATGGATGCTATGCGTGAGAGTTTTATTTTTCTTAAGCCAAACTTTATTAAGGTTAGGGGGGTGATTAATCAATTTAGCAAACAATAAGCAGTCAAACAAGTAAGTAAACAAAACACTTAAACAGGCAATTTGAAGTTGCAATATTCTTAATTCTCATTTCATCACAAAGGCATAGAATCACATCTATATATATATATCCTGGAATTCTCCATACATATTCATTTTTATCTTCTCTTAGCATACTAATGCCACTACTTTACAAGCACAATCAAGTAATGAAATTAAGAGGAATAACTCACTCATCCATTTCGCAATCTTCTTAGTCATAGTAATCCTCAAGAAAGGAAATCTCGTATTTCACGTCACCTAGACAAAAGAAATACCCAAGATGAGTATTTCGTAGAAATTATACTTAAACTTTCTAATTCTATTTCATTATGTTCATCAAAAATCGCATAGGATGAAATTCCAATTTAAAATGACTATAACTTGCTCATTTTAACTCAGAATTTCACGTACAATATAATGTTTTCTATCTATTCAAAAAAATCTATCAATTTCTAAGGTTATTTTTGTCATATAAGGTTGTTTAGCTTCCAAAACTGTAGGATACATATTCATTACGACATTTGTAGTTTTCAAAACATAAATTTGCAAACTTTTCCTTATCTGAAAATACTTGTACCAAAAATGTAGATAGTAGTATAGTTGGAATAATCCTTTGAATATATATATACTCATATTGTATGCAAGATTCTAATGGTGTTGTCTCAAAGATTATATTTAGTAAAACAATGTCTTATGGTGTTGAAGACTTATATCTTAACAATTTTTTTCCTAAGAATTCAATAGTTTCTTGAATTATTATTAGTATATTATTATTTGTTTTCTAATTTTCTTTTCTAAAATTAATTTTCTCTTAGTTTTGGTCTTTTACAAATTTTACTTTTAGTGATAAAAGAATGAAATTTTCAAGAGTTTTATTAAGTTATTATTAACTTATAATTATTTGAGTTGTGTATATTTTCTTTTAAAGAAATGACTTTGATAAATAATTCTTTTTATATTTTCATGTTTCAACTTCTTTAAAAATAAAATTTATTTCTAAAACTTGGTTTTGTCACTCTTTGACCAATTTATTTGGAAGGAAATCATGTCTTAGTATTTTCTTAAGTTTTGAAAATATCTATTATTTTTAAACTTTACTATTTATATTCTTTTATTTATTTGAAAATGAGTTTATCATTTAGAAACCTTAGCAAACTTTTATTTTTCTAAGTGAGTTTATAATTTAGTGAGTTAATTTTATCCTAACTTATAAAACTTAGTTTAGTTATTACTTTTGGCAGAAATTCCTACAAGTAAGCCTTTTGAGAAAAGTTTATTTAGCAAATAATTATTATTAGTGAGTTTTCATTAACTTTATGTGAGTTATCATAATAAAAGAAAATGTTTATTTTGTTACTTAACCTCTTTGAGAAAATCATCTTTATTGTTATCTAGGAAAAATCTTAGTGAGTTTGAAAAGAAGGTGAAAAAAGAAAATTTTTCCTATGGATATGATACAAAGTCTTGATTTGGTGACAAATATATATATAAAAAAGGTTGGTTTCATTTCCTTTATTAAAGAAAATTCTACTTTAGATTTTTATTGGGAACCTTAGCTTCATTAAGGTAACCCGATCAAGTATTGAAAGCCTTAGCTTCATCAAGGAATCTTGGGACTAAGAATAGATAGCCCAAAAAGAATAAAGAAAAAAAGGTTGTTTTGACTTGATAAAGACAAGTCTAAGACTAAAAAGACTAGTCTTAAAATAGCATGAAATAAATAAATTGCAAAGCATGAAAATAAATAAATAACAAATGAGCTTACATACTCTAAAAGTTATATATTAATACATAAATATATTTAGTTAGTTATGAATAAGAAGTTAGCATAATAACAGTAATAATATGAACAAAGTATAATAACAACATAAAATATAGAATTGGATGTTCATGAACAAGAACAATACATGAACATAGTATAGCTTCCATAACATTAAGTTTAGAAAACTCACACCATGGTCATGTAAAGTTACATGACATGGTAGTAAAGATATGAAAAGGATCTTTACCTAAATAGAAGTTGACGGTATTATAAGTAAATGGGTTTTGTGTATGAAGAAGAAGAAAACTTGGAAGTGTTTTGGGAGAGTAATGGGGAGAGTATTTGAAAGGAGATTTTGAGAGAGTTTTGATAGTAAAATAAGTTGTGTGAAAGAATGAAGGAGGGAAGGGGTATTTATAGAGTTTTAGAGTGAAAATTAGATATAATTAAATTAATTAAAAAAAATAATTAAGAGTAAAGAGAGAGAGGGGGGTGGATGGCATGTAAAAGAGGAGAGAAAGAGAGAAGTGATTAAAAATTAACTTTAGAAGAAAAGTGTAAGAGAAGTTTAGTAATATGTGGTGTAGAATTTTAATAGGAAAAGAAAATTGTAAGAAATAAGTATGTAGGTTATAAGAATAGATTGTAGAAAAAGTAGAGATGGATGAATAATAATGAATAGTAATAAAATACACGTATAAATGCAATATATGCAATTTTTAGTTACGAAAAATTCTAAAACTGATATTTTGAAAACCTTATATTTTTATGAGTCTATTGGTATTAACAAAATATTTTTTCCTTCCGATGTACTAGGGCACGATTTTCGAAAACTGATCACATTCAGGTCCGAAAGACATTAGAAATTTGCGAGTTTGATATTTTTAAGCTTTCCAATATTATTACGAACTATTATCAACAATTATTTCCGTTTTGTTGTTTAAAGTTTAAGAGCGTGGGATTACTGGATCTTAAGCACTAGGGTTTGTTGTAAGCTTTGTTGACTTTTAGGGTTTCGGTTTGACTTCTAGTTTGTTGATTTTATTCGTATGATTATAAAATTTTGGGGTTTTGTTCGTATTATATTTTTAGTTCAACATCTATGGTTTATTTCATTATATTTGTGATTTTTTAATACTTTTCAGTTCTCGGGATCGTTTAACCTAGTTTAGGGTTATGGGTTGACTTGGTTTGACTTTTAATGAAAATTGAAAATTTTTATTCTAAAATTCACTGGAGGATTTAAAGGCTTAGTATTTTTTTTATCAAGCGTTATTTGGATATATCATCTTGATTTGCATGTTAAGAATTAGATAGATGATTTGATTGGTGTACGGATGTTGAATCAATCGGTTGTTGAAGATTCTATTTTGTTTTGAGGGTTCTCTTCTTGTTAAGGTTAAGGATTTTCGTATTGGTCTTATTTAGAATTTGGTTTTAACTTTAATCGATTTTCACGATTTCAGTTTTTAGTTTATGACTTCTATGATTATTTTCTAAGAATTATGAAAATTTAAAGAGTTTACACTAAGAGTATTTTCAAGTTTTTTTCACCTTAAAAAGTTGGTTGTAGTTTACTTTGAATGTTGTAAATTAGATTTCAAAATGGTAATATACCAAAAGCGTATCAAGCGTTGATTTACCGATAGAGTTGGGTACTAAAGCACCTTGGGCTGGCAGACACAAAATACGGTTAGTGTTGTGCCAGGAGATTGTCTACGGCACTTTGATACTTAAGTTAGTTGTGAATTTTGAGAGGAAAATATCAAAGTAAGGCTTAGTGACACCAAACGGGTAAATTACATCAAAAGATCACAACATTTGAAGGTAAGTTCTTTTAAGGTCACGACGTTTCAAAAAGTTTAAAAAAGGTCACAGTTAATTAAGTATTTTTCCTATCAATACATGCCAATAAGGTCTTAAAAGAAGGGTTTCTTGAGTTTTGATTAGATATTTCTCCTGTTCACATATGTTAATGGTGATCTCATTTGACTCACTTCTCAAAATGTTATGACATAAAATGAACCTATCTCCAAATGTTGTGATATAAAATGAACTTACTCAATAAACACTGTAACCTTCTTTGAACTTTTCGAAACACTGTGACTTAAAATGAACTTATCCATAAACATCGTGACCTTCTAGTGTAAGTTACCTGATACCAATCAATACATCCCTCCATGCATTTAGTGTGTGAGTCTATTTAGAGATGTTGGTCATAACAAAATGGAGGGTTCATATAATAATTATATCTTACGTAGAGTATCCTTAAATTCATTAGCTAGCTTAGACTCGAAGTGGAGAATCAGGTTGAGCATATAAGGTAGTTAGGCTAGTGTTTGTGTTGGGTTTTCAGCATGGATTTTGCAGTAGAAATTTCAAAAGAATAAAAAAAAAAATAAAAACCCTAATTCCAATATCCATGTGTTTTTTATTAGATACAAAAACGAAAAATAAAAGTTTGAATTTTAATACCTTATGCGAATTCAAACTCGTTGGTGAGACGGATATGTAGACGTTACAATGTCACAAATGTCCTCTACGGTATCCACACGTGAATGAATATGATTCAGATCCTCCCTCTTGCATGCTAACGTAATCTAGAATGATTCTAGATTAGGTTTAGAATGGGACTCCATGAGATACGATTTCTCTCTCTCTCTCTCTTGCTCTAAGGTTTCTGATGTTGACAACTCATGTCATTAACCCTAAAAGAGACCTCTTATGTTCTATTTATACTAAAGTTAATTATTCATGTGAATAATAACTTTAGTCGCCTAATTTTTTGGGATAAAATAAATTATAAAATAATTTACGAAATAAATTATTAAATAATTTACAAACAGAAGAATTCTTAATCCGATTAGGGAATAATAAATTATTGTTCTTAACAAATTATAAAATGAAAATATCTAATATTTGGCCTTGGGCAGAAAACTAACAATTCGTTCCCCCAAGGAGATAACAGCACCAAACAGGTCATCATGGGCTTTCGTATGAGATGTTGCAACTAAAGTCATTTAAGGACCGAGGTCCTTATGGAGGTTGTAGACTAAAACTGAGATCCTCGTGTGGCCAAGGCTCTTGTGAGGGAGCTTGAAGTGAGATCAAGGTTAGGATCTTTCATGGGCCGAAAGTCTCCTAGGGGTTTTGGGCAAAGCACTCATGGCACTTCCAATGGGCCTATTAGCTCATTAAGCTAGCATCAAACCAAATAAGCTATGACAAAATATTTCCTATTAACATTTGGAGATAAGTTCATTTAGAGTATAAACATTTTAAATGATTAAAAAAGAAATCAATATTTTGTAAAGAAAATCAAATGATATTTCAATGTTTCATAAAATTCATTTTTGTCTCAATGTTCATATTAGTTTTTTTTTTTTCAAGTTTCATTGATATTCATCAATGGTCAATTGTGGATACCTTCTTTGTTTCGCTTTACAAAATATTGATTCTTTTTTTTAACCACTCGAAATATTGATACCTTAAATGAATTTTATTCCTAAAATTTATTTCATCATTTTGACCACTTGAAACATTTATACCTTAAATGAACTTAACCTCAAATATTAATATTTTTCTACGTAATTTACCTAATTTCAAAATTTCTGTTTCAATTTCTTTAAGCTTTTCAATTCGACCATTCATTTTTCAATATGTTACATCCTTGTCCAAAACCTCTTTGATTTTTACTTAATTCCTTATTTTACAATTTTTGATACTTGATATCTTCTTTCAAGCTCTCATTTTCATCCTTAATTTCATCAAACTCATAACTACACTCATCTAACTCATATTCAACATCTTTCATCATCATTTTCAAAGTATTACTTTTCTTTTGAATTTTGACTTTTTCATTGTATGGCTTAGCATACGCATTAATCAATTCATCATAAGATATATTAGGATAAGGTGAGCATACATCATCATCCATTGCCATGACATAATTTTTTTTATTGGAATCACATGAGTCATCATCGTTCCATCTTGCTACTAATACATCTCTTTTTAGTCCTTTATCATCCTTCTTAAAGGGATTATACGATTGAATGCGACCTAGCTTTTGGCACTTAGAAGCACTTAAAGGATCTCCTTCATATCCTTTTTTAGTTTAAATGAGATTTTAGTTTCTTAATTATGTGATTTTTGTTGAATTTCATTAACTTCTCAATTTTTAATGTGGTGAAAACCAACTTCTCATCATCCCTATTATCATCAACACTTGAGTTAGGGAAGTTGTTTTCTTCTTAGAATATTATATTCACTTTTCGATCATTTTATGAATCTTGAGGGTTCTTAGAAGACCCAAGAGATTGTAAACTTCTTCAATTGTAGTTCTCTTAATCTCTCAATTCTTTGGTGAAGGTTTGAGAATTTCGAAATTGATTTCAATATAGAAAAGGGTTAATGTCACAAATTACAAATGGAACTTGAACTTTGAAAAAATACGTAATTAAATACATGAACTTTAAAATTGATCAATTTAGTACATGAATTTTGAAACTGATCAATTTAGTACATTAAAAAACTTTTCGCGCACACTAATAATACCTCAATAGCTACTAAATTGTTTAATTTCAAAGTTTTTCAGGTACTAAATTAATTAATTTCAAAGTTGAGGTACTAGATTTATTAATTTTAAAGTTTAAGTGCCAAATTGTATATTTTGTCAAAGTTTAGATATCATTTATAACATTATCCTTATAGAAACCTCACCAAGCACACTCATAGTTTTGATAATATCAATGATCTTACTATGCATCTCATTAATAATTTTAATTGACTCTATTAGAAATTTCAAAATCATCCTCATTTATACTTATTTTATATCTTTGAGCTAAGTTCCTTTGAAGTTCATCTAAATTTTCTTTACCATTCTTACAAGTATTGGTTTTATTGAAATCATCTTTCGTCTATGACACAATGTAATATATTGATTATTGATGTAATCCTTTTTCCCCCATATTCTATCTTGAATGGTCTTCGTAGCCATTATTTTGGGCTTTAAATATTATTTTCTATGGACATTTTCAACAAGGATAGTTATCATTAGTTGAGAGAGTTGATCCATTTATTTCTTGACCTTTAAAAAAAAAACCTAGTTCATTCAAAGTAATCATTTATACTTTAATATAAGACTAAATACAAGACTATAGATTTGCTCTAATATTAAATAAAACACCAGTCAAGAAACTCAAAAGAACTATTGTAGATTAACAAGTTTAACTTATTTGACTGGCAAGTTACTAATGGAAACTAATAAATAAATGAACATGCAATATATAAAATAAAGAAAATAAATTGAGAAAGGGTTATAAGTTTAAGTTTAGATTCTTGACAAAGAGTTCTAATTACCCTCCAGTCTCCATGTTAACATAAGCGCCTACAATTATAGACTGACTTGCTTCTATTTTCCAACTCAAGGATAGGCTCAAGAGCCAATTACATAAGTTTCTCACACACAAATATAAGTGAATAATACTCGCTAAGAATTGTAAAAATAAAAACTCTTATCACTATACTTTGATTTCACTTATTGTTTTTAAGAATAACGAATAAGAGAGAAAAGAAATTATAGACATGAAGAATAATAGATTATAAGTGAAGCTTTATTAAGTTGAGTTTTTTTCCCTATTAGCTTTTGAAGATGTATGAATTTGGTTACAAAGCCTTTGAGTCTAATTTTCATTTATATTTAACTCTCCGAGCTAAGATGACAAGGCTTAGAGATTTAGACTCTACTTATTTGGCATGATCAAGGGAGTTTTGGCATGATAGGCTTGGAGA
The DNA here is from genome assembly GCA_024138025.1 of Combretum micranthum. Classification (NCBI taxonomy): domain Eukaryota; kingdom Viridiplantae; phylum Streptophyta; class Magnoliopsida; order Myrtales; family Combretaceae; genus Combretum; species Combretum micranthum. Next base: position 137,698 of record JAMXBD010002561.1, read on the forward strand.
ATGACTCGTTAGAATTAGCCGACCTGATTCCAACATTTCTTAAATTGGCTCACACACATTACAAATGAAGGCCTAAATGGGTCCTGGTCCATAAGGGTGCTACTTCTATATCCATTATGAAAGAGGCTCATCTTAGCTATTGGTTGGTCATATCATCTGACAAACAATATTAACAGCTAGATTTCCTATAAATACTGCTAGTCCCATCCCATTTGAATAAGGGAAATCAGGAACAAACATTGTCGTGTTGTCGGATTTCCACATTATTGAATTAAGTTCTTGTCTTAATCAAGAATAATTATCAATTCATAATATATAGTGAGGTAGATGCTTTCGAGCTCCCTCACCTGTCAAATATCTGCTATAGCCTATTGAGATTATCTATTCCTCCTCCCTACACAACTCTCTCTGACTACCATCTTAAGTGTTATTTCTTTAGGTCTTGTTTAGTGCAATAGTCACATGGCACACACGTGATCGTTGCATTTGGAATGATTCCCCCATACCTTTAAACATGTATTTATAGCCTTAAAGCAAATATGGACAATACTCCCTCCACCACGTGATCGTTGCATCTGAAATGATATCCACACACCTTTAAACATGTATCTATAGCCTTGAAGCAAATATGGACAATACTCCCTCCACCACGTGATCGTTGCATCTGGAATGATATCCCACACCTTTAACATGTATCTATAGCCTTGAAGCAAATATGGACAATACTCCCTCCATCTTTGTTGATATGTCTATTTGTTCCATCATATTCTCATCATTTTTGCATAATTTTTTGTCGTTTTTAAATAGATGTTTGTCAACAAATAGACATTGATAGAAAACTAATAGTTTACTCATAAACAAACTAAACAGATATGATATAGATAAGTTACAATTGTAAAGTTGCTACAGATATGATATAAATAAAAGTCTAACAATTCAAACAGAATCATGTGTTTATAGAATTTCAACGACTATATTTTTAAAATAAACATATAGAGCTTTTTGGTCATATGCTTGAACCTACCATCACCAAAAGCAAATCAATGTATAGAAAAGTGACCATCAAGCCTTTAGGAATTACAAACATGAGACATTCTTCAAGCCATCTAAATCTTTTTTCATTAACTTTTATGGTGAGCTATTTACAATCTAGAATTATTTTATTTGCAACTCCTTATTTACAATAGAGTTATTTTTCAAGCAAGACATCATTAGCACTTTGATATCAATGTTTTCATTCATCAAAATTTAAATTTAACACTTTTCATTTTAGTATTTGGTCCTAATCTAATATCATGGATTAGTTTGCTAAGAAAATGGTGGGATCGAAGACAATGAGCCTGCTTAGGGATGTATTAGGGAAATATGGCACCATAGGCTCAAACCACAAATCGAGGAATTTTTTCCACTCATGAACTTACTCAGTTTTTTTGTGCATAAAAACTAGACATGGAAAATGTCTTTATAGGCTTATTTGGCCTTTTCTTTTTATTTTGAAACAATTTGTGTATAGTAGAATCTGCCCTAGATGTATTTATATTAAAGATGGGTTTTTATTAGTATAAGGGAATAGGGTCTTCTTTTATATAATAAGAGTCTCTAGGCTTGCCATTAGATTTCTAGGAGCTATCCAATGATCACTAGTGACATCTAATCCTAATCATTCATTTAGATGTCATCAAATTGTTGGTATTAACTTTTAACACCTATATATAAGTGACACCTCTTTCCTCATTTAGGATCAATCATTATATTGCTAACATTGAGAGTAATGCTAAAACTTCAACAAACCACTCCATAAAAGATGAAAACACACAATTGACCAAGAATGAATTAAGAATAATTGGGTTTATTAGATTTGATTTTCTGTTACGCACGTTTAAGAAATCGAGTTTGGCCATTTCTCTTCCTATACCTCTTCTTATGCATACACGTGTCATCATCTTGAAACTCCTATTAACTTGATTGGCACACTTATCAGACGTGATTAACTAGGTCCAATAACCATACTATACAGCTTACGTTGGCAAGGTAAGTCAAAATTAAGCATAACCAAAACATATGTGAGGTAAAAGCGGGAGATTGACAATATTTATATTAAATGTGAGTTTCAATTATGAAATAATATTTAACCAAAGGTTTTTCTAATATACAAAATTGTAAATGGTCCTTAGTATTAGTGCTTATTTGATGTAAAAAAATAATTGATGTCATAAATTATTTTCAAAGGTAAATTTACATTTTAATTTTTTTAATTTTATTATTTTTTAGAATAATACCTTTTTCTTTTTTATTATCTAAATTATCAACATTTACAAATGTTAACAAATAATGACTTTTGTAACATTGTTAAGTTTTTTTACAATCATTTGCATGCTACAAACTTTGATTCATGTAATTATACTAAAACAGATAGTGTAGTAAAATAAATAGCCATGCGGCATACTTGTCATCGAAGCCTAACACCTATAAAATTGGTGCTGCAAATGAGTCGAGCTAGAGCTTTTTTTCAAGCTTGCGAATAGACATGTTTAATATATTAATATAATATTATATAATTATTTATATTGATATAATATTATAAATATAATTATATATAATTATTAAGGATGGGGAAAAAAACGATTGAACCGTGAACCAAACCGGATTTTGGTTTTTTTTTAAACAGTTCGGTTCTCGATTTGGTTTAATAGTGGAAATTCGGTTTGCAGTTTGATTCAGAGTCATGAACCGAACTAAATCATTTCACTTTGAAAAAAATTATCTTAATGCTATTTTTATTTTTATAGTTAATTATGTTTTGGGGTCAAATTTGTAATTTTTTTATATTTATAATTATTACTTTTAGAGTTTCAATGGTTCAAAAATAGTTGTAGTTTAATGGGTATTAGAAAGTAGAAACATTATATTGGTTATCTTTTTCATCGGTGAAGAAAATCCAATCTTACTCCTTCCCTTACACACACACACACATATTTATAATGACACTCGACTAGTTTTGAATATTAAAAAAAAGAATACACCAAATTTATTCTTGTATTTAGTTATTTTCATTTTAAACAACATATACTAATGATGTGAAAAAATTTAGCTCACTATAGTTAAATGTTGATTTCCATAAATTGACAAATGTATTGTTGATGATTTTGATAAATTAATAAATCCACTTGTCAATTTGTTGTTGAGGTTTGAAATGTAAGAAAATAATTCATAATTTGTTTTTATTGAAATGAAAAAAAAAGAAGAAAATGTCCTTCAATATATGGTTCGAACAATATACCGATCCGTTTTTTTTAGGTTCAAAAAATTAGCGAATCGAACCATATGGATAGGTTCAATTTTGTAAAAATAACCGAACTGTAGTTTTAGGTTCACTTTGGTTCATGAGGCAAACCGGACTAAACTATACCATGTGACCCCCAATAATTATTTATGTAAAGAGGCTCGAGCTCGAGCTCGAACTTATACATTTAGGATTCATTAAAGTTTTAGCTAGGCTCGAGCTTATTAATTTGTTAAATAAGCCGAATCTTTAAAAGCGAGCTCGGTCCGACTCGTTTGGACTCTGCACAAAATATACATATATATTTATATATAAAAGTCAGAAGCTGAGTTATTGGTAGTTTCTTGAACCGGACTTGCACAGAATTGTATACTTTTTGATTGGGCTGGGCTGTAAGAGCATGCAGTAAGTGATTTTAATTGAATGCCATGTTATATTATCGTTATCCCCACTGCACGAGCACCAATGCCACAAATCAAATGCGATATCTCTCACTGTTCAAACAGTAGTACAGCATGCGAGTGGGACTGCATTACTGCCAATAAAGGAATACGAGTTTGGCTACTGGAAAAAAAAGGAAACATTTTGTCGGTGCATGATGCATATAATTTTATAAAAAAAAATTTAATATTTTATCCGGTATTACAACTTTTTTTTTTGGCCGACCGGTATTATAACTAGTTATAAATACTCTATATATATGATATTTAACTAGTAATAAATTTTTTACGCAAAATACTGTACCCTAAACCATGCGTAAAATCTGGATGCCGAGTTTAGGAAAAAAGGATGCCCATTTTTTTTTAAAATACTTTTTATTTATGACATATCGAATAGGATTATGGATCATGGAGTCCCAATACCGATCCAATTCTACTTTTTTTTTGTCAAATAATTATACTTTCTTATATATTATACTCTCAATGTAGATGTTATAAAAAATCAGTATGTATATTTTTTACATCATGTGTTTTTTATTAGAAGAAGAATAATTTTTTTATTTTATAATTACAGATATTTTTGAAAAATAAAAGATATTTTTATAAGGAATAACAATTCTTACGTGAAAAGAAATAAGACAAACGTCCTAGTTTACACCTCAATTTTTTCCCTTTTATGATTATATAATTTAAATTTTAAATTATCAATTTTATATATTTAATTAAATATTCAGTTGCTACCATTTATGCCATATCTCTTTATGATTTGTATTAATAATATGGATTTATTGGTTATTGGTAATATGGCTTGACATAATAGAGATAATAAAGATTTTTTCCATTAATTTCACGTTACCCATGATAAAATTTTTTTATAAAAACTTTTACCAACCAAAATAGTTTTTTTTTTTTAACTAATTCGAATTTGATTTCTATTAAGCAATGGTTGCAAACTTGGATTAGCTGATTCCTTCTGGTCAGGGAAGTTGGTGATCCGAATACCAAGGTTGTTTTCTCGACATTTAAACTCTATGAATATATTTTAAATAAATTATTTGTTAAAAATAAATACTAATAAAAAAAATTTATTTATAAAAAATCAAACAAACTCGATACAAATTAGATATATATATAAATAGATAAAAAAAAAAGACATATCTACCAAGCAGACCCAAAATATCTCTAGGCAGTGGGACCGGATTAAATGAAGTCATGAAGATCATCTCCACAGACCCAAAATATCGCCAGGCAGTGGGACCGGTGAATTTGATTGGTCTTTGGAGGTTTGTCCGACCTGGCAGTGGCAAAGAAAGCATAAAATCACGGGCAGGTGAAATGCTGTCAATTTATGGAGGCCACGATGACTCAAACTTTTGGAAAATTGTCCTACCTGGACAGATCTTAGTGAAGGTGTTGATAAATCAAAGATTGTTTATAAATAAATTATTAATATATAGAGTAGCGTGTGTTGTTTTGGGCTTCCTGGTGAAAAACCATTGATGGAAGGTTTGGGAAAATGTTATTCAACTCTTGAATTAGGAGTCATTTTAAATGTGTTGGCTGCCTAATTAAACGTACAATTTCAAATACTATAAATCGACTGAGTTTGTTTATTTCATCACATTTTTATTATTTTATTATTATTATTTTGTTATTTTTAAATATATATTTAACAAGAAACAGATACAGATAAAGAGTTGATAGTTTTACTTGTGAAATAACCAAACAAAACTTATATTAATACGATACAAATACAATATAAATAAGTTATAAATATTGATTTGATATTGATACGATACGTATAAAAATCCGACAATCCAAACAGACCCTAAAACCTCATGCTATATGCGTATTCTCATTTAAAGTATGTTCAAGTTGATGAATATAAAATAATAGCTACTAAAAATTGTAGAGTTATTAAGATATTTTATTCTTATAAATAGATTGAAATATGATATATTGATATTAATACGCAATCATACAAATATATATTGCATATTCCAATTTTCTATCACTATTAATTCTTTTTCTTACATTTATATAAAATTATTTAATATATGGAAAAAATTATATATTTTTGAATAGCATTATAAGAAAGAATATATATATATATATATATTTTAAATATATATGCACACATATACTAATACGCTAATGGGGTTCAATCATTATTTTTATCTTGTAATCATGCAACTTCGTTCATGAAGGGTTAAAGCAACCCAATAAAAATTGGATAAAATAATTTCACTTGATTTTTATAATATACATTATAGATAAACATTTCAAACTGAATGTTTTCTAAAGCATATGTTATATATGAATCAGGAATAATAGAATTTTCTTTACACAATTTTTATCAAGTGAGCTAAGGACTCATTAAATCTATAGTCAATATATATTGGATTGACAATATATTTAGGTATTTTACAGTTAAAGGTTTTTATTGATGTGTACTATATTTATATATAAGCTAAAAATTACAAATTTTAATAAATTGGTAACACAATAGATATTTGATTTTTTTAGTTAAATAAATACACATTGACTTCAAGGTTTAGAAAATGTTAAATCATACTTTGATAAGTTTGCAAGGTGTTTTTATACTAAGATCAAAGTTTAGAGAAGTTAGTTTTAAATTTTAGAGGTTATTTATCAATTTATCAGAGTCTAAGGGATTATTTGTAATATTTGAATGATTAGGAGTTCATTGGTACTATTATAAAAATATAATAGATGCTTTGTATTTTCCTCATCATGTGTATATGTCAATATACATTTATATTAGGGTAGAAAATACCTAATCAAGCATGAGAAACATGTTTGGCATATGTATTAGAAAAACCAGAAAAGGTTGGTCTTTTTTTTTTTTTTTGAATTTTATGAGAGGCAATATTCATTTACATAAAACAAAAGCACTGATAATAAGAAATGGACACCTGATTCATAATGCAAGTTCTATCAAATTTTGTGTACAAAGCAAATAGAAGTTCTGTTCTTTCTTTATAAAGTAAATTACATATACTGATAGTCCCTTAATATAGTTCGGTTCGGACCACACCCACAATCCTAACCTACAGACTTTTCCAACACGCTCTCCACTCACTCAGATAGCTCTCTAACCGTAATTTCTATTTTCTCTCTTTCTCTCGTGTATGTGCCTCTCTTTCTCTCGTGTATGAAACCCTAACTCTAGATGTTTGTATTTGTGCAGGTGTTGAACATGAGGAACTGGGATAATTGGCTGTTCGAATCACCAAGAAACTCCTTTAGACTCTTTGTCTAATCTTGGGAAGTAACCAGATGTGCTCCCTTTCATTATATCTTTGTATTTATACATTTTCTGTTATGCCAGCTGTCTAATAGCTTTGTTATTTCTATTTTGCACCTATTACAAATCTGTTACATGTATCTAACTGAACGTATACAAGTGAATATATTTACAAGTGTGAATCTGTTACATGAACTGATTATTCAGATTATTTAGTTATAATACTTGAGCCACCTTGGTTTCCTTCGATTCCTTCCTGTTTAGGTTGTATCAGATGTCTCCCCCTGTTGAAATAGCATCTTGTCCTCAAGGTGAAATTGTGGGTGTGGCCTACCATCTTTTTTCTTTACCAAAAGAACAGGAGAAGAAAAAGGTGATGTGTTGTTCTGAATAATGCCCTACTCCAGCATCTCTTGGACTTGTTTCTCAATTTCTGCCTTTTGAAAATGAGGATATCGGTATGGTTTCACATTGATAGCTGAGATTCCTTCCTTCAAATGGATTCTATGTTGCACTGTTCATAATGGAGGTAATGATGAGAGTGGCTTGAATATATGATTGTATTTGCCCAACACTTACTCAACAAGTGTGTTGTTGGTGAATTTATGTGATGTACTATCCACCTGAGCCTCTAAAGAAAAACATGAAGCCACTGAATCATGTTTAAGTAATCTTCGGAGTTGATTGAAAGAAATCGGACCCCCCAAACTAGATTTTGATCCATGTAACACCACTGAGTGTCCCTGGTGCAAAAATTGCATCGTGAGGGTACTATATTCAATGGTGACAGGACCTAGTGTCTCTAACGAGTCCACACCCAATACCACTTCAGAGCCTTGTATAGGTAATACATATAGATTGACTAGAAACTCCAACCCTTGAATGTGCAACATAACATCCTTACACACACTGTCACAATAAAGCTTTTGTCCATTGCCAATAACCACCGGAAATCTAGTAGTAGGTTGAATGGGTAGCCCCACTTGACTAGCAATCTTAGTCTGAATAAAATTGTGAGTACTACCCGAATCAACCAATACCATTAATAGTTTCTCATTAATTTGGCCAGAAAAACGTAAAGTTCTAGGAACATGAAGTCCATTGAGAGCATGATAACTAATTGCACAAGAATCATCTTCATGCATTGCATATTCAACATCAGATGCATCAACAGAATCATTATCTTCATGAATAGGGTCAGATGAGGACATTAATATGAGAAATTTAGCTTTACATTTATGGTTCCTATGAAATTTCTCATCACAATTAAAACATAATCCTTTCTCTCTTCGAGCTTGCATTTCTTCAGATGTCAATTGTTAAATAGGAAGTGAATGTGATGGTTTGTGTGTTGAAACATTAGAAGTAAAAGGTTTAGAAAATTGAAGAGTGCCAGAAGTGGAAGAAGATTGTGGGGATTGAAAATGATATGGCTAGTACTGCTTGATTTGATCATTCAGTTTGTCTTCGTGCATTCTAGCTAACCATATGACTTCAATCATATCTTTTGGACGAGCTAATTGTAATTCTCTTTTGATAGCAGGTTTTAATCCAGAAATGAAACAACTGAGAAGAAAAGCATCCGATAAGCCTTCGGTTCTGTTGACTAGGGCTTCAAATTGTGATTGATACAATGCTACAGTAGTAGTTTGTACCAATTTGGATAATAATCCATGTGCATCTTCATAAGGAGATGGGCCAAATCTATAAGTCAATGCTTCTGTAAATTTCTTCCATGAACTTAACTGCTCATTGCGGAACATCCATTTATACCATTCATGAGCATCCCCCTCTAGTGCAAAAGAACAAATAGTAATGCGTTGTTCCTCTTGAACTTCGTGGAATTCGAAAAATTGTTCTACCTGAAACAGCCACCCCAAAACATCCGTTCCAGTAAACTTGGGGATTTCTAACTTAATCCCCTTGAGTAAAGAATCAGATAGTACAGATCCATGTTTGGAAGATGATGAATCATTCTGATTCTGATTCCCTGAAGAATTTGCATTAGCATTGTGACCGACTTCCAACTTTTCAATACGCGATGTAAGCAATCCTAAACTTTCTTGAATTGCAAGCAATGATTGTTTAACAAAATCTGAATCTTGATGAGTAGCACTACAAAGTTCTAGAGCCATAACAATGGAGGTTCAAGATCAGATACGAGAGCACCAAATGATAGTCCCCTAATATAGTTCGGTTCGGACCACACCTACAATCCTAACCTACTGACTTCTCCAACACGCTCTCCACTCACTACAAATTGCTCTCTAACCCTAATTTCTATTTTCTCTCTTTCTCTCGTGTATGAAACCCTAACTCTAGATGTTTGTATTTGTGCAGGTGTTGAACATGAGGAACTGGGATACTTGGCTGTTCGAGTCACCAAGAAACTCCTTTAGACTCTTTGTCTAATCTTGGGAAGTAACCAGATGTGTTCCCTTTCATTATATCTTTGTATTTATACATTTTCTGTTATGCCAGCTGTCTAGTGGCTTTGTTATTTCTGTTTTGCACCTATTACAAATTTGTTACATGTATCTAACTGAACGTATACAAGTAAATCTGTTTACAAGTGTGAATCTGTTACATGAACTGATTATTCAGATTATTTAGTTATAATCCTTGAGCCACCTTGGTTTCCTTCGATTCCTTCCTGTTTGGGTTGTATCATATACCATCCTTCTAAACTTTGTAAAAGATATGAACCCATCCCTTTTCTAAGATACAATACCTTTCCCCTTACTATTATACTTAGGAGACATTAATGATAACGTGCCATTACCACATCTTTGCCTCATCTTCATCACATCATCATTATTAGTTACTTTATTTAAATATTATAGTTTTATATATTAAATAGGTTAAAATAATAAAAAATTAAGATTAAGATGAATTTGTAAAAAATAAAAAACGAAAATGTTGATTTAAAAAAAAAGGCACAAACATTTTTTTTAGATATATAAACTAGATATTGTTGTTTCATGTGTTTAATCAGACAAAGAAAAGAGATAATAAAAAACAACAAAAATAATATCTATGAATGATGAGGTTTCTTTATGAAAATTAAGGAAACTAATTAAAATTACAAAGACAATCATGCAATTTCTTTTTTTGTTTTTTGATGATTCATATAATTATTTTATATACAATAAATGTTTCATGTTTGTGCAATTATTTTTTTAAATCAAAATTTTATTTTTTATTTTTACTATTTTATTTTAGTTTTTATTATTTTAGCTAACTTAATTTGTATAATTGATAATTGATAAAAAAGGAATTTAGTTTATTACCTATCTTTGAATACATACACAAGATGAAGAATTTAAAAAAGAAGGAATAAATTCCTGAAATAAATCTTTATTATTATGCTAATCAAATCCCTAACATCATGCTAATTTGCAATATATTTTCCAATCTTGACTTTCCTTAAATTTATGAGATTTTTCAAAATATTGACTTTTCTAAAATTTACAAGATATTTTCAACACAATATTGACTTTCCTTAACACCCCTAACACCCCCCCAAAACTCAAGATGGTTTAGTGGAAATCAACTGTAATTTGGTAAGTAAGACGTTAAATTGTCCCAATAGATGAGCTTTGTTGAAGACGTCAACGTTTTGATCTGTAGAAGAAATAGTAAGTAGTTGGAGTGTGCCACGTAAAAGATGTTGCCAAACAAAATGATAGCCATTTTCAATGTACTTTGTTTGCTTGTTAAAGACGTTGTTGTGAGCAATTTGAATGGTACTTCGATTGTCATAGTGTAGAACAGTAGCAGATGAATGAGAACACCCATGTCCTCAAGTAACCAATGAAGCCTATGTATTTCAAAAGTAGCATCATCAAGTGTTCGATATTCAAATTCTGTGCTAGAGCAAGATGTAATAGTTTGCTTCTTACTTCACCATGAAATAAGTGAGTCACCTAAGAAGAAGCAGGATCCAATAGTAGAATGGTGCTTGGTAGGATCACCAGCCCAATCAACACCAAAGTAACCAGGCAATACTAAGGAGGGGTGAGCAAAGAAATGGAGTCCATGAAAGAAAGTGCCTTTCACATATTAGAGAATGCGAAGAACTGCTATAAAGTGAGTAGTACTAGGAGAAGCGATGAATTGGCTAACCATATGAACAACATAGGCAGTATCAGGACGGCTCACTATAAGATAAACCAATCTACCAACAAGTTGTTGATACAAAGTAAGATTAGAAAGATATGTACCATCTAATGGAGTCAGCTTAACATTTGTATCCAGTGGAGTGGATGCAATAGTAGAATCAATAATACTAAATCTAGAGATCAAGTTAGATGCCTATTTGGTCTATGATAGATAATACCCATCGAAACTAGAATAGACTTCAAGACCAAGAAAGTAACTCAGGGATTCAATGTCTTTCATCTCAAAATGTTGACTAAGGTATTGGTTCAGGTTAGAAATCCCAATAGAATCGTCACCTATAATGATCATATTATTAACATAAAGTAAGAGAAGAACAATACCTTTGTCAGTGCAACAAATAAATAAAGCCAAGTCATGAGGACTTAAAGTGAAACTAAGTTGTGTAATAGTGGAGTTGAATTTAGCAAAACAGGCATGAGGAGCCTACTTAAGTCCATATTAAGCACGGCAAGAAGATAGATTTTCTGTAGAGGATGTGACTATCAAGGAGGAGGATGAATATACAGTAAGATCCCCATTGAGAAAGGCATTTTTCACGTCCATTTGAAAGAGAGGCCAATGTTTTTACGACAACAACTGCTAACAAACTCCAAATAGATGTAAGCAAGCCATGAGAGCACACGTTTCTTCATAATCAATACCATAATCTCGAGTCTAGCCTTTCGTAACCAAACAGGCGTTATACCACTCAATAGAGCCATCAGAGTAAGTTTTGATCTTATATATCCATTTGCATCCAGTATGAGTCTTACTGGAAGGAAGATCCACTGAGTCCCAAGTGTGAGTTTATTCTAAGGCATGAAGTTATTCTAACATTGCTTGTTGCTAAAGAGGGTTAGTATTAACCTCTCGATATGATTAGGGTTCATATAGGGAGCCAATAGCGAAAAAGCAATGAAAATCTTTAAGGTGATCAAGAGTTTCTTTTACTTTACTAGAACAATGAAGAGGGGGAACATGATCATCAAAAGGCTCATAATTCACGGAGGCTGGTGTTGTAGTAGGAGTAGAGTTAATGTGCTCAGTTTAAGTGCTTGCATCAAGAGAAGGAAATAACTCGATGGAAGGATTAATAAAGATAGGTTAGGAACAATAGAGGGAACTATCAAATTTGGACAAAGTAGAGAACATGGTGTTTTCCCAAAAGGTGACACGTTTGGAAATATGTAACCGATGAGAAATGGGATCCCAGCAATGATAACCCTTATATCCAGTTCCATAACCTAGAAAACAACACAGATGGACACGAGGTTCAAGTTTAGTGTGTTCATGTGGATTAAGAAGAACAAAAGAAGCACAACCAAAGACTTTGAGATTAGAGTAATCAGGTGTCTTAACATACGGTCTTTCAAAAGGGAAAGGTTGTGGAGGACTAGAGTAGGAAGTCGATTAATGGTGTAGACAGAAGTAAGAGTAGCCTCACCCCAAAATTTTTCAAGATAGGTTGCAGAAAGATGTTAAGCATGAACAGAGTCTAAAATATGCCGGTGTTTTCTTTCATCCCATCCATTTTATTAGGAAGTATAAGGGTCAGAACATTGAACAATAGTGCCTTATTGTTTGAGAAACTGAAGAAGAACAGAGTCTTAGTATTCCATGGCATTATCAGTACGAAGAATTTAACAACACTAGAGAATTGAGTCTTAATCATGGTAGCAAAATTAATATAAGTTTGGGATACTTCAGATCTATGCTTAAGAAAATATATCCATATGAACTTGGAATAATCATCACCAAATAAAACAAAATACCAATAATTACTCACAATTTAAGTAGGTGCAGGACCCTAGGATGCGAACTTTAAGTATACTAAACTTGAAACCAAACATAAGTATGCAGAAGCATAGCCTTGATCGCTTCTAATTAGAGCTACCGAGTCTTAAAATTTATAAATCTATATTCTCTCCTTTACTTGATTTGACAGACAAGTGTACCTATCGTTTGTTAATATGGATGAGTATAAGGTCGTCTCCACTAGGAATGAATTACTAACACTAGTACTAGTTAATTTTTCCTATTATCTTGCAATCGAATAATAGAATAGATGAATTATCACTACTAATCTAAAAACTAGAAATTATGCTAAGTTACATTACTTAAAACAACACGTTAACAGAATACGACATTAACTATCGGATTTGTTCATTTCATTAACATGAATTTCAACCACTAGCCTTTTAATAGTTAACTATCTGCAGAAGTTCATGATTTATATGAATATTCTTCTTAGAATCATTCATACCTAACCATTAATGTGTCTAATTGGAATATTTTCCTAATTTAACAGCCACTTAATGGTTGCATAAAGGACTATATCATATTAATTTCCTTAAAAAGAATGCAAGAAATCTCACCATGATATCTCTATCACTATGAATGATTCGTTAGTAAAATTAGATCTATTCAATGGAACCCTTTCTCGACGTGCTCCAAAGAAATCTAACTAGGAACTATGTTGCACATACATTAATTCCTAGATTTGTTCAATTCAACTTACCAAACTAATTAACGATTAGATACTTGATGCAATTAAGAACCATTCATGTTAATTTAATGGACAAATCCTATTATTTACTCAAACATGGAAACAAGAATTAAACAAGAAACGAAGAAATGAAAATAGAATACAAAAAAAGAGATGATAGAAGAAAACCCCTTTTGGAGTACAACAACAGAAATCTTTACAACAACTCGAACAATGAATTTCGATTGTCTCTTTCAAGTTCTTCCCCAGAAATATCCTTACTATTGCACTTGAAATTTACCGATGATACAATTGTCTCATCCTTTCTCTCCGTACAATTACTTTCTAATAGGAACGATGATGAAAATTGAAGTAATGTGTTTGAAATTCCGTGTCTTGTCCCAATAGTTGCAAACTATCTATACTCCCACTTTGATGCCTGTTCAAACATAACTAGTCTAAATAGAGTTTCCTACATGTCCTTCGTACAAAAACTAATCCGATGCTTCGAAACAACAAAACGGGGCCAATCACACCCTTCATCACGGGGGGTTATCAAGGGTGTGATCGTCGCTGTCTGATGGTGTCTTTCCAAGCCAATCGTAGTTTAAATTTTTAAAATCCTTTCTTAAACTTCTACGAAAGACAATAGGCAGTGAACCTATCAACTCGTAGTATAGTGTTTAGATCGGAGTCGTCCACGAGGAAGGAATAAGTACTAGTAATCACTATATTTCTACTATTTAGCCAGATGAACAAAGATCAATTGATTGATTAAAATCTCTCACTAAGAAGCTAAAAGAATTAATTCGAATTTAGAATCACAAGTACTTAGAATTCAAGCAAGATTTCAAAAATCAATTACTTAAACCGATCTAGATCTCGTTCTTCATTTAATTTCATCATGTGAATCATTGAACACTAAAGATTAAACTAATTGAGTTCTTATACCATTGAGTTCCTTATACAAATTGACAGTCCTCTCGATTTATCAATTTTTCTAACCTTAGATTGATTAATTAGGATCTCTCCTTAACTAATTACAAACTAAGATCGCATGAAGAATATGAACTCAAGAAAAACAGAGAACATACGGAAGATTTTTGCAACCTATCTCTAGGATCACAATCAAATCTCATCAAATTGCATAGATCTATTCATGAAAGTGATTTCTCAATCAACTTAAATGAAAACAGAAATAAACTTGTAATTCGGATTTACAAATTCAAGAAAACGATGAAGAACATGCAATTTGATTATAAGAACATCAACAACAGATTATTAAGATCAAATCCTCAACACATGATGAAATTAAAATCCGAACATGACCTAGATCTACGAACTACTCCTCCATCGAGATAAAAGAAACAATTGAAATTCAATAGAAGAGTATGAATTCATGAATACAACCCTTAAGAATGAAGCTCAGCTAATGGAATTGGATCTAGATCTTCAAATCTGGAATAAACCTTCACTTGAATTCTTCAATACTTGTTTTCCTCTAATGCTCTCCAAAAGTCTCCAGAAAATTACCAAAAAAGAAATGACAAGAAAACAAAATATCTCTCGTCTGTAACTAACTTCTCTCTCTAAAAATGGTATTTATATGACGCCAAAAATGAAACAGGGACCCAAACGGCCTGTGGAGAAGGCTGTTGCGCGTTTTAAAATGAATCCTGGTTGCAAACACCCTCCAAAACACCCCTGTGGCACGAGCTGTAGCGCATACTGATGTTGAATGAGTCATCCTGGTCCAAAACAGCCTTCAAAACAGGGTGTATTGAGGGATGTTGTGCCTTCTAATTTCTTCAAAACAACACTATTTGGCTTCATTTTGTCGCATTTGTCTTGTTTCTTCATGAGGATCAAATTTACCTGAGATTAACAAATTAAACAACTAAGAGCCATTTCTAAATGATTTTTGCTTAGAATATCAACTAAATGAGCTCAAAATCATCTTAGAAATAAGGGTGTTATATCACTTATCAAATTTCCCCCACACTTAACTCCTTGCTTGTCCTCAAGCAAGATGATTCATTTAAAAACTAAGGAACAAATGAACTAATCATCAATCATGATTCATATAACAAGATTCATTTCAATTTCTTCATTTTCACAAGATAACTCTCACTTTACAATGGAAAATTGAATCAACCAAATACTTTAATCAATTTTCTAAAATTAATCAAAGTAAACCAAGTTTTACCCTCACTTTTTAAGAACAGCTTTCAAAGTAAAAAGTAAATCTGAGGTAAAAACAAAGCAAAAAGAGAATTGGTCCACTTCATTTGTTCACTTGGGAGTATATAATTCCATTAATCATTTTTCTAAGCACAAGAATCTATAATAAAAGTATATTGCATCAAAATCTCCCCTAGGCTTCTCTCCTTCTGTAATCTTTATTGAAATTTTATTAGTAATTTTTTTTTTTAATTCAAGTTAATAGCGGGGTCAAATCTTGCTCTTCTGAGGGACCAAGACCCGCCCATATCAACTGAATTTATCATTCTAAGCACTAGTTATTTATCTATTTGGCCTTCAGAGGGGGAGGTTTTTATCTCCATCTTTATATTTCCTCTGGACGGGTTTTTGCCCGCTTCTTTTCAGCCTTATATGCCCTTTTAACCTTCTTGTTATAGTGAGATCATTAAGTCGGCACATCCCGGGTTCATCACCCAAGTGACCAGGTTTTAAAAGGACCCCAACGGACTCTCACTCATTCTAACATTCAGATTTTTATACTCTTGACCCACTTACCTGAGTCAGTGGAGTAAAGGCATTTTTTTTTTATATTATTTATATTCCAATTAGATACTTAGGAGAAAATTCCAAGAGAAACATCTCATTTGCCCTTTCATTAGAGATTAAAATGCTTTCAAAATTCTTAATGAAAAGATATAATCCTAGTGAACTTAGAAATTAAACCATTTAACATTTTACTAAGGACCTCAAATCTAAATCCAACTCTAAAATCCATTATTAAAAAGCAAGTAAACTTGTTTCACTAAGATTCTATCTTAGAACTTTGACCAAGTATTAATGATTCACAGCAAGTCAAGAGAGAGTTCAAAAATAATTCCATAGGAAAATTTCATGATTTCAAAGTCCATTTGTAAGCAAAGAGTTAGCGGAAAATCTGAAACACCCTTAGTTCTATTTTTTCCTTCCTTTGTTTGTTAAAAACTTTGCTTTCTCCCCCACACTTAAGTGAGGCATTGTCCTCAATGACTAAAATAAAATTCAATGAAAGCAAAGAAGCAACAAATTAAAGTTCAATGAGGAAGGAAAACTGATACCGCCCTGGAGATTAAGATGACAGCACGATCAAAACAAAAGAGCCAGAAAAATAAAACCCTGCAGGTAAAACAAATCAAAAAGATAAAACAAACAGAAACCACATAAGAAACCACAAAAGTTAGAAAGAAAGGTTAGTAGCAAAATAAGAGTAATCCAAAAATATTACAAACTAAAGTATCTCTCTTTCACTTGAAAACCAAAACAAGATAAAACAAGAACAAAGTCAATTATTAAACTCTTGGCTTCCTGGTGTATACTCTTGAGACTCTTGTGCATGCATCATCAGTTTCAGAGCCATATTCCAAACTTTCTATTCCTCCTTCTGCTGCTCCATCACCTTCTTGTGGAGCTTCATAATCATCAAATTGTTGATTGATATCAGCAAACTCTTTATCAACAGGTGCATCAACTCCAGATGCCCCAAGATCATGGATAGGAGAAAATCTCTCTATCTCATCATATTCATCACCACTAGATGAGCTGATACAATCAGGCAATTTTACTTTGAGCTTTTCAGCTATTGCCTGAAAACTGGAAACCATGAATTGTTTGACCTTTCTGCCTTCTTAAGATTTTATCTGTTGCTTCTTTAATGACTTCATTTCCATAGTTAACTGTTGAAGAGATGAAACTGAAGTATTGTCTTCATGGCCAGTAGATTGAATTGGATCCTCCTCAGAAGTGGAAACTTTGGGAATGCCCCATTGAACCATAGTACGACTAGTCATGGAAAATGAAATACAAGCAACATCACCTGGTTCCTCAGATGGAAAAATACCCATGTTTTTAGTATTCTGGTAATGAAAGCTCCACAAAAGACACCATGATTAGATACTTTAGTTTGGTGGCGAATAGCAAAAGCAAGTTGAATTGCCACATTAACTCTAGTACCAGTCATCATACTATACATGGCAAACAAATCTTGTTGGCTCATCACACTAGTGCTGTTGATTCTACCATTCAAAGAATGGACAAGAAGCCAATGAAGTATGCGGGCACTAGTCTTCTGAAGTGAGTTCCTCGTGATGCAGAAGAATTATAGGGTCCCTTGGTAGAAATGGAATGCCAGAAATCATTCATAGCATTTAGCTGACCCCATGTATTTTGAAGATGTTGAAAATCATCATCTTGCATCTGCTCATCAGTATAAAGACCTGTATAGGCACAAAACTGAAGCATAGGAAGGTGATAATATTGTCCAAAAGCTGAAAAGGAAACCTCATTATGTAGCCCATTAACTGGATAAGGGAAAGCAATTTTAAAGGATGAAAGAACTTCCAAAGTAACTCCTCTATAAGTTTTCTCGTTGATACTAAACAATTGCTCCCAAGCTGGATCAGCAAAGTATGTTTGAAAATCTGGGGCTAATCCAAATATTCTCATGACTGGCCAACTAAAAACAACATTGGGTTTGAAAATTTTTGTGGTAACCATCTCTTTAAATTTATGCTTATGTGCCTCGGTTAAATTTGGTGGTGGTCTTGGGGTACTGCTAGATCCGATACTTGAAGTCCTGGGCCGTTTCTTGTTAGCAACTGTTTTCTTACCCATCTGTGAAATTAAAACAAATAATCGATGAGTTCATCATAGAAAACCTTGGTCAAAACAACTCCTAAAGATATTCAATCATGATAAAATTGATTCAACAGCTCAAGAGAACTTCAAAGCTCATGATGAAAACATAATGGAGCTCAACAAACATTCATGAGATTCATTTCAAAATCAAAAATCAGGAAATGAGGGTCTAAAGAACATGAATAGCAACTTTTCAAAACACGATAATCTCCCATGACAGCTAAACAAATTGAAATGAACTCCTAAAAATCAAACCACATCCAACGTGTATGAAAACAAAATTTGGCAAGCAAACATGGTTCAAGAAATCCTTGAAAAAAAAACTAGGAAAGTTTCCATTAATAAGAAGTAAAAATCCAATTAAATTGAAAACCCTCCCTCATCATGTAACTTGGAACCCATTTACAAATCATCCAAACATGAAACCCATTTGTTCCAAATGGAACAATCCACAGCACAATAGTGAAGCAAGGTAAACAAAATAGTAAACATGAAAGCTCAAAATCTTGGTTTACAAAAGAATTTTCAAGAGACCCACAAATTATAGAATCTAACAGCAAACCCAAAATTACTCAATCAAGAAATTGCTCAATGACAGCAAAATATGAAGAAACCAAATAATATACAAGGATCAAAGCAGCACAAATCTAACCACCAAAATCTAAACAAAACTCAAGAAAGGAGCTATTCATGAGATAGATCACCAACCTTTATAAGTCCTTGGAATGAAAACGAAAAAGAGAAGAGAAGAAACATACCTTTAATGGATCCTTGAAGCAAAAGAATGAGAGAAATGATAAGTTTCTTTTTTGAAAAGGAGAGGAAAAAAAAATTATTAGAAGGCCAAAGTAAGAGAGGAGCAAATGAGGTTCAGAACAGAAAAAGAAAGAAAATTCTGTATAAAAAGAAAACTCTTACCTACGTATACCCCTATATATTTACAAACACTCTTATTAAATGTGCTGGAAAAAAAACCTGGGTGTAAACAGGATGGAAAACAGCCCTGTATCTCACCCTGTTGTGCTTGCTGGAACTGCTTTAGTGAAAGCTGGAATGTTTAACACAGCTGATAAAACACCCCTGTTATACATCCTGTTGTGCTCTCTGGACACCACCATAGGTATTGCCTCATTACTGCAGCTAGTAAAACGCCTATGTGGTGCATCCTGTTGCGCTCGCTGGAAAATATATATATATTTTTTTATTTCGAAATCCAAATGCTCTGTTCGTGAAATCCAAATAGCCGTGCTCCTGATTTACGTAGCCACGTGAAGTCCAATTGAGCGACGCATGAATTACGTTGGCCTGGAATTGCGAAATCCAAATGGCTCTGCACTTGAAATCAATTGATTGACGCATGGATATCTTGGCATTTGATTTGCGAAATTCAAATGGCGCAACTCCTGCATGATTCTCGCTGGAACCTTCATTGTTTGGTCTGCACGTTTTATATTGACGTGAATATTGACGTGAATATTGCGAAATTCAAATGGACGTGAATATTGACGCATGAATTTGCATGCTCCACGTGAATATTCCAACTGTTTAGCCTGCGTGATGGACATTGATTCCTTTGACAAGAGTGGCAACAGGAAAACGGCTTATATGAGATCTCCTTGTATGATTTAGTCAGCAAAACTTTCACTAAATGTTCTCCGATTTGTGTAATTCAAAAAAAAAAAAATTTCCCTGTAAATCAAAAACAAATAAGAGCATTACTCTTACATCTAAACTTGATTAAACCAACAACGAAACAAAAGAAAAAAAAATTAAAAATTTGGCATGGGTTGCCTCCCATGAAGCGCGTTTGTTTAATGTCGTTAGCTCGACAAACTTCCCTTTGCTTGATCACAAATCTGGTGAATGAAAACGAAATTCTTCACGCCCCATTTGGTCTAGATCAGCTCCCAAGTAAAGTTTTAGCCGCTGACCATTAACTTTGAAAATTCCTTTCTCTGGATGTTCCAATTCAACAGCCCCATATGGAAAAACTTGTTTAACTAAGAAAGGGCCAGACCATCTTGATTTCAATTTTCTCGGAAAAAGCCTTAACCGAGAATTATATAAAAGAACTTGGTCACCCTCTTTGAACTGTTTTGGATGACGAATTCTTTTGTCATGGTAAAACTTGGTTCTCTCTTATAAATCTTCATGTTTTCATAAGCAAGCCTTCGCCATTCATCTAATTCATTGATCTGAAGTTTTCTTCTCATACCAATAGATTCTAAGTCACAATTGACTTGCTTAATAGCCCAATAAGCTTTGTGTTCTAACTCTACTGGTAGATGACAAGCTTTTCCATAGACAAGCCGGTATGGTGTAGTACCCAATGGTGTTTTATAAGCAGTCCTATATGCCCACAATGAATCATCAAGTTTTTCTGCCCAATCCTTCCTATTGTGCTCTACCGACTTCTCTAAAATCCTTTTCAAATCACGATTTGATACTTCAACTTGTCCGCTGGTTTGGGGGTGATATGGTGTTGCAATTCTATGAGTCACCCCATACCTTTTTAGTACTTTCTCCAATTGAGAATTGCAAAAATGTGTTCCTCTGTCACTTATAAGGGCTCTTGGGGTTCCAAATCTTGAAAAGAGCTTTTTAAGGAACTTGGTGACTACCCGAGAATCATTGGTAGGTAAAGCTTGGGCTTCTACCCACTTTGAAACATAATCTACCGCCACCAAAATATATTTATTCCCAAAAGAAGTTGGGAATGGTCCCATAAAATCGATACCCCATACATCAAAAACCTCACATTCAAGAATATAATTCTGAGGCATCTCATCACGTCGAGAAATGTTCCCACTTCTTTGACATCTATCACACATAGTAACAAACTGATGAGCATCCTTGAAGATAGAAGGCCAATAAAATCCGGATTCCAAAACTTTTTGAGCTGTCCTATTCGCATTATAGTGACCTCCTATAGGACCAAAATGACAAGCATGCAAAATTTTCCATCCTTCTTGATGAGAAACGCACCTCCGAATTATTTGATCTGCACAAACACGAAACAAAAACGGATCCTCCCAAAAATAATACTTCAAGTCAGAAAAGAATTTCTTCTTTTCTTGAGAAGTCATTTCTTGGGGAAGAACTTTAGCAACAAGATAGTTGGCGAAATGTGCAAACCAAGGAATGTCAGAATTAAATACCTCATTCACTGCATATAATCGCTCCTCGGGAAATTCATCATTAATATCTTCTTCTTTCAATTCCTTCAGATTGGAGTTCTCCATTCGAGACAAATGATCAGCTGCCAAGTTCTCCATTCCCCTTTTGTCTCGAATCTCCAGGTCAAACTCTTGTAGAAGGAGGATCCAGCGGATAAGGCGTGGCTTCGCATCTGTTTTAGTCAAAAGGAATTTAAGAGCAGAGTGGTCAGTATAAACAATTACCTTGGATAAAACCAAATATGACCGAAACTTATCAAAAGCAAACACCACTGCTAGTAACTCCTTCTCAGTAGTAGTATAATTCTCTTGAGCACTATTCAAAGTTCTGCTGGCATAGAAAATAGGATGAAAGTGCTTCTCCTTCCGCTGACCTAGAACAGCTCCAACAGCAAAATCACTAGCATCGCACATTAATTCGAATGGTAAATTCCAATCCGGAGCTATCATGATCGGTGCATTGATGAGCTTTTCTTTAAGAACATTGAATGCATCAAGACATTCTTGGTTGAAATCAAATGGCACATTTTTCTCTAGAAGTCTTGTCATAGGTCGGGTTATCTTAGAAAAATCCTTGATAAACCTCCTATAAAAACCCGCATGACCAAGAAAACTACGGATTGCTTTAACTGATGATGGAGGAGGAAGTTTTGCAATGACCTCAATCTTTGCTTGATCCACTTCTATACCCTTGTGAGAAACTTTGTGTCCGAGAACTATACCCTCCTTGCACATAAAGTGACATTTTTCCCAATTAAGAACCAAATTTGTTTGCTCACAACGAATCAAAACTTTGTCCAAATTTTCAAGACAATCATCAAATGAATCACCATAAACAGAAAAATCGTCCATGAAAACCTCCATTATTTTCTCTACCAAATCATCAAAAATAGCCAACATACACCTTTGGAAAGTAGCTGGAGCGTTACAAAGTCCAAAAGGCATCCTCCTATAAGCATAAGTGCCATAGGGGCAAGTGAATGTTGTTTTCTCTTGATCTTCCGGAGCAATTGGTATCTGAAAATATCCCGACATACCATCCAAATAACAATAAAATAAATGGCCTGCAAGTCTTTCCAACATTTGATCAATAAAGGGCAGCGGAAAGTGATCCTTGCGAGTGGCTTCATTCAATCGTCTATAATCTATACAAACTCGCCATCCTGTTACTGTTCTCATCGGAATCAATTCATTCTTCTCATTCGGGACCACCGTCATACCACCTTTCTTAGGAACTACTTGAGTTGGGCTAACCCAAGTACTATCGGAAATTGGATAAATCAAACCAGCATCCAAAAGTTTAATCACCTCTTTCTTCACAACCTCTTTCATATTTGGATTTAATCTTCGCTGAGGTTGAACAATAGGTTTGAAACCCTCTTCAAGTAAAATTCTATGAGTACAAAATGAAGGATTGATACCTTTTATATCAGAGATTTTCCAAGCTAAAGCCTTTTTGTGCTTCTTAAGAACAATCAAAAGTTGTTGTTTTTGCTCACTTGATAAATCTGAAGCAATGATAACCGGAAGCCTTGAATTTTCAGCTAGAAAAGCATATTCAAGATAATCTGGAAGTTGTTTTAGCTCTAACTCTGGTGGTTCTTCAATAGAACTTTTCAATCTCAACTCCCCCTCATTCTTCAATTCTTCAAATCCTGCCTTACATGTAAACTCCTTAGCAGAATCAAGTTTCTCTAAAACAGCAACAACTTCACAATTCATTTCACTATTCTCTTTGCCATGAATTAGACTCAATGCTAAACCATCTTTACAAAGAATTTCATCCAAATGATCAATGACTGAAAAATCAACAATATCAATGGCATAGCAAGAGTCATCACCATTCATTGGTTGCTTTAAAACTGAAGAAAGCTTAACAACAAACTCTTCATCACCAACTCTTAAAGTGAGTCTTCCACCTTCAACATCAATCAAAGCTCTAGCTGTTGCTAGAAAAGGTCTCCCTAAAATTAAAGGAACATTTCTATCCTCATCCATATCAAGAATGACAAAATCAACAGGATAGATAAAATTTCCTACCTTCACCAACACATCTTCAATTATTCCCTTAGGAATTTTCACTGATCTATCAGCAAGTTGGAGGCTCATCCTTGTAGGCTTTGGGTCAGCAAGTCCCAATCTCTTAAAGAAGGAATAAGGCATCAAGTTGATACTTGCACCTAAATCAGCCAAAGCTTTTTCCACAAGGACATCACCTACCACACAAGGTATCGTGAAACTACCCGGATCCTTCAATTTTGGAGGTAATTTATTCAAAATAATAGATGAACAGCTCACTCCAACTTCAACAGTAGAAATATCCTCCAATTTCCTCTTGTTAGACAATATTTCTTTCAAAAATTTAGCATACTTGGGCATTTGAGACAAAGCTTCAACAAAAGGAATGTTGATATGCAATTGTTTAAACAAATCAAGAAATTTACCAAATTGTTCCTTTTCTTTTGTTTTATTTAAACAAGAAGGATAAGGAATCCGGGGCTGATATTCCCTTACAGCTGGTGGAGAAGAATTCTTTTCAAATTCTGTCTTTTTAGTCTCTACTCCAGTTGATGATAACTTCTGATTTTCTTCATTTCCTTGTTGATGTTGATGCTCCAAATGCAACTCTTTGCCACTTCTCAAAGTGATTGCCTTAGCTTGCTCCTTGGATTAATTTCAGTGTTGCTTGGAAGAGAACCGAGTTGCCTTTCAGACAACATCTTAGCAAGCTGACCTACTTGAGTTTCCAAATTATGAATTGATGCTCCATGATTCCTCAAAGTAGTCTCTTGGTTCTTCAAGAGTAAATCAAGAGATTTTTGCCTTTCATCAGAATCCTTGATAAATTTCATCATCAAATTCTCAAGTTGAGAATTAGAGCCTTGAGCTTGTGGTCTTTGAAAACCGGGAGGAGAAGGATTTGGATTGGAATTTTGATTGCTCCTCTGAATGCTATTATTATTGTTGCTCCAAGAAAAATTTGGGTGATTTCGCCATCCCGGGTTATAAGTATTGCTATAAGGATTATTTGAGCCCGGATAGGATTTCCCAAATAATCAACTTGCTCAGAAAAAGACTCTTCACCACCAGATGGTTCAACAAAAGCTAGTTGCTGCTGAGGTGAAATTGATAAACCATCAATTTTCCTTGATAGAGCTTCCACCTTAGACATAATTGAGGTAGCCACATCTACATCCAACATACCAGCTGATCTTTTATCTCGACTCCTAGTGTGTGACCATTCATAGTTGTTTGTGGCCATATCTTCAAATAGCTTCAAACTTTCCTCAGGAGTCTTATGATTAAGAGTACCACCAGCTGCAGCGTCAATCATTTGTCTTGTTTGATAGTTGAGTCCATTATAAAAAATTTGGACTTGCAACCATTCCGGAATACCGTGATGTGGACATCTTCTCATAGATTCCTTGAATCTCTCCCATGTTTCATATAAAGTCTCCATTTCCATCTGATGATAAGATTGAATTTCAGCTCGAAATTTTGCTGTCTTGGAAGGAGGAAAGAATTTATCCAAGAATTTCTTTATAAGCTCCTGCCATGTAGTAATTGAATTTCTTGGCAATGAATTGAGCCATTGCTTGGCTTGCCTCTTAGTGAAAATGGAAAGAGACGAAGACGAACCGCATCATCACTCACTCCATTAAATTTAAATGTATCACATATTTCCAAAAATGATTGGATGTGAGCATTAGGATCTTCGTCTTGAAGGCCATCAAATTGTGCATATTGTTGCACCATTTGTATCACAGCTGGCTTTAGCTCAAAATTATTCGCCTCAACCCGAGGACGAACAATACTAGAATTGGCTCCAATTAAAGTTGGTCTTGCAAAATCAGAATTTGTTCTTGGAGCAGCAAAATCAAAGTTATCTTGCTGGTACTCTTGGCCTCGATTTTCCGGTAGATCAGCCATATCTGCTGTTAGAGAAGATGATTCAGCTATGTCTTTGTCTTCTTCCGATATTTGAGAATAATCTTTTCCGGATCAGAATTAAATTCAACAAGTTGTGTCCCTTGACTCCGGGTCATACACTATCACTGCACACAAGATAAAACAATGTTTAAGTTCAATCTTGCAGCAAAAACAAAAATCACAACAGAAAAACAAAAACAAAAAGCTAAACTAGCAGATTTAGAGCTTTCCTAATATTATTCCTATTCCCCGATAGCAACGGCGCCAAAACTTTGATGGTGATTTTCCAGCCAATCGTAGTTTAAATTTTTAAAATCCTTTCTTAAACTTCTACGAAAGACAATAGGCAGTGAACCTATCAACTCGTAGTATAGTGTTTAGAATGGAGTCGTCCACGAGGAAGGAATAAGTACTAGTAATCACTATATTTCTACTATTTAGCCAGATGAACAATGATCAATTGATTGATTAAAATCTCTCACTAAGAAGCTAAAAGAATTAATTCGAATTTAGAATCACAAGTACTTAGAATTCAAGCAAGATTTCAAAAATCAATTACTTAAACCGATCTAGATCTCGTTCTTCATTTAATTTCATCATGTGAATCATTGAACACTAAAGATTAAACTCAATTGAGTTCTTATACCATTGAGTTCCTTATACAAATTGACAGTCCTCTCGATTTATCAATTTTTCTAACCTTAGATTGATTAATTAGGATCTCTCCTTAACTAATTACAAAATAAGATCGCATGAAGAATATGAACTCAAGAAAAACAGAGAACATACGGAAGATTTTTGCAACCTATCTCTAGGATCACAATCAAATCTCATCAAATTGCATAGATCTATTCATGAAAGTGATTTCTCAATCAACTTAAATGAAAACAGAAATAAACTTGTAATTCGGATTTACAAATTCAAGAAAACGATGAAGAACATGCAATTTGATTATAAGAACATCAACAACAGATTATTAAGATCAAATCCTCAACACATGATGAAATTAAAATTCGAACATGACCTAGATCTACAAACTACTCCTCCATCGAGATAAAAGAAAACAATTGAAATTCAATAGAAGAGTATGAATTCATGAATACAACCCTTAAGAATGAAGCTCAGCTAATGGAATTGGATCTAGATCTTCAAATCTGGAATAAACCTTCACTTGAATTCTTCAATACTTGTTTTCCTCTAATGCTCTCCAAAAGTCTCCAGAAAATTACCCAAAAAGAAAAAGAAATGACAAGAAAGCAAAATATCTCTCTCGTCTGTAACTAACTTCTCTCTCTAAAAATGGTATTTTTATGACGCCAAAAATGAAACAGGGACCCAAACGGCCTGTGGAGAAGGCTGTTGCGCGTTTTAAAATGAATCCTGGTTGCAAACACCCTCCAAAACACCCCTGTGGCACGAGCTGTAGCGCATACTGATGTTGAATGAGTCATCCTGGTCTAAAACAGCCTTCAAAACAGGGTGTATTGAGGGATGTTGTGCCTTCTAATTTCTTCAAAACAACACTATTTGGCTTCATTTTTGTTGCATTTGTCTTGTTTCTTCATGAGGATATCAAATTTATCTGAGATTAACAAATTAAACAACTAAGAGCCATTTCTAAATGATTTTTGCTTAGAATATCAACTAAATGAGCTCAAAAACATCTTAGAAATAAGGGTGTTATATCACTTATCACACATCGTTTAAAGCTTCAAATGGACAATTACTAATTCTATACCTTTCTATATTATGCAGGACGGAAGAGATTAGGGGGTATGCTGCCAAGTGATGATGGTGCGGCGACGTGAGTTACAGCTACGCCGCGATGATGGGGGGAATCAGGTGGATCCACGCATGATTCCATATCTCCAGATGGCCGGTTTCTATTCGGTTAGCTAGTTACCATACATCAAACTCGATTAGCATCTATTGAGCGTTAGAGGCTTGAGACCCATACTTTCCACATGCCGTCTGGAGAGGTCACTATCACTCTCCAGGACACGGAGGTACAACTAGGAATGTAGGTTGATAAACAACTTATCATGGGTAGCATTAATGACAATTGGTTTAATATGTATTTCGATCTACTTGGGCGGGCATTGGGAGCTACTGGCAGGATAGGAAGCCGCATCAACATGGGCTGGCTATCAAACAATTTTCGCGAGCTCCCCCTTGATGCATATAAGGTAACAATCATGAGGTACGTCCGAGCTTATGTATTGCTAATTATAAGAGGGTTCCTCTTCGCAGACAAGTCTAGAAACTTCGTCCATGCAATGTTCCTACTCCTGTTGGCAGATCTACGCATTGCAGGGGAGAATAGTTGGGGTTCAGATGTCTTAGCGTGGATGTAATGCGACATATAATACCTAAAGTATTACACACACAGGCTTCCTTAAAATAGTATGTCTATTGCAAACATTTGCTAGCGACATTTTATATTATAAAATCCTTTAATCAGATTCTCAAAAAAACTGGATTTAAAATTTATAAAATGAACTTTATAAAATAATTCATTAACTACTCTCATGAGTAGATAATATTTTCACAAAAAAGACTGTACCATTAGGTATCTTTAATACCTCTCGTGATGGTAACCAAAGCTTTAAAAACTTAAGTTATAAAATTCGAGCTCCAACAAGCCCCTTAAAAGAATATTACATATTTCAAAAATATAAATCCAGCTCTAAACAAAATAAAATAAAACTCAATAATTCAACGGCCCTAAACTCATTTCACTCATCCATAATTCTACAGTATCGTGCATACCCAAATCAATCAACAATATCAACATCATCATCATCTTCAATCATCAAGTAATACCTAGAAAGAAGACAATAACAACATTAATGAGCCAAAGCCCAATATATAGTAATATAAGCATATACGAAGTGACACACAAGCTTAACTAAATGCAACGCATCAAACAATAAGTTATTATCTTCAATTTAAAGTAAACAAATCAACACCGGAGCATTCACACTCCGAAACAAGCTATTGGGAATCTAGGGGCCCTGAGTAACAACAGATACTCAGGGGGTTGATATAGGTAGCTCGAATATCTATATCTCTTATATTATATATTAAAAAACAAAAAAAGAGAAAATAGCCTCATTTAAGGGTCACAACCATTACATGCACTCTACCCATCTCAGTCCAAAATATAAAAGGGCCTAAACCAGTCTCATAAACATAAGCTTCGATATATTACTTTTCACCGATCAAGATAAATATTACACCGATACCGTTTGTCCCATCAACTACCTGCTAAGTCACTTATAAATCCTCATACCAGATTCAACGGCATAAGTATAAACATCACTCATTACTTAAGTCGTCTTTAAGGTTTTAATTCATTTTAAAATGCCTATCCTAATAATTATCAAGTAAGTTACTGCATACAGTTTATATCATTTTTCAGCTGTACAAATTGTAAACCCCGGTGATGGTGTCCATTACTT
This sequence comes from Combretum micranthum, assembly GCA_024138025.1. Classification (NCBI taxonomy): domain Eukaryota; kingdom Viridiplantae; phylum Streptophyta; class Magnoliopsida; order Myrtales; family Combretaceae; genus Combretum; species Combretum micranthum. Next base: position 166,774 of record JAMXBD010002561.1, read on the forward strand.
GACAGAAGCTCAAATGAGCTTATTTCTTTTTTTGAGAGAGAGCCAGCAATTCCTTTACAAAATAAGTAAAGATCTCTTTAGTTAAATTGATCTTAGATTTACTAACTAACTCTATTTTATACATAAAAACTATGTTAAACCTAATTGGTTACAATAACAATTATATCAAACTTTTATTAAAATCCTATTTGATCAGACGCTAAGTGGGGATCCTGCTATGGCTATGAAAATCATCCCGCCAAAATACAAATAGTTCTCATTTGTCTGTCAAAGTATTTCTTTTCACTTTGATATAATATTTTACTACAAAAGCATCGTCATATCATTTATATTAAAAGACATTCATATCCAAATCACACAAGCATTTGAAACAACATACTTTTCATATAAATTAAGGTTCAGCATAGAAGGTGATTTACATTATTACTAAACCAGACATTAGCTATTAAGCCTATTTTAACTTAATTTTGGCCAAATTGATTAGAATTAATCATTTAATCCAATTACTAAGTCAAGATGATTAAACTTAATCAATCTAATTCATTCAAATCCATTTAGTCAAGTTAAACTTACATTTATTAACTAAGTTCATTTTATACTTAAGATTCATTTTAAGCTTAAATCCATGCTAAGTCTAATGTGTTATTAACCCTATTACTTCACTTAAATCATCCTTAATTATATCATTTAACTAATACAACATTTTAACTATCAATCAATTTAATTCATTTATTTATTCTTTCTTTATATTTTTTTAAGGAAATAGGGGAGTTGCATGGTCTGTTGCACGCATGTTAGGCTGAAAAATATGCTCATTACACCTTCAACATGTTCAGCATGGGCTCATGCACACCCATGCTCAAGGCTATGCCGAGGTAAAAAAAATGCCAAGATTGCTTTATTTAGTCAACACAAGCACGTGTCAGCCCGTGCTAGAGCCCGTGTTTATCTACAAAAATCCAACAGAAACCAAAATGTGATTCCCCTGTTTTCTTTACATAAAAACTCAAATTTTACATATCCCACTTCCATTAAAACAGCATGAAAGCATCATACAACTCATGTTCATGGCTTTTAACACTTCTATACTCAATCAAAAACATCAAACACTTTCGATCACTTCATCAAACTCACTTCAACAAACCCTTTTCTCTACTAATGCACAAACAACTAATCTTTTAGTTACATGCTCATATATCTCTTATTCATCCTCTTTACTACAAACCAACTCATACTTACCATCAATACATCATATACAAATGTAAATAACAGCTAAAGCAAAGAAAAAATAGAAAAACTTGTCTTTTTATGCAACTTAACACTTGATCTCCTCTACTACTAATACTTTTAGGTTGTCGAAGCTTCTCCTTGCATGATTTCCACTTCCTATCCTCTTTTTCAACTTTGATTTCTCTTTCAAACTTCTTGAAATTGAGATTTAGGGATGATTTGAAGAAAAGAGAAAAGAAGAAGAAAGGAAGAGAGAGAAATGGAAAAAGAAACGAGAAAGAGAGAATAAAGAAGGAAAAAAAATAGGGCAGGAATATCAAAGGAAAAGAAAGGAAAAAGGATAAATTAAAAGATATTTTGGGATAAGGATATTAAGTTTAGAACTTTAATATCAATATTTTTAGTTATGAAATCGTTTAGAAGATAATTTCAGAATCTATAAGTTAGAAATTAAGAACTTAAAATAAGAACTTAATTTAAAATTTTAATTTAGATCAAATTGTTAATCAATTTGAGTTTGGCTTAAGAACTGATATTTTTAGGCAAACAAATGAACTCAAAATTGATAGGGATTAAGGATATGAAAAAGTTTAGGGATTTAAGAATCCAATAAGCATTCAGAATTGATAGGGATTAAGGATATAGGTGTTGAGCCAAAGTTTAGGGATTTAAGAATCCAGTAAGAATTCAAATAACATATTTAGGGATTAAGATTTCAAAATCTCAAATTTCAACTAAATCTATTTTTAATCTAATTATGTCAACTTGTCTAATTATATCTTATAATTCATTTGATCCATTTAATTTATATAAACTCAATTTCAAACTTAGGTGAAGGTATGGGGCATTTCGGTGGATGTATAAGCAACTTTGCCAGGGCTCTAAGAAAGGGGCCAAAGATATAAGTGGGTCAGCCATTCTTCTTCATATTTGAACATGGGACAAACTCCTACACATCGCACCACTTCCTAGGTTTAGGATGCATGTCCTCATTGGTCTCCCTTTGGTAGCTAGATGGAGACTCTACCATGACACAACACGTCATCCCATCCATGTCATATCAACCTACCATGATGCACTGGATAGGTAAGCAGCATATGAGGTAATGATATTTTCTTTACTTGTTGTAAATTCATATTTTCGCCATAATAGAAACCGAAGTTTTGTTTGTTTTAATTATAGATAGAGTGGGATTGTGGGAACCATATCTTGATGGCCTACTAGAAAGCCTCCCCCTCCCCCTTCTGCTATGTGGGGCAGCATAAATGGCAAGCACAAGTGTCTCTTATTTACTTATGGATTGTTGAGTGGAACCTTCTTGAGCTAGTGATCCAAAAGTTTGGTGGCTGCTAGAACTTTCCTCCATATTTCAACACTGATGCCCAGCTCCATGTAATTGACTTGCGTAACACATTTGACGCAAAACTCGGTAGAATTGAATGGAGGTTCCATCCACATATGGAATGACCAAGCAAATCGTTTAGTCCCTCTAGAGATGGGTATATGGGTACATTCAGATTACTCTAACTAGTATTGATGCATCACACGTCGATACATAGGTCGATTCAGAGCTTTGTTCGGTCGTATGATAAGTGTAGTAGTTCTAATTCTTTTATCAAACCAATATATTACCTTTTTGCGTAAATTTGATATGCTTGCTCTCTTTTCAAGAAAGGAAAGACTTCGAGAAGATCACCCTTACTGGTAGTGCATCTTGCATGGTTCATCTTGCCTAGAGAGCCATGCGATATCAATACCAATATAGAGTGTAAAGGCTTTTCCCCCATGTTTAGTGTGGCATCTCTAATGTGGGTGATGAAGAAGAAGATGATGAGGATGAAGCCGATCTTGCAGCACATCATATAGCAGACTGGGAGCAAAGAGTTGCACGACGACATGCACCATGACCATAGCCACTCCATCGTGGTCGACATTCCACCTCTTCTATTCCTGAGCGGGGACCCTCTTCATCAGTGTTCTCTTATGCGCTTACCCATACTATACCTCCCTATGACATGGGTTTTACTAGTGGATTCTTCCAAGGTACTGGATCAGATATATACAGCGGTATATTCTATTCTACCAGTAGCTATCTAGGTGATATTGGTGACATCTCAGTTAGTGTACATGATCAATTTTACATATCGGACACATGGTTAACCATTGGCAAAGCCCATATACCTCCAATGCCTCATAGAGAGCAATAACATGAGGGAGGTGATGTTCATATGACAGAGAGGGTGACTCAGCTTCCTCCTACATATCAACATAGCTTGGTAGCTCCACGTGAGTTTATTGATTCATTTGAACAAGAGGAACATGATGTTATGGAAGAATAAAGAGTGCATCAAGAACAGCCAAGACAAAAGACTTTAGCCTTTGCATGCTTTGGCTGGGCTATCTTCAAGAGAAGGAAGAAGAAATGCAACAAATGAATTGTTCATATTACAATTATTCGAAACTTATTGTTGAGATAAATTCAAACTTATTGTTATTAATATTATTATATATTTTATTGACTATTGTTTTGCTGAATAATTATTAAATGAATTAGGAATTTATTAGTCGAATAATGTGTTGATTAGGTACTTGATTGAATTACAACTTTAGATGGAATACATTGTAATAAATTTCGATATTAATATATATTCAGAGAATCTATCAGTAAACACCTACATTACTGATGAATTGTATGAGTAGGGCGCATTCACTTTTACTTTTATATTTGAAACATTTTTCCAACCTGTCATATTTTGATAATTATTTTTTTAAAAAAAGCCCCTACTTTCATTCGAAAGCCGAATACCAATTCTATTGCCGTTGATAAGCAAATAATAGCAGTCAGTTAGTCACCCCGTGCACTTTTACCAAAGGGGAGCAAAGGGTATACGGAACAAAGCTAGTACATACGAACGACATACAGGCTCTTTGCAAGAAATTTCTGTCTCCAAAGTATCTGTACCTAGCCTCCCTCGATCGCTCTCGCTCTCGCTCTTCAGTGCCTCGATACCATGGCTGTTCCTTTTTGGCGTAAACTCCTCTCTCCACTACATCTCCTACGACGTCGTTCCTTTTCATCGTCTTCTTCTTCATCTTCTTATCGCGAAGTTTTCGGTCCTCCACCTTCCATTACTCCTCGGAGAGTAGTCGTCACTGGTATTGAATCCCCCGTTCCCCTCTCTTCATTAGATGCATTTTTTTACTCATTTACCGACGTGGGTATGGTTTTTTTTATGTGTTGTCGTACTCTGAGAATGTAAAGTTTGCAACTTTATTGTTAGAGGACAAATGGCTGTTGGTTATTTTCATTTTTCTGTGGATCCAATGTCTTACGTGGTCATAAGTTTGTGAAAGTATGCATTTTTTTTTGCAGTAGAAAATGGGCAGTAGTTGTTTCATTGTTGTGCTGCTTCTTCTGACATTTTCTTGATTTTTAGTAAATTTGCTGTTAATTACTGTGAAGTTGGTCGTTTTCTTGTTTCTGCTCCAGCATACTTGCTGTGTCTAATTCCGTTAAGTAAGTATGTCTGGCTCTGCAAAAAGGGTCGGGTCAATGGGTGCTGGGCAGCCAAGGCCTCATGGCCCACACGGCATAGATAGAAGAAGCAGTCCTTTTCTGTAATTATGAACCAAGTTTGATTTCCTCCCACACACTTGTGATTCAGAACTGGCCAGAAAAATAAGTGCCATGCTCTTTTTAAGGATACATAAAAGAGTTTTTCAGACAATACATATTTTGCCGAAGACTATTCTGTAGAACGGTAAAAGTTTCTTACTTTTTGGCCTTTATCAATTGCCTAGTTGTGTGAACATCATGTCTTGGATGGCTTGTCTTGATTTTTGATATTCTGTACTACCTTGCAAAGTTAACCAAACATGCTATAAGAGTTTTCAGCAATGCAGATGCGGGTACTATTTGTCTTCTTGTCTATGCATTGTCTTGATTTTTGATAAATTACATGTGAAGAGAACGTCTCATGATTTAGAAATTTTTTCTCAACTGTGCATCAGCGGATGTTGGAGTTAATCTTGGTTAATTTTTATTTTTTGTTCTCGTTTCTATTATAAGCGCAGAGTAAGCCAACTTTAAAAATGCATATATGGGTGCATGATGGATTATTCCCAGCTAGACTTTCTCTGCTTTGTGTTCAGCTGATTAATAACTGGGGATTCAATTTGACTTTGGTCAATTACTTTGAATGCTTTTTGGCTTAAAGGTTTGGGCATGGTGACCCCACTGGGTTGTGGAGTGGAAACAACATGGCATCATTTGATTGAAGGAAAATGTGGTGTAAGAGCAATAACAGTTGGAGATCTCAAGATGGGTAATTTTGATAAAGAGACACAATTGCATACATTTGGCCAGTTGACATCTAAAGTAGCTGCGATGGTGCCCTGTGGAACTAGTCCAGATGAATTTAATGAAGATTTGTGGCTTAATCTGAAAGTAAAGCTTATATCTGGCTGTTTGCTTTTGTCTTTGCAAGAAATGAAACATAGCATATTATTGCTTCATGCAAAAATCTTGTTCACATGAATATACTGGATAACAAGTTATTGAACATGGTGTAGTCATCTGGTACATGAGCTGTATGGCTAATGCCATATTTGGTTTTGCTATTTGTGTTTGACGACTTGAATGCTTTGAGAGTTGTCTATAACAGTTAGAAAGACAAAGAGTATAGTATTCAAAATCATATTTCAATTCAAGAAGTGTTAAGAAACAAAATGCTATTTAAGAATCAAAATCTTCTCTGACATCAGTTTTACACTCTATTTATAGGTTATGTTTTTAATTCTCCATTTTTCCCTTAGCCTCTTTTTTGTATTATTCTAGTTAATATCTGGTGTACTAACCTTTGTTAACAGAAGTGATAAATTTTGTACGTTGTGCTACTTTTAGAAAAGACTGCTGTGCGCTTAAGCATGTGTGTTGAATTAAGTGCTTTCTTCACAATACTCCTTCAAAAAAACAACATATATTAGATGCAGGAATATATCGCTGTGCTATCATATGTTAGTTCACTACTCAAGTGTGATTAAAAAACTGCTCAGGTGGGACCGATTTCTCATGCCGTGGACAATACAATCTGAACCAAAAAAAGAAAAAGAAAAAGGAACACATGTTTTTATAACCTATAACTGAAGCCTCTGTGATGATCATGGAGACACAAGCTGCATGATCACAAACTTTAAGTGATCAAGCAATTTTTATTCTCCTTTCCCTGGCTTTACACCTGAGCGATGTCATATGAAGATATATATTTTAGTCATCACGATCAATAGCTATCATTTCTAAGTAAAACATGAACAAGTGAAATTGCCACTAGGACATAATTGCTACCTCCGAATGCAACGTTTTTGTTTTTTGTTTTTTTTTTTCCTTTTTGGTCCTCATGTTTCCCATAAACCTCCTGAAGATTGTGCCCTCTTATTGCTTTAGGAGCATAGATCCATTGCAAGGTTTATTAGTTATGCTCTCTGTGCTGCCGATGAAGCTCTTAAGGATGCAAATTGGATACCAACCAAACAAGAAGAGAAGGAAGCTACGGTATTCAATCGACTATATTAGATAATGCTTATGAATGGGGTTACTCTGTAATGTCTTTGAGTATATATATTCATTTAACAGAATAAAAACAGGGGGTCTCTATTGGTGGTGGAACTGGAAGCATAGTTGATGTGCTGGATGCTGCACAAATGATCTGTGAGAAGGTTGACTCCCTGAGTTTACAAAAATCTTCAACTCTGCTATTGCAATGTGTTTCTGATGGAATGACCTTAATGTTAACAGCGGCTGCGACGACTAAGTCCATTTTTCATTCCACGAATATTGATAAATATGGCATCTGGTCATGTCAGCATGAAATATGGATTCCAGGTGTGTATACATCTTTAAGCTGAATCATATCTGCAAATTGCAATGGCATTGGGGTGAATATGACATTATATGTCATTTGTTTCCATAAATCCGCAAGGACTGCATTTGTTGATTCATCTCCTAGTTTCTTTTTGCTTATTAAAAAATTGTTTGTTATTACATTGCTTTACATATGCTGAATGCTGGAGGAGGCTGTCTAGTCTGCCACTTTTCCTATTAAGTGTAAATATATAATTGCTATATCACTTTTCATGTGAAATCAATCGATGTTCTTTTTGGCTACATGAGAGGTCAGACGAGTTGTTCTCAGCCCATCTGCAAGCGCCATTACAGCATAACTATTCTTGATGCCCTTTTTGAATAATCTCCTTCTTCCATGCTCCTCAGACTAAATTATTGTTGCATGTTTACCTCTTTTTGCTTTCTAGGGACCAAATCATGCTGCTGTGACAGCTTGTGCAACAGGGGCTCATTCAATTGGTGATGCTGCACGAATGATTCAATTTGGAGATGCAGATGTTATGGTTGCTGGGGGCACAGAGTCCAGCATTGATGCTTTATCTATTGCCGGATTTTGCAGGTAAATGCTGATAGATATTTGATAGATAGCGTGGGTCATGGGTTAGTGGTAGAGTCTTTAACTCTTCTATTGACGAGCCAATGGATTATGGCCATGTGGCAAGTTATTTAAAGTATTTGAGGTGTAAATAGAGGGTTAATTAGTAGTAGAGAGGATTATGACATGCTTTTCCTCTTTAGCTAAATTGTTAGGAGCTCTAAGTCTGTGTATAGGAGCATCTTGCTCATGTATTGACCCTAGTTCCATCTAATTAGGCTTCGCAATACTAGTTCTAAACAATGAAATATTTTATAACATGTAAAATTGAAGTAAATTCTTGAAAAGAACATATAAACATCACTTGTGCATCATTTGGACGGGGTTTCTAATGATGCTTTGGAAGAAATAAGTGCATTGTAAAGAGAGTGGAGCTGCTATTATTTGATGGAAAAAATCCCATGAAATGACGCGAGTGCGCCAATTGATAAGCATTTGGTTGTTTTTGAATATTGTCTTAGAGAATGGCTTACTTTATGTGGAAGAGGATATTTCAAGAATTGTTGAGTTGATTCTATGATGGGAAAGTATTGAAACCTTTTGAGAGGTCAATAGTGGTCATCATAAAAGAATGGTGGAAGGATATGCCAATGAGTTTAAATCTCTTCTGGCCCAAGTGCTTGGCTTGTCCAAAGAACAGCTAGTTGGATGCTTAAATGGATTGAAGGATGATATTAGAGGCAAGTTCATGCTCTGTGATAGTTGTGTGTGCAATGAGACCAGCTTTTGAAATAGAATGGGAACTGGGTGTTGGTAGTGCCAATGGTAAGTTGGGCTTCTAGAGGTTGCAGTATTGCTATTGAAAGTGGGAATCAGCCGGGTGGTTAAGTGCGATAGTTGTTCTTAGATATAGATGACTGTATGCTAGAGTGGAGGGGTCAAGACAGTTGAAAAAGTAATCTTATTTTGAGGTCTAGTGAAAGGGAGAGGGGTTGTGCTTTTCCAGAAGATAACACTGTTTTTATGTTTACAATAAAGCCAAGTTGACATGTAGATGATTTGTCATATTCTACATTAGATAAATAAGTACATACAATGGATTTCATTGTAAGCAACTTTTTCATTCAAACAAATGCACACATTCGAATGGTTCCCTCTCTTTCTCTCTGTTTTCAACTCTCTTTTTTCTTCTTCTGTAACATTAAGCTTGTCCTTTGAATTCTATCAACATTTGCGGTACTACAGGCCTGCTCCAATTTCTTTTTCAAATTTTATTTGATATATATATATATTTTTTTTGTGTGTGTGTTGGGTGAAAGGTGGTTGGGTTTGAGATTAAGAATGCATTTTCTTTTAGATGGCTAGATGCCCTTTTTTTTTTTTTTTTTTCGGGGTGGTAATTAGATATGTTTAGAGTTCAAAGGGTATGAAGCTATGTTGCATAAATGTTAAGAAAAAAAATTTATAGATGGACTGATTTGTCCAAGTGTCTTTGCATACGAATGCCTTGTGTTGCACCTATTAACGTCGTTATGCTTTCTGCAATTTTGCCTAATGTAGTTAAGTTGACTACATTCATGTATCAACGTAAAAGGAATGCTTCTTTTTATTTAAAAGAAAGCAACTCCCTACTCTCTACTCTGAAACTTATTGGATATCTTCTCCTGTCATTGAGTAGATTCTGTCTTTTTTGCTATATAAGTGTGGGTTTTGACCACCAAAACCGTTCATATTTGTTGTTACGTATGAAAAAAAGTGTCTAATTGTTTGAAGTTGTGCTAAATTTTTTCTACTAACCAATGTAACTTTAATATGTTTTTCTACATTTTCTCAGCCTAGCAAGTTGGTGTGTGATTGGGTGTTGGTACTTAAATGCATAGATACTGAGTTCAAAATGTTCCCAGGCTGAGCTAGCCATGTTGGTTGAACTTAGCTAGTTCATTATTGTTGCATCCTTAGGTTAAATTTCTCACGTGTGTGCATTCTTTTTGGCTATCTTTGTTGGTTTATGTTGGCACATATCACGAGGAAACCTCAATATCATATGTAAGTATTGAAGAGGACTATCAAGTGTGTCATTTTAATGTATTTCAAATATTCATCTTAGTCAGGAACTCATGACAGGGAATTTGCAGATCAAGGGCTTTAACTTCGATGTACAATTCTACCCCAAAGCAAGCTTCACGGCCATTTGACTCTGGTAGAGATGGCTTTGTGTGCGTAAAATACTCATGTTCTGTTTGACCACCTGAAGTTTTTCCTTTTTTATACTAATAGTGGGATCATGATTTTTATACAATCTAAAGAGGCTATTAAATGCAGAATTGGTGAGGGATCTGGCGTCCTGATTTTAGAGGTCAGGACAAACGCTTTGCTATTTAGGTTGACTCTTTGTTTCTTTTCTTTTGACAAATGGTGCAAGCTGGTAGTCACTGATATTTATCTAATATGATCTTCCTCTCTAATTTAGGAGCTTGAGCATGCAAGAAAGAGAGGAGCAAAGATATATGCTGAGTTTCGTGGCTACGGGATGTCAGGTTATTTCTCAAAAGTGGAATGGATAGTAGTGTGTTGTGTGATCAATGTTCAATTATCATGAAGTCAATTATTAACCTTGGTGTTCTTAGGTGATGCGTATCATATTACTCAGCCTCATGGTGATGGAAAAGGTGCTATTTTGGCAATGACACGCGCTCTTAAACAGGTAAGAGATGATAGATAAATTTCTATCTTTATATAGATATTCTTACAAAGTGCTTTGGCTTTTGATTTAGCAATGTCATTTATTTCTTTTCTCCACTCTGTGATCATCTTTTGTAGTGGTTTTTGTATAATGATAATCATTCTTCATGCAGTCAAATCTCCATCCGAACCAGGTGGATTATGTAAATGCCCATGCAACATCCACTCCTTTGGGTAACTTGTTTAGCCATCAATTATGCTAACATGTACATACCCATAATTGATGGGATAAACAAACAATTATTTTCAGGTGATGCGGTGGAAGCAAAAGCAATCAAAACTTTATTCTCCGATCATGCAGCATCTGGCAATTTGGCCCTTTCTTCCACCAAGGTACTTACTATTTTCAAGCTTATAATCTGGCTTGTTTGTTTGCCCAGCAACAGGCTTTGATTATGCCCTTTTGTCTGGGCTTATGCTTGGAAAGAGTATACTTACACAATTAGAGAAAAATTCATCCCTCAGCCTTTTTTTTTTTTTGACTGATCCCTCATACCTATTTAGTTTCCAACTTTGATGTAGTGCATTATTAATCAACTAGAAAATTTTGCCAGCATGAGTAGAAATTCTTTGGAAGGTTACTCATATTTGTTGATGTATTTTCTAAATCTAATACTTAGTAATTTTCTGCCATTAATTCCAATTTATTTCAGGGTGCCATTGGTCATCTCCTCGGAGCAGCTGGAGCTGTGGAAGCGATATTTACAATTTTGGCCATAGACAGGGTAAGCAGAGACCTAATTCATGCATAAAGATGACATGAACAACCACATTCAAGCCATAATCCCTCTAGGTAGGGTCAGCTAGTGAAATAATGTCATAGAATTTTGCTTTCACTATCTGTGACTCTTCCTATCATTTGGGGTTTCAACAGGCTAATATTGGGACCTGACTTTTTGAATCAGAGTGGTACATTGATTTTTACAAAAATATCAGTGACAGTGGCTTTATATGTAATCATACTGGAGAGAATCCCTTGAAAACGGTGCCACACTAGTTCCTTTCCGCGTGCACAGCAACCATGAAATTTTGCTTTTGCAACTTTTTGGGTCCTTAAGAACTCCATCATTTTGACGCTTTCTTTTTTTTCAATTTTTTTTTTCAGGGAATCGCACCTTTGACCCTAAATCTCAATACACCTGATCCAGTTTTTAGTGATGCTTTCATGCCTTTGACTGCTTCGAAGGAGATGCCAGTTAAAGCAGCATTGTCAAACTCTTTTGGCTTTGGAGGGACGAATACATCCTTGTTGTTTACCTGTCCATCGTAAAATTTTCCTACCCTCAACTTCTGGAGATGTGAAGGCAGTTTTCTCGGGGTCACTATTTTTTAACACTAAGCAGGAAGAACCTGGGCAGCTAGAACAGCAATGAAGACATAATGAACCATCATAAGATGCACCATTGGCTTTTGTTTCTTGATTTTGAGCTTGAAATGATTGGTAAAGCTGTCTAAAAATCCATAAATTTTGTAGAACATTCATTTATTTCTTCCATGGGAAATAAGTTAGACTATTATTGGTGGAAGAGTTTGATGTTAGTTGCAAAGGGCACTTAAAGATAGGCTGGCAGCAAATGAACTTTTTCCGCTGCTGTTAAGACTGTCCACGGTGACCTAAGTAAATCATATTCATCCTTTACATCTGTTATTGTAATATCGTTGTTGTCGTAGGTTGTTATTTGTTCTGCATAAGGAGCTGTAAGTTTTCTTAATTTGATCAATTATTAATATTTTATATGATTTATTTATAAAACAATGATGCTTCTTTTTAATTACATAAAATGGTAATGCATTAAATGAATTTATCTATAAACGTTGATTTCTCTCTTTATTTACCTGCTTTTCATGAACTTATAGTTAAACATTAGCATCTATTGATATAATTTATCTTAACAATAATTATGATTGAAATAATGACTACAATAACGAAAATAATGAGCAAAGTAACCGTAAATTGTAAACCACTTGATAATATGCCAAATGCGAGAGGGAAAGTGCACCTTAGGATAGAGAATGTTTATATCAGCTTTTCGCCGGAGAAATGGTTAGATCTCTGTCCATGCAAAATTTTTATAAAGTTCGGGAAATTTTTTGTAGATTAAGCAAAATGTTTAGTATCGTAAATGAAATTATTCCTTTAAATGAATTTATGATGTTAATATTTTTTGGTGTAATTTATTCTAATAATAATTATGATTGAAATAATGACAACAATAACTCGACTGACTTGTAAAACTCCTCACAAACGCAAGAGGAAACTCAAGGAGGAAAATAGAGAAGAAACAATTGACTATTAATAATTATACATAATGTTGATACATCTAAAAGGTGTCCTAATGCGCAGGATATAGTTACAAATCAAGATGCCTTCATGCAACCACGTGCTCTATACAGCTTATAACAATGCACTTTCAACAGACATAATGCCTCCGCAAACTGGATGGTCATATTTCTCCTGTATTGGCTCTTCTAAGGTCTACCCTTCCAGAATTAGCACCAAATTTACGAGTACATCGATTTGAAACCTTCTGTAAGAGTAACTACTTTAGCTGAGACCTTGCTTTGCAACTTTGCCCCAGCTTGACGGATATCCTGCAGAAATGATACGACCAGTTTGTTTCTTAGCAAATTCTGAATTTGAACCATAATCACTTTACAGAGGTGAACCAAAATGTAGCGTTATAGGACAAGCGGAGCGGAAGGTGCAAGCAGTATAAGTAACATTAATATTGGCTGAGAAATAAAACACATGATGGCAAATCTACATCAAGGGAAAAATTTTGTGACAATGCACAAAACAAGGAAGCTCTTCTTTAGATGGGTGGAAGAGAGAGATAAGAAAATGAAACTCAAATTAAAGGGAAGCAACTGCTCAATTGCTCGACATAATAATTTGAGATGTGGTCTCTGACAGGTAAACTGGCTTACCTTACGGCAGCTATCGGATAAAACTGGGGAAACACTAAATAAGCAAGAGAACTATGGAATAGTTAATAGCATATCACCTCTAATTTGTACCGGGAGGAAAAATGGGTCAATAAGATAGCTTTATTCCGGAGCCATTGAGCATTTTGTATGATCTGCAAAATTGAATATCATACTCCCCAGGTAAGCAACCAAGATAAATTAATAGAGTACCAATTTATAAGGATATGATATATTCCTGAAGTAACTTGAAAGAGTGTTAAGAGTTAACATGCCTCAAACAAATGAGTGTGGCCATGTTCTTGTGCATGTTCAATACTAACCTCTTTGTCTAAAAAAGTCGCCTGCCAATTGTCAGATTTCAGTTGATGTCAAATCTCATAAATTCAATCTTAAATCACCATGGCAACATCCAGAAAAATATAAATACTGCTAAAAGCGGCAACAACTTTGTATATTTCAAGTGCAATGGGGATGGCCTTTGAACCTTTCTTGAGTCAGTAAGCATCTGTCTACATATACCTTGAGTCAGGCAGATAAAGTTTGTTCGTAGTAGGATGTGATCAGTATGTGATCTCGCCCATCTCCAATTCAAGACGAAAAAGTGGGGAGTGAGAGATATTTTGGCATTTTGAAGACTAGGGGAGAAACTTAACCTCTACTTCATTAACAGCATATAATCTTGGAATGTCTTATCAATAGCTATATGGGGTTGGACTGATAGCATGCTGAAAACAAGGCAGAGGAAACTTTGTTCCTCTCGGTCAAGCCAATAAAAAATAGGCATAAATAATAAGGGGGAAACACCTCAGTTATAAGAACTTTTGCCCTGAGGGCATCTGCATTCCGGGGATTGAGCATATACTCTGCTGTTGTATCCCCTGTGAAAGCCATCTCTGGGGACAATATGGTATCTGTGATCTGTGAAACAAGGCAAAATAAAAAATGAGTCTAATACCAATGAGACTATATTTAGATGAGAAAGAGTCATAAGAAATTAAATATTGAAGAGAATGCATGCCTCAACACCAGACTTCTTTATTCTCTCAATTTGATTTCCTTTAAGATGAGTGTACTGCTTCTTCAGTTTTTTCCTGATAGAGTAAATGCAATAACCCTGAAGAGAATGAATCAAACTCTCAACTCCATACTCAAGCAGTCATAGTTTTCAAGAACTTCAAACAAAAGCAAAGAAACACTTAGTAATATGACAGATTACAGATTCCATTTCTGCACAGCCTTCTCACTGCTCTTAGTGAAAAACAATATTAGCCCACCACCAAAGAATGTCAGTAACACATTTCATTTCGAGTGAAGTGATATATATCTCTTTGGAGATTAATAAGCCTCTTAACAAAAAATTGGAAAAAAAAAGACAGAGAGAAATTGCTTGCATGTTCCAATTTTCTATCATAAATTTTTTGGGTTTAGTGTAGCAAATGCGTTTCCTAAATTGCTTTTTCAGAAAATGAAATTCCGAAGCAGCAAAGAGCACTGTAAATGGAACCTAATTGCTGCATGTATACGAAAAATTATCTTCACCTCATTTATGAGAATTTGCACATCTAGCTCAAGACAATAATAACAAACTTATGGGCCTAGTTGGTTCATTGTTTTGGTAGCATTTGGCACCATGTTAAACTAGGCTTGGATAACAAAAATTCAAAAAAAACAAGTGAACAAAATAAACTTAAACAAATACAAAGCAAATGAAAAACAAATATTAAATAGATACAGACCACCTAGAGATAAATATGTATATAACAAAAGCAAACCTAACAAAGCTTGCCTGGCTAGGTATGACATGATTGGTCTTGAAAGGCCGCACCACAAGGTTGTTTCTTAATTCATATGTCTCTCCTGAAACATAGCAGTATCACTCTTGGCATGTAGAAAAAGATTATCAGAAACCAGAATAACTAGGACTCCTTTGTGGAGATGGAAAGGAGAGCAATATACCAATATCCAATGCAACCAAATCAACTTTGAGTTCCACTTGGCTCATGGACCTAACAATGTCAAGCAGTTTTTCTACATCCTCTTTAATAGAGGGAGGTACAAACACTGTTGGAGGCTTCAAGTTGTACAATCCTCGAGAGGCTACATACATCGGCAACCCACCCTGGACAGTCAACATCATTAGGTCCTTCAAGCATTCAAAGCACAAGTTCGAGCATCACAGCAGCTAGCTCTGATCCTGGCAAACTAAGGTCCATACCAACAAAATCAAGAAGGAAGACACTAGTTTTACAAGTAACACCTTTTGCAAGTCATGATAATCAGAAAAGCATCGGATTCAGAGCCTAATAAAATAATCCCGGCATGATTATTGAAGAAACAAATCCAATTTATCCCCAGAGTTTGATCATATGTTCAATTCAGTCGTTGAATTTAAAGCTCCATTCAGCCCTCTCACATTGAAAATCTACTCATTGTAGCATTCCATCCACAAATTATGCAGAAGATTTCTTATTTGCAGGAAACCATGAACACTGTTGACCTATAATAAGTTCACAAGAAAATGCACATGTAGGATGCACTTTGCTTCAAGTCAATTATATAGGAAAATGTATAATTCCATTTCAGAAAAGGGAAAAAGGAACAAAATCACTCTCCAATTCCTGTTCAATTTCAACATAGAAATCATCCACTAAGCTTGCTTATGCCCCAGAGAGTGGGGATCCAGCCCGCTTGATTTCCTCTAGAATTCATGCTTTAATAAGTTTGCTCAATCCATTTGACCTCATCCTAGAAATACTAAATCTATACCACTAGCTTGAGACACCTTAATATGATCCAACACCCAGCACGGAACGGATGCCATAAGGTGCAAGATCATGCTCGCAACTCAATTTTTCCTTCCCTTTCCCAGTATACCTCATCTTCAAATGCATGGGCGTTTTCGCACACAAGCCTCCTTTTTTATAACTTGACTTAAAATTTAAACTTTCATTTGAATCTTTAACTCTTTACAACTAAAACTGTGCAAAGTAGGGGCTACATTTGATGGAGACATGGAACAAGCTGCTGATTAATGACAAAGAAATTTCATCCCATAAAAGTATCAATCTTTCAATAACCAACAAAATTGCAATCCACCCATACAGCCTTAATTCCCAATAAAGCCAACAACTTTACAATTAACAACATAAAAAAACTGAAACCAGGAAAGGTAATTCCACAAATTCGAATATTTTCCACTACAATACACCTTTACAAACCATTGAAAAAAGGGTTTGATCGATATCTTACAATATGATCCAGATGAGCATGAGTAATGAACAGAAAGTTCTGATGAATTGCCCTAGTGGGACACCTCCCGATATCGAAAGCACACTTAAATTGAGGAACAATGATACAAGTTTCGCTCCCACCAATAGAAATACCCTCAATTGAATAACCCTCAACGTCAATGCCTTTTCGGGCTACTTCGGCACGGGCTTTTCGATATTCTTCTTCTTCGATGGCCCGGTTGATTGCGGATAAGTAACCCGAACCGGGGAGGGCGTTGGGGGGGACGTGGTGGTATTGTGAGAAGTTTGGGGGATTGGGTATGGGAGTGTATGGGAGTTGGGATTTGGAGGAAGGAGGGAAGATGGGAGGTGGAAAGTGGGGAAGAAGAGTGCGTGGGGTGGGGAGGTGGAGTGGTGAGAGAGAGATGCATTTTAGAGAGAGAGAGAAGAAGGGTTTAAGGAGGTTTTGTGGTGAGTAGCAATGGAGGGAAGAGTGGAAATGTAATCCTTGAAAGAGAGAGACTGGAGAGAGAGTATGAACAGGGTGTTTACTGCTTTAGCAGTTGATAATTTAAGTTGAAGAGATGTAGCCATGTGG